>CAWUFW010016475.1:0-307646 GCA_963921515.1 Calotriton arnoldi
CTTAATTTAATGAGTGCATGGGTAGTGCCTGGTTGATTGCATGAGTGCATGGGTAGCTCATGAGTGAATGGATGACTGCAAGAGTAGTGTCAGGGTAATTGAATGAGTGTATGGATAGTGCCTGGTTGATTGGATGAGTGCATGGTTAGTGCATGGGTGATTGGATGAGTGCACAGGTAGTGACTGGTTGATTGGATGAGTGCATGGGTAGTGCCTGGTTGCTTGGATAAGTGCATGGGTAGCGCCTGGGTGATTGGATGAGTGCATGGATAGTGCTTGAGTGAATGGATGAGTACATAGGTAGTATCTTAGTGAATACATGTGTGCAAGGGTAGTGCCTGAATGAATGGATGAGTACATGGGTGATGCCTGGGCGATTGGAAGAGTGCATGGGTAGAGCCTGATTAATTGCATGAGTGCATGGGTAGTGCCTGAGTGAATGAATGAGTGCATGGGTACAGCCTGAGTGAATGGAGGAGTGCATGGGTAGTGCCTATTTGTTTGTATGAGTGCATGGGTAATGCCTGAGTGAATGGATGAGTGGAAGGGTAGTGCCTAGATGATTGGATGAGTGCATGGGTAGTGCCTGGGTGATTGGATGAGTGCATGTGTAGTACCTGGGTAGTTGTATGAGTGCATAGGTAGTATCTGAGTGAATGCATGAGTGCAAAGTAGTACCTGAGTGATTGGATGAGTACATGGGCACTGCCTGGGTAATTGGAAGAGTGCTTGGGTAGAGCCTGATTGATTGCATGAGTGCATGGGCAGTGCCTGGGTAAATGGATGTGTGCATTGGTATTGCCTTGGTGAATGGAGGAGTGCATGGGTAGTGCCTATTTGATTGCATGAGTACATGGGTAATGCCTGACTGAATGGATGAGTGGAAGGGTAGTGCTTGGGTGATTGGATGAGTGCATGGGTAGTGACTGGTTAATTGGATGAGTGCATGGGTAGTGCCTGGGTGATTGTATGAGTGCATGGGTAGTGACTGGTTAATTGGATGAGTGCATGGGTAGTGCCTGGTTGATTGGATAAGTGCCTGGGTAGTGCCTGGGTGATTGGATGAGTGCATGGGTAGTACCTGTGTGAATGGATGAGTGCATAGATAGTGTCTTAGTGAATGCATGAGTGCAAGGGTGGTGCCTGAGTAAATTGATGAGTATATGGGTAGTGCCTGGATGATTGGAAGAGTGCATGGGTAGAGCCTGATTAATTGCATGAATGCATGGGTAGTGCATGAGTAAATGATTGAGAACATGGGTACAGCCTGAGTGAATGGAGGAGTGCATGGGTAGTACCTATTTGTTTGCATGAGTACATGGGTAATGCCTGAGTGAATGGATGAGTGCATGGGTAGTGCATATTTGATTGTATGAGTACATGGGTAATGCCTGACTGAATGGATAAGTGGAAGGGTAGTGCTTGGTGATTGGATGAGTGCATGGGTATTATCTGAGTGAATGCATGAGTGGATGTGTAGTGCCTGAGTGAATGGATTAGTGCATGAGTAGTGCCTGGGTGATTGGATGAGTGCATGGGTTGTACCTGAGTGAGTGGATGAGTACATAAATACTACCTGAGTGAATGGATGAGAACAAGGATAGTGCCTGGGTGATTGGATAAGTGTATGGATACTGCATAAGTGAATAGATGAGATTATGGGTAGTGCCTGAGTGAATGTATGAGTGCATGAGTAGTACTTGAGTGAGTGGATGAGTCAAACAGTACTGCCTAGGTTACTGGATAAGTGCATGCACAGTGCCTGAATGAATGGATTAGTGCATGACTAGTGCCTGAGCGAATGGATGAGATAATGGGTAGTGCCTGAGTGAACGTATGAGTGTATGAGTAGTACCAGGGTGATTGGATAAGCACATAAGTAGTGTATCAGTGAATGGATGAGTGCAAGGGTCCTGCCTGGGTCATTTTATAAGTGCATGGGTAGTGCCTGAATGAATGGATGAGTGCATCAGTAGTGCCTGAGTGAATGGATGAGTGTATGGGTAGTGGCTGGGTGATTGGATGAGTGCATGAGTAGTGGCTGGGTGGTTGGATGAGTGCATGGGTAGTGCGTGGATGATTGGATGATTGTATGTGTAGAGCCTGTGCGATTGCATGAGTGCATGAGTACAAGGGTTGTTCCTGGGTCATTGGAAAAATGCATGTGTAGTGCCTGAGTGAATAGATGAATGCATGGGTAGTGCCTAAGTGAATGGATGAATGTATGGGTAGTGCCTGAGTATATAGATGAGTACATGAGTGGTGTCTGAGTGAATGGATGACTGCATGTATAGTCCATAAGTAAATGGATAGTACCTGAGTAAATGGATTAGTGCATGAGTAGTGCTTGGGTGATTGGATGAGTGCAAGGGCACACCACTCTCAAACAAAGCAACTATAAAATGGCAACCTCTTCAACTTTCCAATCTCTTATCAGTGTACCAAGCAATCCAGTGAAACCAGAAGGTCAAAAGTTCACAGCACATTCTAGAAAGAACATGCTACTTCCAAATACGTTTTGGCAGGTGTGCTTTACTCCACTGATTGAAAAACATATCCATATCTGTATTACATTTCTTTTCTTAAACAACAGCCAATAAGAAGAGTTCTTCCTAAGGCATCCAACACACTACCTAATTTTATTCACTGACAACATCCAATGAAATACATCTTTTTTTCTTTAAAAAAACACCTACATTTTAACTGCTTTTACTTTCAAAACTACCTCATTCAGCTCCAGCCTTCTACTGACTACTATTCTTCCTTCCCTTCAAAATGCTTAGAGTATGGTTTGGGGGCCACAGCTATATCTATTGGGCTAAAGAGGCTGCAAAAAAGAGAAGTATTTACAGGGAGTTGGGTTTGTCAAATGTGCAGAATACTTTGTTTGGCCAGAGAGAGTTAAAGTTTCATCAGTTGCTGGCTGTGGTTAAATTCATTTTGGATTCCTAAGCTCCTCCTTCATGATTGTGCACTGTGGTGGCAACAACCAAGGCATATTGACTGGGGTAAGGATGGTAATCCTAATGAAAGAAACCTTGCAGAACTGAGATCGCTTTCCCCTCACACTGTCTTGGTGTACACTAATATATGTAAAAGACAGAAATGGACAGAAATGGAAGTGGTCAAATAAATTATGTCCACACATGTTAATAAAACTGTTTCTGCATTCCTCAGAGACCATCGCATGGGCTGTATCTATAACAACAATCTGCGTTTTGACATGCATGGAATTTATAAAAATTATGAAGTGCACTTCACAGTTGAAGGCAACAGGTTGTAACCTGAAACTCTGCATCCATACTTAACAGTAGCAGCCATATACACACAACCAACACAACGTCTCTTGTCAGAGCCACCCTAGTACGTAAAATATTGTGAAGTTTTCTTCTAAAGGGTTTTTTTCTTTTCGTTTTTGGGAATCTTTGTGACAACGTTGTGATACCCGGGCACATGTCCCGAAAACGGAAAACAAAAGCGGACAATCAATGGCTTCCAACACATCTAAAATTATTATGTAAAAAAATCCATTCTGAACATTGCCCTTCGCATATTAGTATATTCATACTTTTTATATGCATGTTTAAAATCATATTTTCGTACTAAGTTTCTTTAAAAACCATCTTTCAGACCTATGTTCTGTTTTCACGGTTATTCAGGATGTCACAATGAGGTCGTTAACCACGACAATCGTGCCTTTTCCATGAAGTAAAAACACACATCAGCACACATATTACTGTATTTTACACTTGGGGTTTATTACTGTACACTTCAAACTCATGTTTTTCTAGTGTATTTCCAGAACAACCATCTCTAAAACCTATTTTCCGTTTTCACGGTAAGGCTGGAGATCGAGATGACGTTGGCTTTCGCGATCCCCGCAGGCACGTCGCAAATCCATTTTGGACACATAACTTGTGTCACTAACACCTCCATTTCTCAACCATGGGGTCAGAGTGTCTCCACCCTGACCCCTTATGTGGGCTTTCACACTGATTTTCAGCCCCGGAAACCATTCCTGATAGATAAAATGGTGGCCGCAACCTTGTATTCAGGTTGCGTCCAGCCAATCAGAGCATTCCCGTTGGCATAAGCATTCGCGATTCATCGTAAAACCACCATAAAATATCCATGGCCAGAGAAATAACTATAATTTTAAACTTATATGTCTTAAAAATTACTGAATGAATTTACACCAAATAAACAAAAGGCACTTCCTTGAACCGACATCTCACACCCTGCAAACTTTGGTGTAAATCCAATTGTAGAGGTGGCTAAAAGTTCCTATTGGAATTAACATTACAAATGCAACCTTATTTTGTGCCCCAAATTCTCGGTCCCTACTGCACAAATCACCCCCAGTCTTTCCCGATCAATAGCACCCACAGTGACACTTTTTTGGCAAACATTTCATGCAGATTAGTCAAATGACCCGAAAGTTATAGCCAAGTCAAAAAATGCTTTTCCTAGGGAAACTAGGTCCTAACTATAACTACCTACTGGCAACTGCCAGTAGGTAATATATATACTACCTACTGGCGGTCGCCAGTAGGTACTTATAGTTAGGATTTAGGTTCCATTTTGGCAATAACTTTGGCATTGTTTGACAAATCCTTGCAAACTTTTCAAAAACATAATGCCAGTCATAATATCAGGGTGATCAGTGTAGCGGGGGCCGAGAAAAAGGGGGGTCCCAAAATGCTTTTTCTCTATGTTAATTTCCATAGGAAACTTTAGACACGGCTACAGAGATCTGATTGGCTGCCAACACTTTAAACCATGAAGTGTTGGCAGCCATCTTGTGACTCGGTTGAACCGAGCCACAAGAAAAAACATTAAAAAAGAAAAAGGGGCAGGGTAGAAACACACTGACACCCCAGGCCTTTTGTGGGGGGGTCCCATAGGGACCTCCCAGGGCCAACAAAGCCTTGACTTATTTTTATTTTCGGCAGGAGTCACAAACTTTATTGGGCCAGGTCCTGGGCCCCACAGTCCTGGGACCGCCACATCCCCAGAGCTATATTTAGGAATAATGTATGAGGGGGCTCCAGCCCCAGCCACAGCCCAAGGGTCTGCCACCTCACAGGGGCTAATTGACTGAAATACAGGAGGGGGCACGGCTGGCTACCCTGCACCCCCAGGGACTGCCACCTCCCGGGGCTATAATTTAAAATAATGTATGGGGGGCTACTGCCCCCCATGCAGCCCCGGGGAACACCACCTCCCCGGGGCAACTCTATATTTATTTGCATATGGGGGCTGACTGCCCCCGCTGCCCCGGGGACCACCAAATCCCCAGGGCTTAGTTTTTGTTGGAGGGCAGTCACGGGCCACACAAAGACAGTGTGAAAGAAAAGTGACATTAGTTGTGCAAACGTATCCTTCATTAGGATTTCCAATCCTACCTTAGTCAGTGTGCCTAGGTCATTGCCACCACAGTGCATAATCATGAGGTCAGGGGGTTGAAAATTCAAAAAGGTTTTAACCAAAGGCAGCAATTGGTGCGACTTTAATCCTCTTTGCCCAAACCATTTAATATCCACATTATACAAACCCAGGTCTTTGTCAGTACCTCTGTCTCCAGCAAACTTTTTGCCCCAGAAAATATAACGGTGGCATACAATCCATACTGTAAGCATTTCGAAGGGATGTGTGCAAGAAATCAAAAGATGTCTGTAGCTGAGTAAGTCAGTTGCTATAATGAGAGGTATCTAACATGGTGGACAGAATGTAGTTTTATAAAAAGCAAATACATTATTGGGTGTTCATAAACATTGTGTAGTAAAAAATAGGTTGCATGTTACTTTGCAAAGCAAATAGCTTTGTGATTGGTTATGGAGTAAAGTTTCAAAGTTACAATAGACTGGATAGGCTAATATTTTGTAGTAGTCAACCACACCTGTTATTGTCGATTTGGAAGCTTGTGTGCTGCATTTAAAAACATACCAAACTTGCAGAAATGGGTACTATGGAAACTAAGGTGAAGCACTGTGGGGGAAGGGTTTAAATTAAACTGTAATTTTAAAATATAAAATGGAGTGTTATATATATGATATATAGTTGGAAATTATGTTTTTCCAAATCAGTAGTATGCTTAGTAGTGATATTTTGTTAAAAATAATAGTAGCAGTATTTTAAATTAGTTTTTGAACTCCTGTAAGGGTCCGCGACTCCAAAGCGACATTATACCAGGGGTCGCGCGGGGCTCCACGGTGGAGTCATGACTCCTGAAACTTACATAACCAGATTGGGTTTCTTTAGAATTGACTAGAAAAGGGTTAATATAAGTAGCCAATAGGAAGTGGTTTTACATTTTGAAAAAATGAAAGCAATATTTTGATTTGTTAGTAACATTGATTTCTGTGGAAAATGAGTGGGAAAATTTGCCATTATTTGTTCTTTCTTATTGAGAGTGGTACATTACATTTCTTGTGTGGAAAAGAAAATTATTTAGGAATTTCTGATATTTTCATACTCTACAACAGTATTTCATATATGGTGTAGGAGTGCTTAAATGATTATAGTTACATTTTTAACTTTGAGATGAAGTATTTAGAAAAGGTGAGAAGCATTGCAGAAATGTGAGGTTTAAACATGTTACCAAATGTAGTAACCTGTATTCTACTCTATATAATTCTACAGCAATGAAGAATGCAAATAGGTCATACATACTGATATGTGTGCTTGAAACTAAAAGAGTATTCTGTAAAATGTTAATGTCTGAGTGGTATCATGTCTCAGGTTTGTTTGTACTTATTTGATACATGTGATGCAGATAATGATTATGACTTAAAAACGTACGGTCTATGATACCCCTAGACAAATATTGTCAGAGCTACTTTAACATTACGTTTTGCAAGCAAAGATCAGTTTGGCAGGCAGGGCTTGTGAAACAAATTTACCACACAGTTTTATCTCTGAATACTCTGTATAGTAAGTAAAAAGAGATTCATGCAGCTTCTTCTACACACATATTTCCACAGGATAAGGTGTGAAATAGAGGTAGTATTGTATGTATAGTTTACTTTACATGTGTTATCGTATCCCTAAAAGGCAGTCAGACAATCATTGGGATGTCTAGAAACACGGTCCTTCCTGCCGTGATGTCTGGGGTGTTGGAAACTTGTTGATAGCCTCATACCGACTATCAACAACAGTTCCTGCACATATATTTTGCATTGGAACTGATAAGGCTTGGGTTTGCAGTATACGGTTTTGGGGCTGGTGATATGATACCTATGTGACTGAACCGGGCGATCATCAATAGGCGTGCAAGGTCCTAACCTACATGCACGCCTTGGCCCTTCATCTATTCTATTCAACACCCTTGCCTTTCATATTCTTTTAACATCGATAGCTCTGAGGAACATTGCTTAAACTTCTGATATGAAGTATTCTGGATGACCGTGACTTAGATGGGGAACGAGACATAGGCAGTTTCTCTGGTTATTCCTTTGACCCTTCCTCTTTGTGGTGATTGACCTCTTTAAAGTTATCAGCGCCCTGAAGAAGTCCTCTAGTAGGACGAAACGCGTCGGCTGTGGCTGTATCACTGTGAAAATTTGATGCATATGACTTTGTTTTAAAAAGAAAATTTGGAATAAAAAGAAATTTGGAATAATATTTGTATTGTATATAGATTATATTTCTGTACTTTTACATTTTGTAACTAATGTGTTGTGCACCTGTGCTTGTGTTTTACATTGTTATGATCCCATGAGGATTTGCATTGTGACGGTGGGTGCGTTTCAGTGTGCACACAAACCCCAAGAAGAACAGAGGGGTAATAATACTAGAGGGATAGCAGCTCAGGTGCTGTAGTTTTTGAGGGTTCCACTGTCAGATTTTGGTTCAAACAAATTTACCACACAGTTTTATGTCTGAATACTCTGTATAGTAAGTAAAAAGAGATTCATGCAGCTTCTTCTACACACATATTTGCACAGGATAAGGTGTGAAATAGAGGTAGTGTTGCATGTATAGTTTACTTTACATGTGTTATCTTATCCCTAAAAGGCAGTCAGACAATCATTGGGATGTCTAGAAACATGGTGACACTAATATGAGTGCTATGGGAAGAGACTCTTTTTCATTCTCTTAGCTAGGCAGGCATCATGAAATCACTTGAACAGATACCTTCATACCCGGCTGCCCTGTGTAATGAGCAGAACGTGATTCATTCAGCTTCTTCTACAGACATTTAGAAAGCATGAAGTGTGAAACAAGGGTAGTATAGTACATATAGGCGTGTTAGAATGTATTATCTTGTCTCTAAAAAAGCACTGACACAGTCATTGAGGTCTCTAGAAAGATGATGACATTCACAAGAGTGGTATGACAGGAGTCGGACTTTCATTTTGGCTTAGGCCCGGCATTGTGAGTTCTGACTCTCTAACAAAACTGGTAGAGAATACTGAGGTTTAAAGCATGTTGGTAGGTGTATTCACCTCTATCCTAGTTCTTATAACTCTCTGCAAATGTACACTTCAAGTAGGCCTTATATAGTGAGGTTTGTGCTTTAAAGTGGAAGTGTACTCTGTCAAGTTTAAATGTGTGACTACTACCATGTCTCAGGTATGTCTATACTTCTACGTGTAGTCTAGCATGTGTGGTACCACTGATGAACCTAACTTAAAAACTATACACTCTATCATACCCCTGCACAAATATTGTTAGAACTACTTCAGCATTCAGTCCTAGAAGCACAAGTCATTCTGTTATATACAGAAACAGAGGTAGTCTAGTGCCTATACACTACTTTACATGTGTTATCTTATCAGTAAAGGCACTGACAGACTCATTGAGGTCTGTGGAGAAATGCTGACAATAATAAGAGTGACATGACAGGAGTTGCCCTTTTATTTTCAGTTAGGTCTTAGTCTGGGAGTACTGTCTCCCTAATGAAACTGATAGAGAAATGTGAGGTTTAAAACATGTTCCAACTGTATTAACCACTATCCTATTATATATAACTCTCTGCAAATGTACACTGCAAATATGATGTGTGTGCTGGAAACTGAAAACATATTCTAGCAAGTTTGAATGTGTGACTTCCTCCATGTTTCAGTCATGTCTGTACTTGTACATGTATTCTGAGATGTGTGGCACAGCTGATGATACCAACTTAAACACTAAACAGTTTATCATATGCCTGGGCAAATATTAACATAGCTACTTCATCTTTCAGTATGAGTATCACTTATCTGTTTTCTAAGCAGGCCATGCAAGCAGTTGAACATACACCTTCATTATTTGCTACCTTGCATAAAATAAGAAAAATGATCCATGCATTAACTGAAAGAGTATACCTACCTATTTATTCTGTCGAACAGTGTTGCAATCATGTACACATTCTATGACGTATATAGTTAGAAATTGTACATCCCTATCGGTAAAGGATACATTGACAGTCTAATTTAAGCAACTACTAATTGATTGTTATGAGTAATGCTATAGGCACAATTTAAAATTATTAATTTGTGTAACATACTATTAAAATTAATCTTTGTTTTCACATATATAGTTTACTTGAAGCAAAAGACTGAAACATAACCAAAAAATAGAAGAGCACAAACAAACAGTACTACTTGAAGAAGACTGAAAAGAAAAAATTGAAAGATGGACATACTATTGCAGAGGAAAAGAAATCTACTGGTAAGAAAACGAAGCAATTTCTGAAAACAATATTAAGAAAAATGAAAACTGTGGAAAGTGTTGAAAAGAGAAACTAAATTTTACCAACAAGTCACAAACAAAAGATTACTCATCTTCAAAGAAGAATGCATTTTTAAGAAAAAAAAACTCATCTAACAAGAGGGCAGAAACAGTATAAGGATATTAGAAGAAGAATGTTTAGAAGTAGAGTAATTCAAAATGTATTAAATAATTTAAAACAGTATAAAAGAAGATCAGCAGCTTATAAGCAAAAGCAGCAGATTGAAAGTGTAGTAGAAAAAGCTTTTGAGTTGAAACAAAAGTTATTTATTTTCATATTGAAGAGATTAAGAACACTGGATAAAACAGTGGTGTTTATGAAGGAGAAAAGCAAGAGAAAAAGACTGGTTAATGGAACTAACTTTTGTAAAACTTTTAGCGGTAACTAGAAACACACGTCCAGTACTGAGCCTTTCTTTAATGAAGAAAGCTGTTTTCAAGAGAACACATTAGTACATGCAGTCGATACTAGTGGCCGATGTTATGAGGTGAAAGATGGTTCTCCCAATCCAAAGGAAAAAAGGGTTCCTAGGAATGTAGAAGTAATAGCTGAAGAAGTTCAAGGAAGGTATACACAAGCTCCTGTATATAAGTCTGTATATAAGTGGGATTGTGTCAGTATTGGTGGTATTCGAAAGGAGTCTATTAACATATAACAAATTGTTTTACGTGAATATCCAAATAGAAGTGTTAAACAAAAGATTAAAATGTTGCCAGGACTAGATCCATGTAAAATAACAAAATATGCCAAGTTACAGGGACAATCTCTGGCTTGTTTTTCAAAGAAAGTGTGCCAAAGTACTTTTCATCATTTGGGAAGGTTAGCTGTCCACCACTCTGAAATGCAGAAGTTAGTAAGGAAACTTCACTAAGTAAAAACTCCTGCATTGCATTTAAGTGAAATGAATATAGCTCTTTTGCATGGTTCTGTAGCAGATTACAGAAACTTTGAGATGATATAGTTTTGTTTTTTTGTTCTGTAGAGGGGTGTAGGGAAAGTGAGGACTTGATGTCTGCAGGTGTAGTAGAACAGGACAGACAGATTAGTATTGATGATTTTACAGACGAAATTAGAAAGTTTAATGCTATTTCCACTGAAAAATCAAAATGTTTTTATATTTGTTGCCAACGCACTCACTACAAATGTCAAACTAGAAAGGTTGATTTATATTTAAAATTTTTAAAAGTGGCAACAATTTGCTGTTTATTTATTTGTAGAAGAACAATTTGACTTGTCCACGGATCAAGTTATTTGTAACTACTGGTACAACACATTAGATGAAAACAAAATGCCAGCTAGAGCAGTACATAACAACTTTGAGTTGTTACCTATTCCTCAGGAACTGGCAGATTTAAATGTATATGAGTCTATCCTTATCCAATCTGTACACCCATTCCAGGCCATAGTTCTTATGGAGCCTAAGACAGGTAAGCTGACACCAACAGATTTACAAACAAGTCTCAAAGGAAGAATTGTGTACTTACCTTTAGATTTTAAGACAAATATTAAAACTGTTAGACAGAGATGAAAACAAGCACGTAGTTATTCTAGTAAATGGTGTACCAACAAAGAGTAAAAAAATCAACAAAGTATTTGTAGAGATATTTATAAACTTTGAAATGCAATATTATACCTGGAAAAGAATAATATTTATTATAAGAATGTAAATGTTGATGAAGAAGTAAGATGCTTACTAGATAAAACAGTAATGTCAACTGGCCAAATGGTAAAAAAGGACAAATCTCGAAGTGAAGAGATTCAATAACATTATACCATACTTCCTCTCCATTCGAAAGATATCATGGGAAACACTATTGAATTATTTCTAATGAAGGAAGCAAAAAGAGCCCCCATGAGTATATAGGAAAAAAGTTTAGAAGCTTGTTGTTTTCCACAGCTATTCCCCACTGGAAAAGGTGGACAATTTGATGTCCCAGCACTACTGATTCCAGCATCAGAATAGCAATCAACAAGATTGTACTCTGAAGAACCAAGATTTTGGCAGTGCAGTCTATATATATTTCATCTTCTGTTCGAGACTGATTTGTCTGGACTTTCATATGCGGTGAACCATTTATTAAAAACAGGAGTTCATCTTCAACATGTTTCTGCAAAGCAGTTCATCGAGAAAGTTGAACAAAGGAATGAAAATTTGGAATCTCACTTAATCAATGTGATAGCGTGCCAACGTGGCACCAATAAATATTGGTATCTCTGTCATGGTGAAAGTACACCTACTTGGTTTCTAACACATAGTTGTGCTGAATTAGCATGGGATGATTTTGTGGAATTCCTACGAGAAGCAAATTCAAATTTAAAAAACATTGAACAGAAGACAGATGGAGAACTCTGGGGCCTATTACGATGGCGGTCAGGAAACCTCCCTGACCGCCATGGTAGTGGGAAAAGACCGCCCACATGTACTGCGACATCACCGCCGGTCGAATTACGATGACCCGCTGTCGAACTCCGACCACTGCGGTCTGATCGCGGGCATTAACATTGCAGCGGTTGCTGCTGCCTGCAGCACCGCCGCGATGCCGAAAGGAGCATGTCCTGCATTTCCCTGCACTGTGTGGCAGGCACTGCACAGTGCCTGCCACCTGGTACAGGGAAATGTAGGGGGGGACCATGGGTATCCCCCCAGTGCACCCACACCCCCCCCAACACATTGGGGGCCCGCAACTGGCCCCCGGAAGACAATCACTGCATGCCTTTCAATGGCGGTCTGACCGCTGAGGAAAGGCTGGCTACCGCTGGCATCATAATCCTGCTGGCGGAGCCTGCTCTGCACCGCCATCGTTATCCTGGTCCTTCTCCGTCCGCCAGGCAGGAGTGCGGATGGCAACCGGCGGTAAAGAGGCGGTCGGAATTTCCCACCGCTGCGGTCACCACCGCCATCCTAATATGACCTGCAGTTTTCCTGGTTGCGATGGTGGGCGGATGTCCATCGCCGGTACGGCGGGCGCCACCGCCGGCCCGGCGGTGGACATCCGACCGCCATCGTAATAGGCCCCTCTGTTCCTTGGATACCGCAAATGTCTGCTGGTATTTTAACCATATGTTTCAAGCTATGATATAATTTACCAGCAATAAAAGCATTCCAACTCTTAAAGTGATACATGATTTCATTTGGCAAAAAAAGTACCAAGCAAGAGGTACTCCTCATATCCACATGCTATTATGGATAAAAGATGCACCAAAATTTAAAACAGATCGTGATGAAGCTTTTTTGTCTTTTATCAAACAATATGTTACATGTGCCATTCCAAGAGAAGTAGGAGAAAACAGATTGAGACAACAAGTTCTACAGTTTAGAAGTCATAGATGTGAAAAGTACTGCAGACAGAAATACAAATGTAAAGGAAAATGTAATACAAAATGAAGTTTTGGATCCCCACCACCTATTATTTCTAAAGGAAGAGTAAATCGTTTTTTTGTCAGCAGAAAGACATACAATAACTCAGAAATCTACCAAGAATACATACAACTTAAGGAGAACAGAAGCTTCAAAGTGTATTAATGACTATAATCCATTCATTTTGAAAATATGGAATGCATACAAGGGTATTCAGTTTGTTGCAGACAACTCAATTACTGTTGCTCATTATGCCCCGTCATAAATAACAAAATCTGAGAAGTCAGAGATGAATAAATGTGGGAAGATATTTCCGCAGAAAAGAGTCTCAACAAGAAATTGTACAGCTTTAGCTTGAAGATGCTTTCCCATAGAGAGATAGGACTTATGCATGTTTGGATCGTTTGAGCTCAGCCAGTTTGAATTCAAAGTCAAGAGGAATCATTTGGGTAAGTCTAGGCCTAGCCTCCTCATGAAACAGAGTATTGCAATAGTTTCCATAACTCCAATAATTAGCAGAGTATGAGCCAGAAAGCACTGATATCATCAAAACTAATATGTTGGATACATACTATCCAAAAATGAGCCCCCATCTTGGAAAGTTATGTCTGTATGAAATACTTCAAAGAAAACACAAGGAGATGATGGATGGAGTGCTGAAACTTTTCAGACACTCACCCCCAGTCACAGATCTGGGTTAAATCCATCATCGTTCTTTAGCTCACTTCGCCACCTCAGTTCAGACCCAGGTATATGCAAATCAATCTTGACCCTGTGCCTCATTGGAACAGTCCAGCCCGAACCACCAAGCCAGGTCTTCCCTGAACTGGATACAAGCATCCTGGGACCGCTTTTGGGGTAATACCCTTCATCAGCCAGGCTAGCGTAAATCCAGAGGCAAACTGAGCAAGGGACCCATGTCTGGGCATACCCTGCCAACTTGGGGCGAAAAAAGCAAACTCAAGGAGATGAAGGACAGAGCGCTGAACCTTTTCAGACACTCACCCCCAGTCACAGATCTGGGTTGAATCCATCATCGTTCTTTAGCTCACTTCGACACCTCAGTTCAGACAGAGCTATATGCAAATCAGTCTTGACCCTGTGCGTCATGGGGATAGTCCAGCCAGAACTGCCAAGCCATATCTTCCCTGAACCGGAAACAAGCATGCTGGGAATGGTTTCAGGGTAACACTTCTCATCAGCCAGGCTAGCTCCAATCCAGTGGCAAAGTGAGCAAGAGACCTACATCTGGGCATACCCTGCCAACTTAGGGCGAACAAAGCAAACACAAGGAGATGATGGACTGAGCGCTGAAACTTTTCACACACTCACCCCGAGTCACAGATCTGGGTTGAATCCATCATCGTTCTTTAGCTCACTTCACCACCTCGGTTTAGACCCAGCTATATGCAGATCAGTCTTGACCCTGTGCCTCATGGGAACAGTCCAGCCTGAACTGCCAAAGCAGGTCTTCCCTGAATCCAGGAAAAAGCATCTAGGGACTGGTTTCGGAGTAACATCCCTCATCAGCCAGGCTAGCTTGCATCCAGTGACAAAGTGAGCAAGGGACCCACGTCTGGGTATACCCTATCAACTTAGTGCGAACAAAGCAAACCCAAGGAGATGATGGACTTAGCTCTGAAACATTTCAGACACACACCCCCAGTCACAGATCTGGGTTGAATCCATCATCGTTCTTTAGTTCACTTTGCCACCTCAGTTCATACCCAGCTATATGCAAATAAGTCTTGACCCTGTGGCTCATTGGAACAGTCCAGCCCGAACTGCCAAGCCAGGTCTTCCCTGAACTGGAAACAAGCATCCTGGGACCGCTTTCAGGGTAATACCCCTCATCAGCCAGGCAAGCTTGAATTCAGAGGCAAACTGAACAAGGGACCCATGTCTGGGCATACCCTGCCAACTTAGGGCGAACAAAGCAAACACAAGGAGATGAAGGACAGAGCCATGAAACTTTTCAGACACTCACCGCCAGTCCCAGATCTGGGTTGAATCCATCATTGTTCTTTAACTCACTTCAGCACCTCAGTTCAGCACAGCTATATGAAAATCAGTCTTGACCCAGTGCGTCATGGGGATAGTCCAGCCAGAACTGCCAAGTCAGGTCTTCCCTAAACTGGAAACAAGCATCCTGGGACCGGTTTCAAGGTAACACTTCTCATCAGCAAGGCTAGGTTCAATCCAGTGGCAAAGTGAGCTAGAGACCTACATCTGGGCATACCCTGCCAACTTAGGGCGAACAAAGCAAACATAAGGAGATGATAAACTGAGTGCTGAAACTATTCAGACACTCACCCCCAGTCACAGATCTGGGTTTAATCCATCATCGTTCTTTAGCTCACTTCGCCACCTCAGTTTAGACCCAGCTATATGCGAATCAGTCTTGACACTGTGCCTCATGGTAACAGTCCAGACCAAACTGCCAAGCCAAGTCATCCCTGAACCAGAAACAAGAATCCTGGGACCAGTTTTGGGGTAACACCCCTCATCAGCCAGGCTAGCTTGAATCCAGTGGCAAAGTGAGCAAGACATACACATCTGGGCATATCCTGCCAATTAAGGGCAAACAAAGAAAACACAACGAGATGATGGACTTAGCGCTGAAACGTTTCAGACTCTCACCCCCAGTCAGAGGTCTGGGTTGAATCCTTCATTGTTCTTTAGCTCACTTCGCCACCTCCGTTCAGACACAGCTGTATGCAAATTAGTTTTGACTCTGTGCCTCATGGGGAAAGTCCAGCCTGAACTGCCAAGCCAAGTCTTTCCTGAACCAGAAACAAGCATCCTGCGACCAGTTTCAGAGAAACACCCCTCATCAGCCAGGCTAGCTTGAATCCAGTGGCAATGTGAGCAAGGGACCCACGTCTGGGCATACCCTGCCAAAATGGGGTGAACAAAACAAACACAAGAAGCTGATGGATGGAGTGCTGAAACTTTTCAGACACTCACCCCCAGTCACAGATCTGGGTTGAATCCTTCATCGTTCTTTAGCTCACTTCGCAACCTCAGTTTAGGTCCAGCTATATGCAAATCAGTCTTGACCGTGTGCCTCATGGGAGCAGTCCAGACCAAACTGCCAAGCCAAGTTATCCCTGAACCAGAAGCAAGAATCCTGGGATCGGTTTCGGGGTAACACCCCTCATCAGCCAGGCTAGCTTGAATCCAGTGGCAAAGTGAGCAAGGCACCCACGTCTGGGCTTACCCTGCCAACTTAGGGCAAACAAAGCAAACACAAGGAGATGATGGACTTGGCGCTGAATTGTTTCAGACACTCACCCCCAGTCACATGTTTGGGTTGAATCCATCATCGTTCTTTAGCTCTCTTCGCCAACTCAATACAGACCCAACTATATGCAAATCAGTCTTGACTCTGTGCCTCATGGGAACAGTCCAGCCTAAACTGCCAAGTCAAGTCTTTCCTGGTCTGGAATCAAGCATCCTTTGACTGGTTTTGGGATAACAGCCCTCATCAGCCAGGCTAGCTTGAATCCAGAGCAAAAAGGGGGCAATGGACCAATATCTGGGCATACCCTGCCAACTTAGGACGAGCAAAGCAAACACAAGGAGATGATGGACTTAGCGCTGAAACATTTCAGACACTCACCCCCAGTCACAGATCTGGGTTGAATCCATCATCATTCTTTAGTTCACTTCACCACCTCAGTTCAGACACAGCTATATGCAAATCAGTCTTGACCCTGTGGCTCATGGGAACAGTCCAGCCTGAACTGCCAAGCCAGGTCTTCCCTGAATCCGGGAAAAAGCATCTAGGGACTGGTTTTGGAGTAACATCCCTCATAAGCCAGGCTAGCTTGCATCCAGTGACAAAGTGAGCAAGGGACCCACGTCTGGGTATACCCTACCAACTTAGGGCGAACAAAGCAAACCCAAGGAGATGATGGACTTAGCGCTGAAACATTTCAGACACACACCCCCAGTCACAGATCTGGGTTGAATCCATCATCGTTCTTTAGTTCACTTTGCCACCTCAGTTCATACCCAGCTATATGCAAATAAGTCTTGACCCTGTGGCTCATGGGAACAGTCCAGCCCGAACTGCCAAGCCAGGTCTTCCCTGAACTGGAAACAAGCATCCTGGGACCGCTTTCGGGGTAATACCCCTCATCAGCAAGGCAAGCTTGAATCCAGAGGCAAACTGAACAAGGGACCCATGTCTGGGCATACCCTGCCAACTTAGGGTGAACAAAGCAAACACAAGGAGATGAAGGACAGAGCCATGAAACTTTTCAGACACTCACCCCCAGTCACAGATCTGGGTTGAATCCATCATTGTTCTTTAGCTCACTTCGGCACCTCAGTTCAGCACAGCTATATGCAAATCAGTCTTGACCCAGTGCGTCATGGGGATAGTCCAGCCAGAACTACCAAGCCAGGTCTTGCCTAAACTGGAAACAAGCATCCTGGGACCGGTTTCAGGGTAACACTTCTCATCAGCAAGGCTAGGTTCAATCCAGTGGCAAAGTGAGCTAAAGACCTACATCTGGGCATACCCTGCCAACTTAGGGCGAACAAAGCAAACACAAGGAGATGATAAACTGAGCGCTGAAACTTTTCAGACACTCACCCCCAGTCACAGATCTGGGTTTAATCCATCATTGTTCTTTAGCTCACTTCGCCACCTCAGTTTAGACCCAGCTATATGCGAATCAGTCTTGACACTGTGCCTCATGGGAACAGTCCAGACCAAACTGCCAAGCCAAGTCATCCCTGAACCAGAAACAAGAATCCTGGGACCAGTTTTGGGGTAACACCCCTCATCACCCAGGCTAGCTTGAATCCAGTGGCAAAGTGAGAAAGACATACACATCTGGGCATATCCTGCCAACTTAGGGCAAACAAAGAAAACACAAGGAGATGATGGACTTAGCGCTGAAACGTTTCAGACACTCACCCCCAGTCAGAGGTCTGGGTTGAATCCATCATTGTTCTTTTGCTCACTTTGCCACCTCCGTTCAGACACAGCTGTATGCAAATTAGTTTTGACTCTGTGCCTCATGGGGACAGTCCAGCCTGAACTGGGAAGCCAGGTCTTCCCTGAACCGGAATCAAGCATCCTGTTACCGGTTTCTGGGTAACACCCCTCATCAGCCAGGCTAGATTGAATCCAGAGCAAAAAGGGAGCAATTGACCCATGTATGGGCATACCCTGCCAACTTAGGGAGAGCAAAGCAAACACAAGGAGATGATGAACGGAGCGCTGAAACTTTTCAGACACTCACCCCCAGTACACAGATCTGGGTTGAATGCATCATCGCTCTTTAGCTCCCTTCGCCACCTCAGTTCAGACCCAGCTACATGCAAATCAGTCTTGACCCTGTGCCTCATGGGGGCAGTCCAGGCCGAACATTTATGAACCATGCCCTCTAATACATAGGTAATGCCTACAAGCAACTTTACATGTGTTATATCACTCCTTAAAGGGACGGACACACTCAATCAGATCTCTAGAGAGATGCTGACACTAAAAACAGCAGACTTAAATTATAGGGTACACCTGCCACTGTCAGCTCTGTCTCACTAATAAAACTGGTCAACAATTGTGAGGTTTAAAATATGTTCCAAAGTGTATTAACCACTATTCAGTCCATATAACTCTTTGCTAAGGTTTACTGCAAGTAGGTTGTAGAAACTAATGTGTGCACTTTGAACGGAAAACTTATTCTATCAAGTTTCAATGTTTCACCTTTTCCGTCTCTTAGCTATCTCTGTACTTATACATATAGTGTTAGACATGTGGTGTAGCTGATGATTATAAATTGAAAATTAAACAGTATATCATACCCCCAACCTATTTAGAGAGGTATTTCACCTTTCAGTCCCAGAACCACACATCCCTTTTGTATACAGATCTTCTGAAAACAGTTAAACAGAAAGCATCAAACCCCAGTGCCCTGTTTAATAAACAGAAAGTTATCCATGCACCTTCTTTTAGACACATGTATAGAGCATGCAGTATGAAACAGAGGTAGTCTAGTGTTTATAGGCTAGTTTCTATGTGTCATCTCACCCCTAAAAGCCACTGACGCAGTGATTGAAGTGTGTACAGAAATGTTGACGGAAATAACAATGGCATGAGACAAAGGCACTACAGATAGTGGATGCTAAATACAAGAAATACATATGGCACTTAGAAGGAAAAAAAAGTAGAGGCAGTTGCCTTATACAAATATCTCGGATTTAAGGTTGAACAAAAACTGAGTTATAAATCACAGCTAATCGCAATGAGGGCCAAAACTCAAAATCTTATATACAGTTTTAATCTACTAAAAAAGAAACTAAGTTGTCCATACCACGGAAACCTACTACCTGTCATGCTCGCTCAGCTAATGCCAACAGTGACCTATGGTACAGAAATAATGAGGGGTTGTGAAATCCCAGTTTTGAACAAGATACAAACAAAAGTTTACAAAAACGTCTTCCACATCCAGCAAAGTGCATCACCAGCCCAAGTCCGACTCGAGTTTGGTCTGCCTAACCAAATATTCCGGAGTAAAGGTGCATTTATCAAATTATGTTGGAGGCTGCGTGCATCTTAAATCGGCTCCATTGACCATAGGTGCTGGAAAGAAATAGATAGTCAAAAAGTAAATAAAATTCAAGGATCCTGGGGTTGCTATCTAAACCAGGTGATAGAGGACTTGTGTGCTCAAGATATTAGGAATTTCAGCATCGGGAAAAAGGCCTTTAACAAATTAACAATTCCACAGTAAAACTTCTGTCACATACAACAGATGAGAATATTTTACTAAAAGACGTCACGCCTGGACGGTGATCAGCTCATATGGCACAAGGAAGCCTCAGAAATATCTATCAGCCTACTTCTCATTGACCTTAAAACATCAATTCATGAGACTAGGTTTTGGTATGTGGGAAACAAAGGAGCCCTTGCTTAACACCAGGGTACATGTTTGTCCAGCTGTTGGGTTCGGACTATCTCAAGTAATAGTTGGACTGTGTACCCAACAACTCTGAACAAGCATTTGGAATAGAGACATACCAATTAAGCCAAACTAAAGAATGCAAATGCAGAGTTGTAGTGTCAGCTTGTCATCTTGCTCTTGCACTTTGTCATGCTACTTTAGTCATGCTGCGGCTTGTCACGCCGCCACTTGCTGCATTTACCTTTACAGACCCTGCCTATGCCTCATTTGCCAAGCCTTTGACCAGATCAGCACCATTTCCGGTGATTCATGATGCGTAGGGGTCCAGCCATGCTTCCACCAGGAGTGGTGGGTGGCAGATTGTGAATGTGTGGACAGTGATGGGGGGTAGAAGCACCTAGAGCCAAGTAATTGGGTCTTCTCAGAGTCGAGTTGCTTAGAAATGCAGCCCAAAGCAAGTGGTAATTACGTCCAAGGATAAATATAAGAGTAAATATGGGTGTGAGGCTGATAGCCAACAAGTATTGGTAGGAAAAGATGAAAAGAACTTTGAAGAGAGTTTAAGAGTGTGTGAAGTCATGCAGGGATATACATGTGAGGTCTGTGCAGGCCACCTGGAGCTTTCAACATAATAAAAACATGGATCTCCACTATGACAGAGAGTGTGACACTGCCTAGGAACAATTTTACCCTTTCTTTGGGGTCAAGGGAAATTGACAGCCTCTAGGACAACAGCCCTGACCCCACTTTGGGGCCTCTAGGTCAGAGATGCCGGTGGGGACTGCTGATCCTTGCTCACTAGTTAATTAACATAGACTGTTCTCAGGGCACCCGTTCGTGTTGTGCTGCTAGGTGGGGAGGGCCACATTGGGCACCAAGCATCTGCTGAGATTTTGGCTACCAACCTGGACTATCTTGAAACACAGACCAAGCAGTCTAACAAGTGCACAAGTCACAGGACTAACTGTAACCCTGTTTTGCTATGAGGGTGAGGACCTGTGTACAGTGACTGAGATGTGAACCCACTGCAGCCTTGAGGAGGGCACACCACCCACTCTGTCAGACAGGTGGTTCATGCATGTGTGTGATAGGAACAAAAAGATGCTGAACTATGTCGGGGTAATGTACAGTCAGAGGAAAGTCCCTCGGATTGGTCGGTACTCGGAAATCCCAGTTTTATCGGGTTAAATGATTAGAGGTTTTTAGCATGAAATGATCTCAACCTATTCTTTAGTGGTAGGTGGAGTACACAGAGTTGTACTACGTGGAATTCTGAGAAGTAGCACACTCACCCGTAGTAAAGAAGACCTACACAATGGATAAATTACAGAGTAGCATGACAAGACTGGGTGAGGGGTGCAAGTTCAAAAACATGCTGTAAAGACCTACAATGGGTAAAATGCAGAGCATCATGATGAGACTGGGAGAGGGGGTGGATAACGGACCCAAGCCATGACAGCTCCCAGGGGCATCTTATGAGAGGCTACATGAGGGGAATGGCGTGCCCAGGGCTCGGTTACCTTTGTCCCATATTCCACCGCAGTACATGATGGCACTCTGCCAACCCACAACCCGTCAGAACCAAAATGAGGGGCAGCTACAGCCCTCAGGTTACACATCCGGTGCACGGAAATCAACAGGATGACTGCCTTCATTTAAGTGCTACTCCACAAACAGCGGTAGTTGAAATAGTGGTGGGAGCTTCTTTGCCGAAATAAGCATCATTCCCACAACTGGGCATTTTATCAGGCACATGACCTCTGTTTAACTGGGCAGAGTAATAAGTAAATATAAAAAAACAGTGATTCCTACCTGCACTTGATGGAGAAGCTTCATCCGCAACACTCCATCCATACCCCGGGTGATGTCGTCGGCGTTCACCCTTCATGCTCCGCTTTCTGCGTTCCAGTGTCTTCACTGCAGGGATGTTTGTAACATCATGCAGTGAGTGGTGACATTTCAGTATGGAGCCCGGTGAGGATCAAGCCACACCTAGGGTAGGGTCTGCGATAGCAGAAGCCATACCCTCTACACGGGAAAACCACACATTTTATGGAGAAGCCCCAGCCCACACCACCACTTAGTGGTGCAAAACCTCTCTCCTTTGGTAGTCTACCCTTTGTCCACTGCTTAAATACTCTAGCAAACATGGCATACGGCCATACCCCTCGCCTACTTCCTCCGCCTACAAAGCCTTCTGCACATTGGCTTCGCCTCTTTCCTTTCATGAACAGGTGTATCTGAATGGCTGCCATGTTGGAGTCAGGCGCAAATGCTGGGTGTTACTGTTACAGCGCCGATAAACTCCACTACGAACTGCTGATGGAGTTTTTGTCACAAAACTCAGCGAATTCAACCGACAGAGCAGAGTTTATCGCCCACCCCTAATGTTCTTTCACTTTACATAGGTAAGCAGCCCGGCTCTCCAGCTTGGAGCTAGGCATCAAATGTGAGTGCCCCTCAGTGAGTGCAGAATTGAATGCCAGGTTAAGGTGCCAGAGCTCATCAGTCCCCAGAGAGATGGCCATAGAAGTCCAGCTGCTGTTAAGCTGAGATGAGTAGGAAGGCTGCTGCGGTGTACACCAAAGCCTAGGACAAGGACCGGTGTAGAGCATCTGCAAGTTCAGGTCTTGGTGGTAGAAGTGATAGCTTCAAAGTTCTATTTTGTACATATACAAAAGATAACTTTGAAGGGCAAAGTGATGAAAAGCTTCATGTACACAGCAGTTGAACAAAGGCCTATCAGTACTATGAGATGGGCGAGCATTGATCGGCAATAGCTTTTGACTGATCAAAAGGGAGTCAGGTTCAGTTCCCATAATTTGTAGTGGCAGAAATGAGCACCCTTGCAGGATCGCGTGGGATAATGCAAAAAATCTTAGAGAAACTGAATGGGGCTATGGGGAGAGTAAACTTTTTTTGGTTTCAGATCTATTTTATTAGCATTTTCAAACAAACCACCTTCACTTACATCCACCGGCCAGTGGGTCTTAAGTATGCTGTGACAAGCAGAGAAATAATTAAATGACGATATAACAAATAATCTTAACAAAGGGAAAGATACACACTCAATAGGTCACAGGAGTCATGAAAGCCAGTCAGTGAAATTTTAAAAAGGTAGTGTCAGGAGGTGGAGGTTTCGACTAATGTTTGATTCATGTGTCAGTTGGGGTAGTCCAAGTATGTGCAAGTATGCTGGGCAGGTTAATTCCCTAAATTCTTGAGAAAGACAGTGTATACAGGGGCCCCAGGTCTTATCAAAGGAGGGTAGTTTGTGTTCAATGGTTGCTGTCAGTTTCTACATGCCCAAAAAGGTCAACATTTTGTACAACCACTGTAATTTTGTTGGGATGGTTTTCATCCCCCATTTGGCCAAAATGACCTGTTTGGCAGTGCAAAGAAGCAATGTGATGGCTTGGCCTCGGTTGAGCGCACTGGATAAGTTAACGCGTTGGGGAGCCTGAACAAGACATATCTGGGAAAGCTGGTAATATCTGTGTCGTACATGTCATTGACAGCGTATAGGACATATGACCAAAAAGATTGAAGTGTTGTACAATGCCACAAAATATGATTGAGTGTTCCCTGCTGGCTGCAGTGTCTCCAGCATTGGCTGTCCTCTCCCGGTTTCCATTCGGCCAGTTGGACCAGAGTATAATACTGTCAGTGTGTAACTTTAAAAGCATTTCTTTGCCACCAACACAGCAGGCAGAGACACATGCTTGATGCAGGATGTCTGCCCATTCTGTAGGAGTAAAGGGGTATTCGCATTTTAATTTCCACCTCCAGCGTGCTGATGAGGTAGGTTTGTATGTTGAGGTATTAAGTAATGTGTAATTGTCTGCCAAAAATCTTCTGTCCGAGTCACGGGTGAGGAGCCACTTTTCAAAAGGCGTAAGTGGTCGGCATGCATGCGATTGAATGCGTCGTTGAGTGATCCAGTGTTTAATGGCAAGGTATCGCCAGCGAGAAGTGAAGGGGAGATCGTAGTCCAATTGGAGTTGAGCAAAATCTATCCTGATCAAAGAGGTCCCCCACCTGTTTCCAACCAGTAGTCTGCCAAAGTGTGAGGGATATTCCTTGCATAGTGGGTGGGAAGTCCGGATTGCCCAAAATAGTAATCTGTGGGGAGATAGGTGAGGAAAGGTTCTTCATTCTCTGTACTTTATTCCATGTACTCAAGTCTATGAAGAACCAAAGCTTCTCAGTTCTGGGTCTGGACCATTCTATCATATTGCGAAGTTGTGCCGCTTGATAATAATATATAAGTGTGGGAACTCCAGGCCCTACCTCTCAAATGGGCCAATACATTTGTTTCTTCAGCATGCTGGCCCATTTATTGTCCCAAATGTAGGAGTCTATGAGATGTTGCAATTTCCTCAGCACATGGGGTGGCGGCTAAAGTGGTAGTGTCTGCATTACATACAGTATTTTAGGTAAAAGAGTCATTTTTATTGGGGCTAATCTTCTAACCATGAGAGGGGGCCTCCCATTCATGATTGTAAATCTGTTCTAGTTGCGGAGAGAAGGGTGTCATAATTATGTTCTGCTGTGGTTTCCAAGATAGAGTGAATTTGAAGGCCTAGGTAGGGAACTCCGTGAAAGAAACTGGTGCTCAATAGAAGCTCTATCCGCCTATGTGACCATAATACCCAGCAGTTGTGTTTTCTAAAGATTGACTCGAAGCCCAGATATCATGCTGAATATGTCTAACTCCTACAAAAGTTTAGAGAAGGAGGCAAGGGGTTGCGTGACAGCGACCATCATGTCATCTGCGTACATGGCTAAGTTATGGTCTCTGCCCCCCACATCCAAATCTCAGTTATTTGGGGGTCACCTCGTATCTTTTCAGAGAGGGGCTCCATATATAACGCAAACAAAAGCGGTGAGAGCGGGCAGCCCTGTCTGGTGCCACGCTTGATAGCAAAAGGGTTCAAAAGTATCCCATTCAACCTAACCAGTGCCTTCAGAGCAGCTTAGCTGCTCTATATTCACCTTTGAAAGAATGTCCCAATGCTTAATTTATCTAAGACCAGGCGGAGGTACAGCCAGTGGATTTGATCGAATGCTTTTTCTGCATTGGCCGAGAGGAGAAGGGCCGGTGTGTGGGAGCGATGTACCGTATTGATAAGGGGGCAGATATGTTTAGTGTTATCATTAAATCCTTGTTTTGAAACAAACTTGCCTGATCTGGGTCCACCAGGCCCTGCATATAGGGGCACAAGCAGGCCACTAAAACACTAGTTAAAACCTTTGCATCTACGTTTAAGAGTGATATGGGGCAATAGGAAGGAAAATACTTGGGCTCCTTTTCGGGTTTGGGAATAACTGTGATTATGGCATCTCTCATTGCATCTGTAAGGGTTTCAGAGGCACTAAAAGAATTAAAAAGACGAGTGAGTATAGGGGCTAACTTGAGGGCCAAGGTTTTGTAGAAATCAGCTGTGTAGATGTCCGGACAGGTGCTTTCCCTGATTACAATCGGGATATCGCCTTCAGGACCTCCCCCGCCTGAATATCTTCATCCATCAGTGTGGAATCTAAGTGCGGGATGTGTTCTAGATGCAGGGTGTCGAGATATTGCTGGGCCAAATCTAGGTTAAGTACTTCTGTGGTGTACAGTGTAAAATAAAAATATTCAAATTCGTGGGCAATTTGGGAGTCTTGATAGACCCTATCTCCCTGGTGTCGATCCAATTCCATGATTCTCTGTGCGATACTTTGGGCCAGCAGAAAATGCACAAGAACGCGCCCTGCTTTGTTGCCCCATACATAGTACTGTTGTTTAATACGGAGAAGTGTGTTTTCAGCTCTGCTCATATCAAGTGCCCAAAGTTCTTTTCATGATGTAGTCAGTTGTCGCCTCACCCTATGAGAACCTAAGCATTTGTGTTCTTCCTCAAACTCCTTTACTACGTGTTGCAGTTTATCTCGTCTATCTTTATTGTGTTTGGCCGCTATACTTAAGAACATTCTCGGTAGTGTTGCTTTTAAAGTATCCCATTGAAGTGTAATGGAAGTGCCAGGGGTGTCATTGAATTCAAGGAAGTTTCAAGATGGCCGATGGAGAAGGAGCTCTTCTCGCAGGCTCCGAGGATAAGGGATCGCCATCGGCGTAGATCCCTGGGAAATCCTGCCCATCGAGCCCTGTCTCCAGCCTGGCATGCTGGGGAAAAGCAGCAAGCAAGTTTCTATGCCCTTACCTGCAGTCTGGAGCTCCGGACTTCCTATGTGCTGCCCTCCAGCCCTTCGTTGGTAGTTGCTGCGACGATCTCAGTCCCCATGACTGATGATCCAACGAGGTACGATCCTTCATCGGGACGACTTCGGACCTCGACCTGACTCTGGTGGAGATCTCGTCCTCTTCCCTCCGACCGAGCTCAGGTGTGGGCCTCTTCTGGGGTCATGACGGCTCAATCAATCTATCAATCAATCAATCAAGCATTTGTAGAGCGCACTACTCACCCGCAAGGGTCTCAAGGCGCTAAGGGGGGGGCTGCTACTGCTCGAACAGCCAGGTCTTGATGAGTCTACTGAAAGTCAGCAGGTCTTGGGTCCGTCGCAAGTGGATGGGGAGGGTGTTCCATGTCTTGGCGGCGAGGTGGGGGAAAGATCTTCCGCCGGTGGTCGTTCGGTGTATGCGTGGAACGGTGTCGAGGGCGAGGTCAGCGGAGCGAAGCTGGTGGTTGGGAGTGTAGAAGGTGAGCCGTTTGTTGAGGTATGTAGGTCTGGCGTCGTGGAGTGCTTTGTGAGCATGGGTGAGGAGCTTGAAGGTGATCCTCTTGTTGACGGGGAGCCAGTGCAGGTCTCTCAGGTGGGCAGTGATGTGGCTGTGGTGGGGGATGTCGAGGACGAGGCGTGCGGAGGCGTTCTGTATGCGTTGAAGTCTTTTTTGGAGTTTGGCTGTGGTTCCCGCATAGAGGGCGTTGCCGTAGTCCAGCCTGCTGGTGAAGAGGGCCTGGGTGACCGTCCTTCTGGTTCCGGTGGGGATCCATCTGTAGATCTTGCGAATCATGCGGAGGGTGTTGAAGCAGGAGGAGGAGACAGCGTTGACTTGCTGGGTCATTGACAGTGATGAGTCCAGGATGAATCCCAGGTTGTGTGCGTGGTCAGTGGGTGTCGGCGCAGCTCCCAGCGAGGCCGGCCACCAGGAGTCGTCCCAAGGCGGAGGGGGTGGAGCCGAGGATGAGGACCTCCGTCTTGTCCAAGTTCAGTTTCAGGCGACTGTTCTTCATCCATTCGGCGACAGCCTTCATTCCTTCGTGGAAGATGGTTTTGGTGGTAGCGGGGTCCTTGGTGAGGGAGAGGAACAGCTGGGTGTCGTCGGCGTATGAGATGATGTTGAGGTTGTGCGATCGGACGATGTTGGCGAGCGGTGCCATGTAGACGTTGAAAAGGGTCGGGCTGAGGGAGGATCCTTGGGGTACGCCGCAGGTGATCTTGGTGGCTTTGGATCGGAATGGAGGGAGGCGGACTCTCTGGGTTCTGTCAGTGAGGAAGGAGGTGATCCAGTCCAGGGCTTTGTCGTGGATCCCCGCGTTGTGGAGGCGTGTGCATAGGGTGTGGTGGCAGATGGTGTCGAAGGCGGCCGAGAGGTCTAGGAGGATGAGGGCCGTGGTTTCGCCATTGTCCAGCAGGGTCCTGATGTCGTCTGTGGAGGCGATGAGGGCGGTTTTGGTACTGTGGTTGCTGCGGAATCCGGATTGGGACGAGTCCAGGGTGTTGTTCTCTTTGAGGAAGCGGGTCAGTTGTCTGTTGACGATCTTCTCGATGACGTTCGCCGGGAACGGGAGCAGGGAGATGGGCCGGAAGTTCTTGAGGTCCTTTGGGTCGGCCTTGGGTTTCTTGAGTAGGGCATTGAGCTCAGCATGTTTCCAGCTCTCCGGGAAGGTGGCGGTCTTGAAGGAGCTGTTGAGGACCTTCCGGAGTTGGGGTGCGATGATGGAGCTTGCTTTGTTGAAGATGTGGTGAGGGCAGGGGTCTGACGGTGAGCAGGAGTGGATGGTGTTCATGGTTTTGATGGTGTCTTTGACGTGGTTCCAGGAGAGTAGGAGGCCAGTGTGGCTGTGGTGCGGTGGGTCTGGGGTGTCGGCGGCTGTCGGGGGGTCTGAGTGTTGAAGCTGTTGTGGATGTCTCTGATCTTGCGGTGGAAGAAGGTGGCAAGAGAGTCGCATAGGTCTTGTGACGGCGGGATGTCGTTAGTGCTGGAGCTGGGGTTGGCGAGTTCCTTCACGATGTTGAAGAGCTCTTTGCTGTTGTGTGTGTTGTTGTCGATACGTTTCTTGAAGGAGGTCCTGTTGGCGGTACGAATGAGTTGGTGGTGCCTGCGGCTGGCATTCTTGAGGGCCGTGTGGTTGTCCGGTGTCTGTTCGTGGCACCACTTCTTCTCGAGTCTTCAGCAGGTCTGCCTGGAGCTCGGTGGTGAACCAGATGGCCCTTCTGTCGGTGCGTCTGTTTGAGGGTTTCTTGATCGGGGCGAGAGTGTTGGTGCAGTCGTCGATCCATTGTCTGAGGTTACGGGCGGCTGTGTCGGTGTCG
Source organism: Calotriton arnoldi (assembly GCA_963921515.1). Taxonomy (NCBI): domain Eukaryota; kingdom Metazoa; phylum Chordata; class Amphibia; order Caudata; family Salamandridae; genus Calotriton; species Calotriton arnoldi. The sequence continues at coordinate 28,532 of CAWUFW010016475.1, forward strand.
GTGTGGTCGGTTGGTTGGTTTCGGGCGAGGGTGGTGAGTAGCTGGTCTTCGGTAACCTTGTTCCAGCTCCGATGGGGGATTCGTTGCGGGTGGTTGTGTGCGGTGTTTTTCTCGAAGGAGAAGTGGATGCAGCGGTGGTCGGTCCAGTGTGGCTGAAGATGACGTGGTTGCTGGCGGAAAAGATGGGGTCGAGCGTGTGTCCGGTGAGTGGGTGGGTGTCGTGACGAGCTGCTTGAGTCCGAGGTTGGCGAGGTTGTCGAGCAGGGTGGTGGAGTTGCTGTCGTAGGCGTTCTCGAGGTGGAAGTTCAGGTCTCCGAGGAGGATGTAGACTGTGGAGGCCAAGGCGTGCGAGCTGATGATGGTGGTGATGGAGCCGCTGAACTGTGGTCGGGGTCTGGGGGGTCTGTAGATGAGGGTTCCTCTGAGGGTGGTGTTGGGATCGATGTGGATCTGGAAGTGCCGGTGTTTGGCGGTGCTGAGGGTGTCTTCGGTGCTGGTCGAGATTCTGAGGGTATTCTTGTGGACGATGGCGATTCCTCCTCCCGGTCTGTTGGTGCGGTCCCTGCGGGTGATATTGTAGCCGTCTGGGATGGCTATGGCAACGTTGGGTGCCGATGAGGGGTTCAGCCAGGTTTCTGTCAGGAAGGCGACGTCCGGGGAGGATGAGTCCAGAAGGTCCCAGAGTTCAAAGGCGTGTTTGTGGACTGAGCGGGTGTTGAGTAGTATGCATCTGAGGTGGTTGTGGCCTGCCCTGGTGGGAGGTTCAGGTCATGCTGGTGTACGCTGGCTGGTGAAGCTGCAGTTTTGGCAGGTGAAGGGTCCGTGGGTGCGCTTCGGGGTGGCCTGGAAGCAGGTAGATGAATGGCCGGCATTGAGTGCGTGGAGGAGGTTGGTGTCATAGCGGCGTCGGGTGTCGTGGCGCTCGCGGGGGCCAGGGGTCTGGCGCTGGGCGCGGTCCAGGCGCGGACGGGTGCAGACAGGCTTGCCTTATTTGCACCTTCAGCGCGCCAGCGGCGCGGCCACCATTAAGAAGGGGAGGTGGGTGGGAGGGGGGAGCAGCTGGGAGGCAGGATGCGTGGGCGAATGGGCTAGCGAGGGGGGCGGGCCACAGGGAATGCAGTGGCGGGAAACGCAAGAGGGCGGGGTGAGCTAAGGTCAGGTACAGTGAAAAATGGCAGGGTGTAAATCACAGAATAAGCAGAACAGAGCAGAAATCAGAAAAAGGCAAAGGCAAAAAGACGAAAGATAATGCCAGAATAAGCAGGACAGAGCAGAAATCAGAAAAAGGCAAAAGACAAAAGATAATGACAGTGGAGATGTCCAGGGAGTTCTGGCGGCGCGAACTAGCGGCAGCAGCGGGGCGGGAGACACGGCACAGTCAGGTGGAGCTGCGCGGCGTGGGGAGCGACCTGCCTGAGAACAGGGTCGAGGGTCAAGGCTGATGCAGCTGGGTCGATCCAGCACTGGAGGTGACCCCCCTCCTCCTTGCCTCCTGCATTTGTGATGAGGGCGGAGTGCCCCCTTCTGCTGCACTCGCCCGTTCAGAGGTCAGGTAGGGCTGAGCAGGATTTGCCTCCGACCTGGCCACGGGGCCCTGTGCATATCCCCATTGGGGCCACCACGCTACGTGTTCCACCGCCGCCGCTGCTACTGGACAAGTCTGAAGTGAGACAGAGCTCGTTGTGTCTCCCGCCCCGCCCACTCTAACCAGTCTGGAGCGCCATCTGCACCAGCTACGCCAACGCATCTGGGACGAGACAGGGGATGCCACGGAGCAGGAAGTACCTCCTGCCCAGTCCACTGTGACCTGGAGGACCAGGCCCACCTCGGCTGTGCTGCTACGCAGCCTCAGTCTTCAGCCCTTTGAAGAGGCAAGGTGGATGCATGGAGTGAGGTGAGCCCCCGCCCCGTACTCTGGGTCCAGCGCGGTTGCTCCATTTTCAGAGATCTGCCGTTCCATGGACCTGACTCGACCGAGATCGGGCGCGCCCACCATCTACACCACAGACCAGTCTTCCCCATGAGCTGGTTGCTCATTATGTTTTTGTCAATTGCTGCGTGGCCTAGTGCATCTGTTTAGGCACCGGTCCCCTGCGACAATCACGCTGATGATCTCCCCTGGCTAGGGATGCCTTTCGGTGATTGTGGGCTTGGGAGGCGGAACTTTTCACCTCACTCCTAGGGTCTGCGATTCTTTCTGCCCCCTCACCGGAGCTTCTCCTAGGTCTCCATTTCTAATGCCCATTTCAGGATCCCACCCAGAAACCCTTATCTCTGATCCTTTTTTCTGCATAAAAAGAGGAACTTTAATCTTATGATCTTATCTTCTATACCCAAAGATGCGCCCAATGGAGAAACGCTCTATACTCATTACTCACAATCCCCACATCCCCAGAAACTCCCCATGGTCTAAGAATCACGGTTGCCCACTCACCAGTTTATAAGTTTGAAGCTACTATCTCCCTTTACAATAATGGAACTATCCTATTCCAATCCTCTGCTCACAACCTTGACTTGTTCGCTGACTTTTTCCCCATCATAAAAAACTTGGTGAACAACACAAAATCTACCCCCTCTCTAAACCATCCTACCCCCTATGCCAATCCCATAGTCCCTCACCCCACATCCATCCCCAACCAAGATGGCCTTCTTGACCATTCCCTCTCCACCCACCACACCTCCAATGATATCTGCTTACTTAACACTAACCCATCATCTCCATTTACTGGGTCCGAGCAGCCCCCCATCATACGCCAAACCTGTCCTCACGCCCACTGCTCTCCCAGAGTAGCTAGCCCTGAGATACGCACCTCTAACAATCTCATAATCACTCCTTCCTTACCCCTGACCTATCACAACTCTAGCAACGGGCCCAAAACCCTCATCGACTCATCTTCCTCACAGTCTGGTACTGAACTTCCAACCCCTGATAGTAGACAGACCCCTCACTCACCAGTATCTTCATGTAGCCACTTAATATGCCCTCCTTTATTGCCCGTCAAAACTCGCTCCACCCATAACCCTTCCTCGCCTCAGATGGCTCTCACTGACCAATCTCTTTCCGGGACTATTCCTTTGAACACCCCCCTCCCACACAACTTCCTGCCTCAAGTCTATGATCCTCACACCTACTCCTCTCCCAGTTCCAAGCTGGAGGAGATCACCCTGGCCATCCAACAACTCAAGTATGACGTTAAAAACGTTCTACTTCTCACCTCAGAACTGGTAAAAAGGGGCGTCTAAGCAATTCTTTCAATTCAAACATTCATAACCACGCCTTTCCCACATACCTCGACTCTAGGCCTCCAGTACGTCACCCCCTCACAAAGCTCTCTACAAATCTCAATCCCCCCACCTCAAATGGAAAACTTTTCCCCTCCCCAATGACCCTTCCAGACCCATGAGATCAATTCATACGCTCCTATGATTCAACATTCGTGGACAATACTCCCTATAACTGTCAAATCGAGGCAATTAAAGCTGAGCCGCATAGAGAACCCACGACTAATCCCAGAGCCTTAAATAACAATGACCTCACACTAGTCTCTACCTCACTCAAATCCCCGGTCAACACCAATTCAAAGCTCAAATGCATACTCCTCAAATGCAGATCAGCTGTAAAACACGCAGCAGATATCGCTGCCCTCATTCTTGAGTAAGAGCCTGATCTCTAAATGTTGACCGAAACCTGGCTAAATGTCTCCTCTGCTCCTATCCTTGACTTACTTGCCCCGCCTAACTATGACATTATTAGGCTAGACAGATCTTGCGGGCAGGAGTGAGGGGTATTGTTTGCATCTATCGCAGCAATCTTGTGGTTGAGCTGCTCTCTCTGCATATGAATACTTATGCATCGAGGCTGTGAGCAAAACCAGACAAGTCTGCAAATTCCACTTGTTCTATCATCCCCCTGGAGACAATCTTTCCTTTATTGAACAGGTTATGGAAATTATCTCCACCAACGCAGATCATCACAGCACTCAGATCTTCCTTGGAGATTTTAACCTCCACTGGAATGACTTGAATGACCTTTCCGTAGATAGTCTCAAATACTTCCTTACCGAATTTGATCGAACCCAGATATGTGACAGCCCTACGCATGTCAAAGGAGCTACCCTAGACCTAATCATTGGCAATATGAAATCCGTCCAACTTGATTCTATCGTCCCTTGTGACTGGACTGATCACCACTGCATCACCTTCCTCATCGCAGAATATGTCAGCACAAGCAAAACTCGACCAAAAAAACCTAAACATTGGCAAAGATCACTGCGAAACATTAACCTTGATGCCTTGACAACTCTCAGTAATAACATACTACACCCCCCCGTGGCTATGACTGACGTCCACGATCTAACTGAACACTACAATGGGTCCATGACAACCGGATCACTGACATAACATCGACAGACATAGGGGTCGATTCTGATGCGGGTTGGAAAAGCTTCCCGACCGAATCGGTTGGGAAATGTTTTTTGACCCACTCGGATCGGGAAAGTCCGACCGGCGGAGTAGGATGCATCCGGATGCTTCCAGATACGATTTGGTTGAACTCCCATTGACTTCAATGGGAACATTTGTTCCTAACCACATCAGAATTGGGCCCACGGTCGGGAAGACACGTTCCCGATCCGATTTGGAAGGAGCAAATGCCGTTAGGAGGCCTTCCTAACCGCATCAGAATCAGGCCCTCGGTCGGGAAGCTTTTCCAACCCGCATCAGAATCAGGCCCATAATATCTACATACCAAATTAACGACACAAAAATATCAATAACATTAATATCGATATATTATACTTACTTAAAAACTTACACAAATATCGACAATAAAATATCATAAAACATTTACGCCGATATAACTAATTTCGACACATAAAATATTGTAATAACTAATATTGAAAACATTAAAAAAGCATACAAAATAACACAAATATCGATAACCAAAATATTGACAACACAAATATTGTTTTAAAAAAAATATCGACACCTTGAAAATAATTATAATAACACAATACATACCCCAAAAAATATAAAAATATAAACACACACACCATAATAAATAAATATATAAACACATAATTTAATTACATTTAAAAATAATAACTTGAACATTATTAAATACACAAAATAAATGATTCTTTCGAACATTATATATAAAATTATATATAGTATTTAACATTAAAAACAATATAAATTACATATTATATGCTATACCACTTCTAAATAAAGAAGAAAAAAAAGCTCTAACTAAACCTTAATTAGCGTTTCCCATATAAGGAAACTGCCAAATTAATGAAAACAATAACTAAAAACCAATCAAATAAACAAACAATTTAAATTACCCAATAAGATTCAAACAACAATTAATTAAACACTATATAAACCCAAGAAAATTAAACATTATTTTATACTAAAACAAGAAAAACAAGAATAAGAAGAATCTCTGCCGGATTGCTTCTACAACATTGGACTTCATTATAGAAAACTCTGATTCCAGCTTCACAAAGTAAGTAAAATATCCTTTTAAAACTACACCTAATTAAAATGTTCTTACAGCACTTTTTATAATAACAAAATATTTAATATATATTTTTTAAATTATATATCCTCTACAGATAATACAGAAGACACCCTACCAACTACAGAAATGTTTAAAATATCAACTTGCAAACAAAGGAAGTATAAATCGCAATTAAAGTAATTGAATTTAAAGTGCTGAAAATCCCAAACAGAAGCACAAGCTAAGCACAACTACCCATCCCCCCAACTACAAAAACAGTTAAACAAATTAATTAAAATTACTCTTTTTTTCTGCAGGAAATATAAAAAAACACTAAAGACAAACATCAAAGGAAAACCATCAGCATTCAAAAAATTCATCAAATTCAACATTGTAAGTATAACTTTGAAAATGTAAACGTTTTAGACAATAAAACAACATAGAAATACTTTTATTAATTTTTATATACATTTCTCCTAGCATTTGAAACATCATCATGACTGAAGGGGATAAATTCATTACTTCCCAGAAAGGAACATTTTTATTATGTTATATGGGATATATTTAGACCCACGAAAAGCAAACAGGTGACAAAGTTAACTGGAAATGTAGCAAATATTATTCAAACAAATGTTATGGGAGGGATACAACAAAAGAAACTACTGTATTATATGTTAGAGAACATAATCGCCCCCCTAACATAGCTGAAATTGAAGTTCGAGATGCTTTAGATTCTCTAAAAGAAGCTAGCACTAGCTCTCAAAAGCCTACAACGGAAATACTTAAAGGCATACTCCTAGAGTCCAACAACATGCAACTGGCCAAGTGCCCTCAATATCATCACTAAAAAGAATAATAGCTAGAACCTAAAAAGCAACTGCTACCACCCCACCTGCCCCCAAAACTTTCAGTGAAATAGAAATACCACCTGAACTCACTATAACCCATAATGAAGAACAATTTCTTCTTTATGACAATAAATCAAATGACAAAAGAATAATAATATTTGGAACTCCCACAAACTTACTTTAACTACAGAACTGTGAGACATGGATGATGGATGTCCCAAACCATTTTACCAGTTATATACAATTCATGGACTGTATCAAAATACAAACATCCCTTTTATATATGCCCTGATATCAAACAAACAAACCACCACCTATATTGAACTCTTAACCAAAATAAAACAAGAAACTAATAATTACTATCCTCAAAAAATGATCATTGACTTTGAACAGTCAATGATACAATCCATACTAAAAACCTACCCTCACACAGCAATCCAAGGTTGCTATTATCACTTTAACCAATGCATATGGAGACACCTCCGAAAATCTACACTAAGGGGGTCATTTCGATGGCGGAAGGACTGCCACCGCCAGCCATGCGGTGGCGGTCCTTCCGCCATCGGACCGCGAATTTCCCCCCGCCACCTTACGATGGCGGGGGGATCCAGACTGTGACCATGGCGGACGGAAAGACCGTCTGCCATGGAACCGCCACAGGCAATCGGATCGATTGCCTGGCGTAGCAATCTGCAGGCATAAAATGGTGGCGGTGCCTAGCAGGCACCGTCCGCCATATTATGATGCAGGCTGTGAGCCAGCCTTTCCATGATGGCGACACCGTCATGAAAAGGCTGGTGGAGTTCCTGTTCGGGGGCCCATTCCAGGCCCCCAATGGGGGGGTGCATGTGCACTGGGGGATAACCCTGGCACCCCCCTACATTTCAGTGCACTAAGTGGCAGGCACCGTGTGGTGCCTGCCACGTAGTGCACTATAATGCACAACATGCATTTTCAACATTGCGGCGGGTGCTGCTGTCAGCAGCACCCACCGCAATGTTAAAAATGCAAGATACAACCGACATGGTGGCGGTCGCATCCTAATGTGGTATGAGGAACCGCTGCATGTATTGCGGATGGTCACGGTCGCCACCACGATGGCGGCCGGACTCCAGTCCGTCCGCAATCGAAATCGGCCCCTAAGTGTAGAATATGCAACAAATAGCAATTTTGCATATGAAATTAAAAAGCTAATCGCATTAGCATACGTCCCAATCACTGACGTAGCCGAACACTACAATTTATTAATAGAAAGCCCCTACTACCAAACAAATGAACAATAACTAAGTCCCCTACTCGACTATTTCGAGGATACCTGGGTGGGTAGGCTACACAGATCTGGACACAGAAGTCAGCCCAAATACCACATTCCATGGTGGAATGTATATAACAGTACCCTAAACAAAGAAGCTACAACTAATAATGCTGTGGAAGGATGGCACAACACTGTCCAAGCCACAACAGGCAGAACCCAACCAACTCTACATAAATGATTACAATTAATCCAAAAAGAACACAGCTACCAACAACTAAGGGGCCGATTCCGATTTCGGCCGGCAGGGCACCGAACGATGGTCGGAGCCCTTCCGACCGAATCGGAACGTGCCGGCCGGATTCCTTTCCGACCGAGCCATTCCGATGGGCTCGGTCGGAAAGGAATCCGACTCGGATTTCCGGATGGCTTACGACGGGTTCGGAGAGCCCGTCCGCCGTCCGGAAATCCTTCAGTACTCCCCCGGCCGCCTCTTCACGACCGAGGGAGTACGATGGCAGTATTTCACTGCCTTTTCGTGCCGGTCTTTCCGGCACGAAAAGGCAGTCGGTAACTGTCTTTGGGGCCCCCCAGTAGGGCCCCCATGGGTGCGAGGCCCGCCGAACGGCGGCCTGGGGGCACCTATGGTGCCCCTCTGTTGATCCCTCCACCCGGTGGCATGCACCTTGGGGTGCCGGCCACAGGGTGCAGGGATGAACTGCACCCCTGCTTGTCACAATGCAAGCATGCATTCCGCTCGGAATGCATGCTCCCATTGTGCAGTATACGAGTGCGACCGAACAGGGTTCGGTCGCATCGCATCTGCAGGGCCGTAACCGACGACAGCAGGTCGGTCGGTTACGGCTCCTGGACGATGTCGGACGGACCTGAGTCCGTCCGACATCGGAATCGGCCCCTTTGAATGGAACAGTCTGTAACCCAACTAGGCCCAAAACTAACCAAACAAACAAGGCAAATGTTTGAGTACTTACAATACAAAGTAAGACTCTACTCAAACACTAAAGGGCTAGAATATCTAGAAACAATAGCTAAATCCCTAATTTAAATAAATATAACACAAACACAAAAAATCCTAATTTAAAATCAACTATACAAATAAACATTTTTTTTCAAACTTCAAAAATATAATGATACTGTCAATTAATTTAAAATATACTTAAAAAATTAATTGACATAATAATTATATTTTATATAACAAAAATAGCAATAACAATTCCAAAAATAACATTTCCCTCCCAGTATAAATAATTTAAAATTACTTACTTTTTCGTAGCTGAAGAAATGTAATCCAAACAGCCATAAATAAATCCAAAAGTGTAAAATTCCCAATACGTAGTGAAAAATCCCCCCAAAAAACAAAAAAATCCAACTGTGTAAAAAGTAATCCACCGGCAATAGGTCCATCGATGAGAAACCATAAAAACCCGAAAAATGTATTTAAAAAAAGAAACGCTCCAGAAAAAAAACAAAAAAAGGAACTGTAAAATAATTATTTGTTTACTAGAAACTAATACACTGTTCCTTTTTTTAAAAAAAAGCATACTTCTTCCAACTGCAACTTCCAATCGACAAAAACCTGTTGGAAAAAAAAACAATCCCTCCCAAACAAATAAACAGTAACATCATATCAAAATACAGATAAATATAGCACTAACACCATACTCTAAACATAATTAAACATATCTATCAAACTCTAACACCGACCGATGAACAAACTAACCGCATTTCGCAAACGCAAAACTAAAACCTAAACCTCACCAAAAACACAAAATTCTCACACTACATACACTATATACAACTTAACTACCTTCAAACTACGCCAACATTAAAGATTAAGCAAAGAAAATTAAACTTACCTTTACCGATGCGGCACAGCTTCCAACCATGAGCTTCTCCCATCGGAAATGACCTAAAACAAAACAGAACTTATTATAAAAATTGGCTGCCTTAAATACAAAAGAATAATAGTTATCTCTAATAAACTTAATGTACATTACAAATGTATAACTAACAAATGTTGTAAAAATAGTACAAAAAAATAGTGATGTATAAAAAATTGTTTTACATATTATTTCAAATGTTAAATTATAATAATAAATATTATAAAACAAATAATAATTATTATAATTTTAAAAATATATATTGAATTACTAATGTATATTAAAAAAATTTACTTTTTCTAAACAAAGTAAAAAAATGTATAAATGTTTAAAAAATGTATTTTGTTTGCAAAATGCCTTATTTACTCGATAATATCATTTATATATAAAATATAAAATATAATAATATTGCAAAAATTATAACATGATGTGTTAAAACATACAATTAATTGTAAAAACTTTTACAATGAAAATTTTTTTAAAAAATATATGTTATTAAAAATGTAGACTATATGTAATAATGTAATCAATATTTACATTATGAATAAATAATGTATTACTGTTAAAAAAACATATGTTCAAAAAAGTATAAAAACCATAATATAACCACATCTTTTTTTGTAAAAATGTACATCACTATTATATAAAACAAAAACATGTTTAATACTGACTATTAAAAAATGTATATATTAATGTATAAATACCTACAAAATATATAGGGGCCGATTCCGATTCGGGCCGGAAATCTCTCCGACCGAGCCGGACCCGGAGAGATTTCTGACCGAATCGGACCCGTGCAGTCCGACCGAACGAGTACGATGCGCACGTATGCCATCGGACTCGAGTCGAATCGGACTCCCATTGAAGTCAATGGGAGCCTGTCGTACAACGCGTACGCGGGCTCCCATTGACTCAATGGGTGCGAGGCGGACAAGGGCGCCCCCTACAGTGTGTACGCGGCGAGCGATTCGCGCCGTACACGCACAGGTAGGGAGGACCCATGGGTCCCCCCTGTGTGCGACTCGCGCGGCTACGCGTACAGGGTGGTCCGACACGGACCCCCAAAGTACGGCTCTGACAGCTCTTTCGAGCCGGAGTGCGCGGCTCGGTCGGACTGCTCGCGGCGCGCATCATACTTACCCGGCCGGGGAACGTCTCCATTGCGCGGTGCGAGTCGTGTCCGTGCGAGTCGGTCGGTGCGGTTCGACCCGGGATCGAGTCGGTCGGAGCGGTCGGGACGCCCGGACGAGTCGGTCGGCGAATACGCATCTTACTCGCTCGCCCGGACGCGCGTACGAATCGGTCGGAAATAGGGCTCCGAATCGGATCCGGTTAAGCCGAATCCGATTCGGAGCCCTACCGGCCGAGATCGGAATCGGCCCCATAATGTATCAAAAAATAAAAAATTTATTTTATTTTCCCTGTATAACAATATATATATAAAATATTGTAAATAAAATAAAATGCATATTCTTTCCTTTCTCGAGTGTTTGAATCAAAATAAAAACATAAATAAAATATTAACATGCTTCTGGGTTTAATTTATATTGTTTTAAATCCTGTATGTCTAATAAAATAATTATGTAACATTAATTAACTTGAATAATTGTTTTGTTTTAATACACATGTATAATTTTATCACTCACCAAAATAAAGTATTAATCTTTAACTGCTCCCACTATACACTATCTTAACTCAGGGAAGGTGCTGGACACTAAGCATATATAATTTACTATTCCCACTCCAAACCATATTAACTCAGGGAAGGTGCTGGACACTAAACATATATAATTTACTATTCCCACTCCAAACCATATTAACTCAGGGAAGGTGCTGGACACTAAACATATAGGGCCCGATTCCGATCTCGCTCGGAAGGCTCTACGAGAGCCGTCCGTAGCGTTACCTTCCGACCGACACATTCCGGGAGCGACACATACGCTCCGAATCCAGCACCATTTTCCATACGAACAGGCTCCGTAAACGCAGAATGGAGTCGTCCTGAGGCATATCCCAAAGCTGTTTCCGGCCGGCCAAGTACGATGCGTACTTCCTACGCGCCGAACAGGTCGCCACCTCCAGCATGTCACAGCATCCGGAAGAGCAGTATTTCAGCTCCGATTTGCGCCACAACGCGATTACTGCGTAGGAGACGAAGCAAACATGTATCCGATCGTGCATGTCATCCCTATACTGTACTCCTACGGTCCAATCAACAACCGTAACTGATGCGTTCATCACAGACGGTAAGTCAGACACCTACCACACACAAAAACGTCACAACCCCACGAAAGGCAACGAAATACACAGCTTGTGACAAACCACAGGCAAAAGGGGGGATTCTTGCAGCAATGAAGAGGCAAGGGGCGTGGTGGATGGCAAAAACTCCCAGCATTGTCCACCCCATATGGGGGTGGATGTTTAACACTACCAGTATTCACTACCTATAGGGGGGTGAATGTCTATACCTCCCACCATTGCCCCCCCATAGGGGTGGTGGATGTCTAACACTCACCCAGTGTCCATAGGGGGGTGGATGCCTATCACTCCCACCATTGCCCACCCCATAGGGGGGTTGATGTCTAACACTCACCCAGTGTCCATAGGGGGGTGGATGTCTATCACTCCCACCATTGCCCACCCCATAGGGGTGTGGATGTCTAACAGTCACCCAGTGTCCATAGGGGGTTGATGCCTATCACTCCCACCATCAAACACCCATAGGGAGGTGGATGTCTAACACTACCAGTATTCACTACCTATAGGGGTGGATGCCTATCACTCCCACCATTGCCCACCCAATAGGGGGGTGGATGTTTAACACTCACCCAGTGTCCAGAGGGGGTGGATGCCTATCATTCCCACCACTGCCCACCCCATAGGGGGATGGATGTCTAACACTCACCCAGTTTCCATAGGAGGGTGGATGCCTATCACTCCCACCATTGAACACCCCATAGGGGGGTGGATGTCTAACACTACCAGTATTCACTACCTATAGGGGGTGGATGCCTATCACTCCCACCACTGTCCACCCCATAGGGGGATGGATGTCTAACACTCACCCAGTGTCCATAGGGGGTGTGTGCCTATTACTCCCACCATTGCCCACCCCATAGGGGGGTGGATGTCTAACACTCACCCAGTGTCCATAGGGGGATGCCTATCACTCCCACCATTGAACACCCCATAGGGGGGTGGATGTCTCACTGTACCAGTATTCACTACCAATAGGGGGTGGATGCCTATCACTCCCACCATTGCGCACCCCATAGGAGGGTGGATGTCTAACACTCACCCAGTGTCCATAGGGGGGTGGTGCCTATCACTCCCACCATTGCCCATCCTATAGGGGGATGGATGTCTAACACTTACCCAGTGTCCATAGGGGGGTGGATGCCTATCACTCTCACCATTGCCCACCCCATAGGGGGTGGATGTCTAACACTCACCCAGTGTCCATAGGGGGGTGGATGCCTATCACTCCCACCATTGCCCACCTCATAGGGGGGTGGATGCCTATCACTCACCCAGTGTCTATAGGGGGTGGATGCCTATCACTCCCATCATTGCCCAGCCCCTAGGGGATGGATGTCTAACACTCACCCAGTGTCCATAGGGGGGTGGATGTCTATCACTCCCACCACTGAACACCCCATAGGGCGGTGGATATCTAACACTACCAGTATTCACTACCTATAGGGGGTGGATGCCTATCACTCCCACCATTGCCCACCCCATAGGGGGTGGATGTCTAACACTCACCCAGTGTGTTCATGGCCAATTTGTGTTATGTGTACAAACTGCCTGCAAAATTGTTACATAAAGTGACATGCTGGACAAACCCCCATCTCTGTACTGACAAAAATGTGAATGTGGGGTGTAAGCCCCCAGCATTGTCAACCATATAGGGGTTCTGGGGGATTACCCCCCCATCTCTGTACTGACAAAAATGTGAATGTGGGCTGCAAGCCCCCAGCATTGTCAACCAAAAAGGGGTTTGGGGGGATTACCCCCCATTTCTGTACTGACAAAAATGTGAATATAGGGTGCAAGCCCCCAGCATTGTCAACCATATAGGGGTTTTGGGGGATTACCCCCCCCCCATCTCTGTACTGACAAATATGTGAATGTGAGGTGCAAGCCCCCAGCATTGTCAACCATATAGGAGTTCTGGGGGATTACCCCCCCATCTCTGTAGTGAAAAAAAGGTGAATGTAGGTCTCACACCCCCCAGCATGTCCAAGTAATTATGTATTTTTGGGGCCAAAACACACAAGCAATGTAGTGATAAATTAGTGGTTGTGTGCCAAACAACAACAGAACTGTTGAGGCAAACATTGTTGTGTGTGTTACATACCCTCAGCCATGTGCAACAATCAGTGCATTTGGGGGCTAACACTGCCAGCAATGTTCAATTGGACAATGTAACATGTGACCATCCAAAATGTATAAACACACATTTTTGTCACCAGCAGACACAAATACAAAGGGTTCTATCTGAAAGCAAAGTTTTGATGAGATCCAGTTCCACACTGTGGCAGCAACCGTAAATGCTAAACATAAGGAATGTGCAGAGTGAAGATGTAGGAGTCCCAGGGCCAGTAGAGAAAGAAACAAAACAAAACATCCACTAAATGCCCTTCAGAGACAGTTGAAATACATGTGGGAAGATGCACAAACACAACCAACCTGCCATACACTGCAGAACAAACACAACATGTGTGTGAGTGTGGAAGTCTATCTAGCCTGGGACAACACACACAATTGGGGTCAGAACTCCACTGAGACATATGCGTGTTGAGTATAATCTGGAAGTATTCCATATAGAGTATGGATAGTGAATGTGGGCAATCAGGCATTTTTTGATGAGCGGGTGCACCAGAGTCACATGCGGAACAAGCTTGGTGGAACACCAAGAAAATACATCAAGAGACTGACTCTCTTCAGCAGTACCATCAAGGCCACAGCACTATGGTGACAGTATCCTGTCTGCTGAGCCTCTGTGATGCTAAATGAGGATGGGGGCCATACTTTTGAGCACACACTCTGGCGCACTGTGTCACGGGCTTTGGACGAACCACTGTCATCTCACATACCTAAACATTACCCGTAGGGCATGGCCAGTAATGTGAGGCCACATTGTAGGCAGGGGCCTTGCCAGGGGCCAAGTCGCATTTGCCTGTCTAAACACAACTCATCTTGATCTGCAGCACTGTGCCTCATCAAAACCTCCCTTGACAGGTGACATTGCACAGGCACACATGACAGTGTGGATCACTGGCTATATGACGAGGAATCCAATCCAACAAGCTTTATTTGACAGTAAGTCATAAAAGCACAGTACATACAATACATACTCCATGAGATACAATACAAATACAACATTTTAAGACCATGATTAAATACTTCAGTTCTTAGCCGGACTGTTAAAAAAGATAAAACAGATTAAAACGGCTACAAAATGCCAAATGCATAAAAACATTAAGGTTCATTATATAACATTTTATACAAAAGGCACAATACAATCATTGACGGCAATAACAAGTTCATATGTTGCATGTACGCCAGTTCAGTTTGAAAAGGACTAATATAGTCTTCACTACGCCTTCGCCCTAATTGCCCAAGCCCAACCCAGAAATGTTGCTACTGCAATCGCAATGGGTGCTGCGGTGTTTGTGCGCAATATTCTTTGTGCTTCTTCGCTCTTTCTGGTGCCCAATATCCTGCAGATTGGCGTCAGCCACAATCGAAGTGGGATATCATATGCGGGGCAGACAAACAACAAGTGGGCCAGTGACTCCAACTGCGCCTTACAAGCTGGACATGCGCTATCCCCCCATTATTGACCACACATCATTGTGTTCACAATACAAACATGGGTCCATGTACTGTTGTGTATGACCAATGTGGCAATCTTTGTATCAGGAAGGTACACCCAGCACGGCACATACTTGGACACACACATTTGATTGTTGAACAAGAGATGCCAGACACACATATGTATGGGACACAAATTCACAGCATCTGTCCAACACAACACATATCAAACCCTGCAGGGCAACAGGAGTACACCTACCCACAGAAGGATGACATTGTGATGTGTTGGTGTAGAATGAAGCACAGAGGAGACTGGCCACGACACCACACTAGTCCACAGACACACAAAATAGAATCATGAGCCTCCCACTACAACAAATATGAAGTGATTGTGTCACAGCTGTCTGTGCTACATATGGAGAAAACATTCCTACTTGCTGTGTAGAAAAGCATGGACCAACACCAATGTATGAGACAGTCATTATGTATGGCCTTAGTGTGTTGCACACAACTCAAGATCAGACCATTTACACTGTCAACTTGTTTGCATGTCTATCACACCAACTCTGCATCCACCTACATAAGATGCATTATGTATAGATCCTCACTAATGTCAAATTGCCAATGCTGAGGGTGTACTGCAGAAGACTGGGAAGACACATGGCTCACCAGATAGAGGATACAACAACAACTGTGTCAGTAGGTTCCAATCCACAGGCAAATGTGTAAGCCAATATTCATGCACTGTTCACAACGCCAGGGGTGGTTGTGAGATTTGTGTCTCATAAACACAATACACATAGCTAGACATAACACTTGGGATTTGTGTACATCTGTTCAGGATGGAGTACATGTGCATAATGGAATATGCATTAGACACATGTGGCACTTTAACACAGTCTCAGAATCCTGAAATCTGTCAAGGAGACCTACAAATAAGACATGTTGGCATCAGACCACAGGGCAGGGTACAATGTTTTGATTGTGAGCAGTCATTGACACATACAAGGCCTACACTTGCAAAACAAAATGACAGATTCTAAACACGCTGATGATGATAACACAGATGGAACTTGGTGGATTTACAATGTGTCACATGTGAGTCTGCTCACAGTGCAGGCTCTTGTCTCAACACAACCAGGGATCTCATCATACTCTACTGGTGCACCCACACCTTGGCCAATCAAAGTCAAATAGGTCGAGAACGCACTGGACTAGTCAGCGCACAGAAAGCTTCTCAAACAGGAACATCTGCAGGGACTATAGTCTTTGTAGGAAAGGGGGTTTGAAGATAGAGTTTCCTGCTCACCTCACACACACCATGGGCTCAGGATATGTCACAGTTTACACACTGCCATGAGGTGATTTACCTATAGTGGAAGGTCAGCTGTGGCAAGCTTGTTCTTGGCAGGGGTCTACCCATGTCATAATGACACTCAGACATAGCTCAAACACTTACAAGTCACAGAATACTTTGTTTACATCCGCCTGTGTACATTGGTGTGTCTAAAGTCATCTGCACGTAGTCAAACTTCATGTGTACCCAGTTGGAATGATGAGACAGAAGACTTGTTGATCATCACAGCGCCATTCTGCATGTCCATCCTAGACGTTTGCACTGTGAAAGACTTTTACACTATGTACAAATGTCAGCACTACCTATGTGCAAAAGTGTTAATCAAAGATGGTAGGTTGTAAAAAGCAAGTCACCCTCATGGTCCAAAATGTTGTAGATCATGACAACCTGCATATGTAGACAATGATGACTCAGATACAAACTGTAATAGGACACATATGCCATGGACCACATGCAGTCCATCACATCACAAACACAAGGAGATGATGGACGGAGCGCTGAAACTTTCCCTGGACCGGAAACAAGCATCCTGGGACCGGTTTCAGGCTAGGCTAGCTTGAATCCAGTGGCAAAGTGAGCAAGGGACCCACCTCTGGGCATACCCTGCCAACTTAGGGCGAACAAAGCAAACACAAGGAGATGATGGACGGAACGCTGAAACATTTCAGACACTCACCCCCAGTCACAGATCTGGGTTGAATCCATCATCATTCTTCAGCTCACTTTGCCACCCCAGTTCAGACACAGCTATATGCAAATCAGTCTTGACCCTGTGCCTCATGGGAACAGTCCAGCCCGAACTGCCAAGCAATGTCTTCCCTGGACCAGAAACAAGCATCCTGGGATAAATAAATAAAAATAAAAAAAATTTAAATTTTTAAAAGCTACCCACCCTTATCCACTATAAACCCAACATCCCGCTCCTAAAAAAAATATTACAATTTGATTTAAATTAATTTTAATATTTTACATTTTAAATTATACATTTACCATGCTCTTGAGATCTCCTTTGTCTACTCGACATGCCCATTCACATACTCAGGCTCAGAGTTACTAACATTTTGCATTGGGTTTGCGTCACTTTTTGTCGGGATTTACTAAGCCGCACAAAGTCTGATTTGTGTGGCTTGTGTGGCTTAGTAAAAAAGAAAAAGTAACATAAGGCAGTACATAGCACTTCCTTACATTACCTTGCATTGTGGAGGTGTTGTATGGATGGAGCATGGGTGTTCTTGTGCATCCTCACATGGATTTTGATGTAAACCCAGATTTAATAATGTCTGTAAACCTTGGCCTGCGCAAAAATGATGCGCTTACCTGAGGCTGGTGTAACAAGGAAAAATATCTTTATTTCTCCTTGTTACTGTCTCATCGCATTCTCTAGCACACATACAAAGAGGAACACAGCCTCCGAGAATTATTTTTTATGCAGAAAAGTATTCATTCCTACACAAACTATTCTAACCACAATGCAGACACCCTTGCATCCTGGTGCAGCGATACCTACATTGGCTCTACACCGTACAAGTGTGCAAGCACACAAAGAGAGTAGAAGTGCATACATATGGCACATCTCTGCTCTCCCCCTTTCATGCAATGCAGCATAGCAAGTTCCCTTGCTGTATCACATTGCATGACATCTTGGTAAAGCCCAGTGTCACTGTGCATGACTCTATCAGTACAACCACAAAAGTGTTGAGTGGTAGAAGATATACCTTTGTGATTTGTCCAGAGCACTAATCTCCTGCGCCTGACATTCTTCTCTGCACTTTCCCTACCACCATAATGAGCGTTCTCATGCAGGGCAGCCAGGTTTCTATGGCCTGCATCATAAATCGCCTCACAAATACTCTATATGTTTTACTTATTTCTCACCAAAAGGGTTTCAGATCATTTATGACTGTCATCCTCATGACCAGGTAAAGAAATGTCTATCAGTTTGCCAAAGCCAATCAACAGTTGTGCTGTACTTTACTACTTATTCTCCCTGTTTTTGTAGTCTGTATATAGTCTCTATATATCTACTTTAGTGTAATAGGTGTGTAATAGGTGTGTGTGTGTGATAGTGCTTCAGCTAAGAGGGGTAGGGGCCCTAATCTGGGGGTTCCTACGTATACATACTTGTGGCAATTAGAGCTCTGATGCCTGCCATTCATTGCTTGTCCCTGCCCTGCTCTAAGTTCTCCCTTCTCTAATGAGGTAGGGGTTGTAAGCCATGTGTATATATCTTGATTGGAGCCCCATCCCCTTCAATGGACCATGAAGGACGCTTTATAGTTTTCCAGTTAAGATATTGTGGGGGCAAAAGTAAACTGCAAAAAAGCCATGTCAAAAATGTAATTTATGGAGAAACAAAATCATAAAATGTTGTGGCTACAAATAAAAATTGACAAATGTTGATTGCCTTATATGGCAAAAGTAAGTGTGCTGGAAACAAGAGCATGGGAGCATCCTCCTGCTAAAGCAGAGAGGAGCATTTACAGTGTGGTGGGGATTTTAGGATTCAGGGAAGGGTAGCATTAAGGGATTAGTAGGGTTAAGGAGTATTTAAGGAATTTTAGGGTTCAGGGAAGGATAGAATTGAGGGTAAGTAGGGAGTTTTGTTTAGGGTTCTGAGGTTTTTTGGTTTCAGAGTTGGACTAGCATAAAAGGGTAGTAAGGTGTTGGTAGGGTTCCAGTATTGGCATTAAGGAGTAGTTATGACTTGTAGGGTTAAGGAACGAGTAGCGTTAAGAGGGTAGTAACAGTTTTTAAGGTTCAGGAAATGGTAGCAATGGTTGCTGAGGAGAAGGTGTGGTCAGAGACGCCGGAGACGCGTGAAGCAAGCCACGTTGCTTGCAGCTGTAGCCGTGGCCGGGGTCCCCACCGTAGCAGCCCCAACTGGAGTGACCCTCACCTCAGAGCCCCTAGCGGCCCCACCAAAGCTCCACTGTAGCCTACCGAAAGCTCAGCTGAGTCTGCTCAGTAGGAACGGTGGGAGTGGTCTCCGCTAAACTTTGCTGAACCTGCGAACCTGCAAGTCCCTTTGGGCTGTGGCGCCTCCTGCGGCAGGAGGGACATGATAGCAGCGGAAGGTACCGTAAGGCCGTGGTGTTGGACAGCAGTGGGATGATCAAATATTGCAGCTGCTACAGTCAGGTTACAGCGACGAGGTTGAGGCTTAGACTGCAGTTGGAGCTAGCCGCAGGGAGCTAAGACCCAAAATCCAAAAGAACTTTGCAAAATCTTTTTCAATAGCTCTTGTCTGCCTTTAGCACTGTTTTCAGTTGCTGTACTATGGGCAGCTGGTGTCAGTGTAGGGTTTGATGCTATAAGTGCATTAATATTAAAGTGGCCGTCTTATAAGTTCTGCAGTTTATTAAAAAGGAGCTCACACTAGCTGTTAAGGCCTGAATAAGTGCAACATCAATAATTTTTTCCTTCCTGCCATAGACACTGGTTCAATGGTCATTCGGGCCACGAAGGAAGGAAGGGCAGTCTCTTAATGGAGGAAAAATATAGTCTTGGAGCAGTTGGGTTAGATCCCTGCTGTCGCTGGTGGTGTTCCGGGGGTTGCAGAAGCGGTTCAGCTAGGTCTGGGTGTGGCTTACAACCTAGGGGAATTACTGTCTCAGTTGTTTTTCTGGATAACCTGTCTTTAAATCGGCCTTTTGCTTCTTTACCACACTGCTATGTTTGAAAGGCTGCAAGTTGGCAGACCAGGGAGAGGTTTTATCCCAGTCGCTGGCTGAGTCCTGGTACAGAAGAATCAAGGTAACCAAATGCTGCAATGGTCCGCAAATTTGCTTTGTAAAACCTGGAGTGAGTCGCCAAGCATGCTAAGAGGCAAACCAGTGGCTCTAGCAATAAGTTAGAGCCTAGTCCTGAGGATTGGGTGCAGCTTGCAGGTCCTGGTCCCCTTTTTCTACAATGACCCTCCTCGGCATTACATCCTTTTCTTCCTTTCCCAATCCTATTTGCTTCATTGATCTAATCATCCTCTAATGGCTTTTGGTTAGCATTATGGCGGGAACAAAACTAAGGTCTGGTAGAATTATTTCTTCCAGATTGTGTCAAAAAATGAAACACTTGGGAGCTTTAAAAGGGAGCGGAATAATATTGGCGTACTTTCAAAAACTACCCAAAGAAACTCGTAAGTCCAGTATTGTGTCGGTGCAATCAAGCATGAATGCTAAGCTGCCCATAGAGGTCGCGTGTGTGCCGCAGAACTCTGCTCAGCCAGTTCAAGAGCCCCACTGTAGGGGGGAAATTTCATCCTTGAGGGACTCTGCAGTGCGTACCGCTATAGCAGTTCCACAGGCTTTACAGGCCTCTATTGTATTGGACTATACCTTGCTGGAAATTTCACCTCAATTAAATGAGGAGGTAGTAAACACAGGTGTGGAACTATTGTTTGATACGCCCAAGCAGCCAAAAAAGTCTTTGGAAATGTTTTCTAGTACTCCAAGTTTCACAGCTTCTGTTTTATCAAATTATTCAGTGTACCCTGACTTATTATTGAACATGCCCATTAAGATTTCATCGGATTACATGTGTTTTTCTAAGTTATTGCTAAATTTTGAGCATGTTTTGTCATCTAACTTGTCCATACTGAAATGTCTGTATTGCCGTATTGGCATGACATCAAACTGTTAATAAAATCAATCAATCTAGTTATTTAAGCCACTTTAATAGCACTCCAATGCCATGTGTGTGTTCATAAAAGTTCAAATTTAGGCAGCTGGATAAATATACAAAATGATCACAGTTGTGTGGAGAAAATCACTTTTTTGTGGAAGCACAGAACTTCAGCCCGATAAAAACATGTACTCCTGGCTCCCAACATGTGGGTGGAGACAAAACCCCTCTCTAATGATGCTCCATAATTGTGAGACAACAGCTGCACTGTCAAGCCAGACCTAAAAAAAGGCCTTTTAAATGTCCACCTTTTTGGAACTGGCATAGGCGATAATGAAGTTCAAGCTGAACTTTGTAGAAATGGGAAAGTAGGAGGGGGTTCTAAATGCAAGTGCATGAAGGTCATAAGAGCAAATTGATAAGGAGGGCATCAACTGCACTCCTTAGCTTCTCACCTGAGAGTCCACTGA
This sequence comes from Calotriton arnoldi, assembly GCA_963921515.1. Classification (NCBI taxonomy): domain Eukaryota; kingdom Metazoa; phylum Chordata; class Amphibia; order Caudata; family Salamandridae; genus Calotriton; species Calotriton arnoldi. The sequence continues at coordinate 50,297 of CAWUFW010016475.1, forward strand.
GAGTTGTGTGTGTGTCGCTAGCAAGAGCACTATTACTAGGCCAAACTAGAGTATGTGGGTGGCACTGTTGCACAACTGAATGCTATCACCTGGTTTAGCTCAGTATAAACAAGGGTGTTTAGGTGGAGGAGTACAAGCACTAGTACCCATTAAGGTTGTCCAGCCCTGTTTACCATCTTCTTTTAAGGTCAACAAAACAAGTGAGAAGTAGGGATCCACAGAATAAAGTAGAGGTCTATTCCACTTTTTAAACTTCCTCACTTACCGGAAATCCAAACACCTCAGGATAGGGTTGGGTCATCAATCATTTGATAACGCTAGTTCTCCCCACCAATGTCCCTTGCCCAAGACACTAAGGGACAGATTTACAAGCCCCTTGCGCTGCCAGTAGTCACTTTTTGTGACGCACTGGCAGCGCATTTCTCTGCCCCATATTTACAAGGACAGGAAAAGCCACGTAAATACGGCCCCTTTACACACAGCACTTTGCGTAAAAGGGGTGTTCTATGGGTGTTGCTGTGGGTGTTCCCACGCAACACCCATGGAACCAGACACATTTCCAGATTTACGAGGAATCATAAACCTGGAAATGCGTCAGTATGCTACGGCACCCAAGGGTTTTTTTTCCTCTTTCAATGCGTGCTGCATTCTACAGCACGCATTGAAAGAGGAAAATGCCTGTTGTGATTGTTTTCATGCGGGAAGGGGCCCCTTCCTGCACAAAAACAATCTCCCCATGACGCAGGCATCCTGGCACCATGGTGCAAGGGTGCATGTGCCGGCGCATGGCAGCTGTTTGTGCGCCAGAGCAGGGGAGAGCACAGGAATGCGACATATCATTGTAAATATGTTGCATTACTGTGCTCTGAAAGTGCCACAGCGCAGCCAAAGGGCTTGTGGTGCCACGCTGTGGCACATTCTTGTAAATCTGCCCCTAAATATTCCCAGTAGGGTACATATGCCTTAAACACTCTTCCCATTGGCTGGATCTTCAAGCAAGGAATGGGAGCAAGCGAGCAGTGTAAGGGCTCTGTTTGTGGAGGTATCTGTATATATTGGAATACATTTTAACAGGAAAGTGTGAGAGGAACCTGGAAAAGTGGCTAGAAAATGAAATGCTTTCTACTTAATGGGAGGAGATTATGGAGGGGTAGCAAGGCAACAAACTACCACCCACAAAGGAGTAAGCCCATTGCTGTTCACAAAGTGCACTTTCAAGGTTACTGCAAACAACAAGCATTGGCAAAGTCAATAGGTCTGGTGTTGCCCTCAGGTAATTCTTTTTTTATTTTGTCATGGTTTCTGCTTGATGTTATTGTTTAGGAACATGCCTTATCCTCATCAATATAAAAACAAATCATTTTCTTGAGGCAGTAACTTTTTTTGGTCTAAAAAAAACACACATTACCATTGTACTCCCTGGCACTGAAAGGAACTACTTTGTGTGTGGATGCATTCCTTGTGAAAGGGACACAGTCCGTAACTTGTCATGAAGTAAGCCAATGGATGAAGTGGGCTGATACAATGCCCCTTAATGCATGCAGGAATGGGTGAAAGAAAAATGAGAATGACACCAAAAACAGACTAATGGACGAAGTCTGGCTGAAAACCCTTGGGGGCATATTAGCAAGGACCTGCGATGATTATCGCAAATCGCGCTTAGCGCGATTTGCATTATTGCCGCCTATCGCTTCAGATGCCCCTGCCTCAAGGTATACGTAGGACAGACAACACAAAAAGTAAAAAATAGGATCCTGCAACATTCTAGTAGGATCAAATGTAAGGTCCAGGGAGCTCCCTTGGTCGAACACTATTCCAGTACTGGACATACCGCTGACAATCTACAATGGTGGGTCTTGGAAAAGATTACACCACACTCTAGGGGAGGTAACATACTCACATCCCTGAATTACAAAGAGTGCAGATGGATCCATTCCCTTGACTCTGTGAACCGGGGACTCAATGAACATGAGGAGACCTACCGCCAGATGGTCAGACTGTAATGAGAGACACATAGGGCACTACCCGTATATCCAGAATCCTAAAACCATCAGGGTGTTTGCTCCCTTACTCATTTTTGTTTATATTAGAAAATGTTATCCGTCAATCCTGTACCGGTGCAGCTTTAAGAGCAAATGTCGCATCATAATGACATGTTATATATGTAATGGCGGATTTAATACATGACAATTGTTAATGTAGCATTTTATAGCACATTTACACGCTGCGTAATTAAAATTGGCAGCTTTCTGTAACAGTTTGACAAACAGTGCACAAATATCTAGGCATGTAAAAAGTTTAATTACTTTTGCTGCATTCTTACATGCTGTGTAATTAGAATGTGCAGCCTTCAGCAATAATTTGAATGTGCAGCCTTCAGCAATAATTTGTTATTTGCACAAGTATCCAGGCCTTGCACATTTAATACATGACAATTGTTAATGTAGCATTTTTTAGCACTTTATACGCTGCGTAATTAAAATTGGTAGCTTTCTGTAACAATTTGACAAACAGTGCACAAATATCTAGGCATTTAGAAAATGTAATTACTTTTGCTGCACCTTACATGCTGTGTAATTAGAATGTGCAGCCTTCAGCAATAATTTGATATTTGCATAAGTATCCAGGCCTCCACTTTATTGCCAAGACGCCTTCACTGCACATATTCAATTTGATTAATGGTGTATATAACATAACTACTGTTAACATAGGTTTAAGAGTCTACTGTACATATCAGGTCTGTCATGATGTCTTTACTGTATATACCTTTTCCTTAAGATGTCCTGACTGTATATGCTTATTTGTACATGTGGTGCTTTTATAAGTATAAGCACACTTGCTGTAAACATCAGGATTATTATTCTCCTTGGGGGCCTCGTGAAATCATAGAGTAGAGTGCATTAATTCCCAGCCAGGTTTTACTACTGACAGTGCCTACGTCAGCTCTTCTCCTTGCCCAATTTAGCTGCTGCACTCAGAGGCACGTTAACTTTCACACGTCCGCCCAGCCAGAGAACTGTCAAATTTGACGTTCTCCAGCACGGCGGCCTCAGAACGAAGCTGACAGGAACGAAGGTAGACGTGTGCCCTTGAAGTAAGCTTTCACCCTCTTTCCTTTTCTCTCCCTCCCCCCCCCCCGTTTGAAATAGCCTCTTTTATTAAAACGAGTTCAAACAGTATTTAAATTGTTAAAAGATTAATTTAAGATGCCTCTCTCACGGAGAGTACAATTGTACCCATTTGCGCTTCTCCTTTACAGTTTTAGGATCGCCGTGGCGGCCAATTCTTTCTCCACTTATTAATATATCTTCAACCGGCTGGTGAAGATAATTACGTTAGAAGAAGATAATTACCTTACATAACTGTAGGTATGTAGGTAGTATGCGCACCTTTTGGCTTTAGGTTTTAGTACAGTTTTAAGTAATTAAGAAGGTTTGAAGCCCAAGCGCGCCCATCTCAAATACTGTAATTTTGTTATTTTATATCTCACAAGTCTCCGGTATACATAGGCCAACGCTTAGGATGCTCAATGGCTCTGGCGCTCATTGCCAGACAACGTGGTTTATACTTATATGTACTGCCATCATAACGGAGCTCGTAGTTGTGTGGGCCAAGCGCGTAAAATTGACAGTGACTCTGGCGCTTTCCCAGATACCCTGCTTTATACTATGAAGCATTTTGCTTTTACCGCCAGGATAGTGAAGCACGGTTTTAGGCGGGCCCTCACCCCCAAATCAAATAGGGTAGACACTATTGCGCGCCCCCTCGAGAGCCATGGCTTGGAATTTTTTCCATTTACTATGCTATCTTTTAGCTATGAGAAGCACCATGCGATTATTAAGCTATTATGGCATTTTTTAAATGCGGATTACGCTCCAGCCCATCCAGATGTACTATTCCTTTTCCTTTCTAGACCACAACACTCCGGTGTGTGCTTTGGCGTCCATCTAACCCGACTACTCAACATAATTGGTCCCACTTGGATGCCCAACTTTTTGTCAATAGGATCACTTGTGGTAAGCATGAGGGTGCTACTGCACTACTAGTTATTTAACTGGCGGAACACACCCGTTTGACCTAAATCTGGTTTTCATTATCCTACAGGCTGTCATTCCTTGTCCTTTTTGTCCTGATGAAGACCCGCCCCTGACGCCTAATCAGCTGCGCAAACGTCTAGGGTCGAAACGTCGACGTTACAGTCACCCATAGTCCATCCAGTTCCCTACCTTGAATATAAAAGCAATATTAGTGTTGGGGATACATGTATTAAGAAACGGACATGACAAATTAGCACTTTTCTCTTTGTCTATTTATGTATATTTTTGTGTGTTAATTTTGTATAGTACTTTTCACGTATCACCACAAGTCACTTATTCCACACTACAGTCACTTGTTTATTGTCGTATGTTTATGTATTGTAGAAAGCCTTCATTATTGTGTATAATCAAAATATTGAGTAAATAACTTTAACTTTACTAAATTTTATGGTTCTTTGGTGTGTCCCTTAAATTATGATTCACATCTGAAAAATTGGAAGTTCAGATTGCATTGTATACATTGAGCAAAGCAATTGTCTTTCCCGACAGAACCATTTTTGTTTATAGATTATCGCTGGAGTACATCGCCGTTTTAGCGGCGTATTAGCAACGCTTTGCACAATGGCGATGTACATTCCAGCGATAGACGGCGATATTCGGCATCTGAGCAGGAAAAGCTGCGATAATGGTAGGGCGCTACGGAAATCCTAGCTGATAGGGGAGTGTGGATTTAACATGTCAATCCACCTCCCATTGTCAACATAGCTAAGTCAGGTCTGGAGCAGGTGTTAATTTCCGGCGATAATCACGGGCAGCGCAGCTTTTGTTGTCGCTTGACCCGCGTTGTTAATAGGGCGATGTTGTGTTGGCGAGGGATTTCATTCAGGATTAGGTGAGGTACGTCCACTTTGCATGTCATTAGCGATGATTATCGCTGACATGCAAAGCGGGAAGGAAACGGGCGCTATTGCCAGTAAGCTGTCGCTAACTACTGTTAGCGACAGCTTGTTAATTGGGCGATAATAATATCGTCGCTTTTCGCGCTGAAAGTGCAGCTAAAGCGGCGGAAATGCCCTTGCTAATATGCCCCTTATTAACTATGTTATACACATAATTGTTGTGAAATCAAAAGGGCTTGGCTAACACAGACCTAACAATATATAAAGCCTCTTGCAAAAAAGAAAGAAAGAAAAATAGAACAAAACAAGCAAGAAAGAAAGTAAGAAAAATAGAAAGAAAATGAGGATAACATAATACAGAATGGGTAGAATCAGATATGCTGTGAAATAGCAGAGGTCAGAAAAGCAAACAACTCCTAAAGATGCATTGGCTGGAGAGAGAATCTGATAATAAAGCACAAAGACAACACTAAAGTAATTATCAATTAAGAACAGAAACAAAGGCACTGAAGAGAACTAGCTTGTGTGTGGATGAAGAGAGGTGGTGAAAGCCCCTATATGTTAGTATATCATACATATTTTAGTAAAATCAAAAGGTCTTGGCCAACTCCAGACCTAAAAGGTACCCAAACAGTCATAAACATACTCCAGCCAAGCCTTGGTCTATTTCGGGTTCTACACATGGCCATTCACAGGCATTACAACACACTTCTATGGAAAACAATAGAGGGAGGATCCTGTCAATAGGTCATAGTGAAATTTCCATCACACCACAGTATTTGGAGTAATTTTGGTACTTTTGAGTCACAATTTTGATGGAAAATTACCAAAAATTATGGCTGTTTGCATAATTATGAGTAATTTGGCACTACCATCCTACCTCAGTAGCACAGGAACAATGTACTTAGTGACTGTGAGCAGCTGCTGGCTGTTGCTGTTCTTGTTCTGAATACTTGGTCCTCGGTCCATTTTGGAAGCAAGGGTGCATTTTGCGCTAAGAAAATAATGCTAAATGCTGAATTAAACTCCTCTCGAAATTCCACATAATCTCACATAATATTGCTGTAATTTTGCGTAATTATGCCACAGCAAATTGCACAAGTTACACTCTCCCCTACTTAAAAGAGCATGGCACAGGGATTAATGTTAAATAAAAGAACACATTTTGAGACACATAGATATGCATATTTTCATATGCTTAAGTTTAAAAGTTCATTCATGTTATTTTTTTCTTATTAAAATATTTCAATTTTTTAAAATAATTAAATCAAATTTTAAACTGATAAAAAAAAAAAAAAATTAAACTTAAACAAATTACATTGACTAAATAATTACATAGAAATAAACAATAGTAAAGTTGGGTTTGTAGTTGAATTCCTTCGTACATTAATTATAAATAAAATTATTATATGTTATTTATTTGATTTACCAAAGTGTTAGCCAACACAACGCAGCAACAAAAATGCTGTGCTATGTTTCATGACAGGGCGTGAGCAGATCAGCGCCATAGCTACAGAGAAATGGCACTCTCCTCCCCTATCATTAGTGCCAGTATACTATGGGGCTTATTAGGATGACGGGCTAACGAGCATCCGACCGCCATTGCAGTAGGACTCAGACCGACCAACAGGCAGCTCGTTTAGGCATTCCGAAACATCCCTTTTTCCATTGCGGCTTGTGCTGCAGGCCTTTCCTGCAATAGAAAAAGGTATGTTTGTTTGGGGGGGCACCATGTAGAGGCAGCCGAGGGGCCCCCAAAGTCACTTTCCATCATTCTTCTAATGGCAATCAGAGCACCACGAAAAGGCTGTCAGACACTGGCATCCTAATCCCTATGGCGGTGCCCCCGCAGGCACTGTCTCCATTGTAGGGATTAGGCTCCGACAGCTGCCCGGACAGGCTTTTTGAGGCTGTCGGAGGCTGTGGTCTTTACCCCACCCAAAACTCTCCAACCACTGGTATCATAAGCCAGCGGACGGACGGCTGCCCTAGATGTTGGTCAGACCGACACCGATGGCCTGTTCTTGGCATTCCACCCGACATTGTAATCGGGCCCTATGCCTTGAGAAATGTTAAAACTTTTCCTGCTTTGTATGCATTCCTTACTGTGCAGCACGCATACAAAGTAGGAAAAGAAAGAAGAAATTAAAACATTTCTCTATTTAATGCCTGCTTTCGAGTTTCAGTAATAAAAAGAAAATAATTGGGTTTTAGAGAAGACAGTCGGCCACATGGGCCACAAATCACATACAGGACGCTGAAATAAATACAGCCAGACAAAGGAAAAAATAACAATACCATAACATGCACAGTGATATCCACCTATCTTACCCCACAGCACATGACAGTGTACATGTCGTGTAACATAGGAAGCATCAGTCGGAAAGCATTTCCTTGACCCGCGGCATTGTATGTTGGATTTTTTCATCAAGAAGAGTCAGCAGAGCGGACAGGTGCCAAAACAATTCCCCTATAGTTGGCCCACCTTTGCCAGACCTTGGGGTACTTTTGAGGGCACCCCCTTGCTTGGCTCAAGCCCCATATAGTGATCTATCCCCTCTTCCATACTCCGAGACATGGAGAAACCTTAGCCTTCCACAACCTGGCAATAGCGCTCTTAGCTAGGGCAAGACCCAGGAACAAAAGCAAGTGTTTGTATCTATTTCCACCTATACCATCAGTACTATGAAGAAAAATCAATTTTGGGTTCAGTGGAATGTCACAAAAGAGAAAACTCCCCAGAAAAAACATCACTCCTTGCCTGTGACAATGGAGGTGATTTTGTCCACTCCGAAGTCTGCGGTGGCCAGGGCCTACTCTCAAGGGAAATGTCCCTGCATTACAGAATTGAGTTGACCTCTGTAATACACAATGAGTTTGTGCCTTGAGGGGTATTTCTGGGTGAATCTCTCAATGTCTTGAAGCATTTCATTTTTTCTTAGTTTCAGCAAATTAAATAGGCACTCTCTATTTAAACAATCAGTAGTTCTCAGTAAATCACAATGTAATATGCTGTGATATAAGTGTCAAATCATAGCGTAGCACTCTCTAGACTGACCTCTCCCTGTCTGGCATCTTCTGATGTGTTGACCAATCCCAGCATTGCACACACATCAAATGGCCAATACTAGCACAGCACCTGATGACATGGCTTGGAGCACCTTCCTTCTCAATTAGCTTCACACAAGCAATGCTTTACAAAAACGCCAAAGCAAAATACAGATAGCAAATAACTCTTGTATGTTCCTCTAAAGAAATTATTAGTTATCACTCATTCAAGAGGTAGAAGGGGTTTAACACTTTCCTGACGTTACCACGCACACACACAAGTGAAGTCTCGACCAGTGGAAAATCTCCCTGACTAATTTAGTTTCTCCCCTGTGCAAAAGGATTCCCCAACACCAATCTCTATTTTAACACTCTCACAACAGTAGTTTAATAGTTCCCTATCTTAATATGCAGCCCATTGTACCTTCCAGACCAACACCACAACCATTACCAGAAAAGTTAAACAGCAATATAATTATCATCTATCCCGATATCTCGGATTGCAACGAGTCCGATAACAACTTTAACTTCTCAGCAGCAGGTGCATATGCATTTATACGATCAGGCAATATACACAAAGAAGCACATAAATTCTTTCATCCAGCTTCATAGCCTTCTAAGACCCAAAAAAGAAACCACACCGCAAGAGATACAGTGCCAGTGCCAACACCACAAGCTTTACAACACACTATTAACTACGCATAGCCATATTTATACTCATTCCCATGACACTGAAACCACTCTTAGAATGGCTGGAACACTGCAGATATTATGAACTGGACCATGTACTTCAGTGCCATGGGTAAGGGTTGTGGAAAGTTAAGTTTTTTCAATGTATTTCTAAGTCCTGACACTTCAGTGACAAACCATTCTTATCACTACCAATTGATCCAACACACCTTTCTATATCAGTCAACTCTGGTATAATCATCAAACAGGTTATGCCACTAGTTATATGGACCTTTGATTATTGACTGGAAGTGTAGTGAGAGAGCTAGCATTAGCACCACAAATCAAATGACAGTGACACTAATTTGTCTCCACAAAAACAAAAGAATGGATGTTGTCCCATGAAAGTTTATTACAGAATTGATCAAAGTTATAAGTTTAGTCAATCATAGATCAGTTTAGGAAACTAAGTATATATATAAAAATGATACTTCAATCTAAGCTTAAACATTGCTCCCCCTTAAGTCTCTAGACCTCCTTCCCTCCTGCTTTTATACCCAACACCTAAACATGGTCAGAGTCACTGCTCTCCCCCGTGCAGTTCCAATGTTGTGGGTCTACCCTTAGCACCGCTCGAGCTCCTCGCCTGGTAGGTGTTTGAGGCCCTCCTCCACTCGCAGGCTCCTGCCTGCGCCTCATCCCTGGTGGTCTGGTGGAAGAGCTTTCTCTTCTGCTATCCGCTCTGTGTGTGTCACCCTTTTCTGTTTGCCTTTTCTCTGTTTTGCCTATTCTCTGTTTTGCCTTTTTCTGTTTGCCCTTATCTGTTTGCCTATTTCTGTTTTGTCTTTTTCTGTTTGCCCTGCCTATTTCTGTTTTGTCTTTTTCTGTTTGCCCTTTTCTGTTTGCCTCTTTCTGTTTGCCTCTTTCTGTTTGCCTCTTTCTGTTTGCCTCTTTCTGTTTGCCTCTTTCTGTTTGCCTTTTCTGGTTGCCTTTTCTGTTCCTGTTTGCTCCCCTCTGCTGCTGCCCCCGCGTCCCCTCCTCCCCAGCGTGTTGCTCCCACTCCTGCCTCCCGTCTCCCAGCTGCTCACCCTCCCACTGACCCCTACTTAATGGCGGCCACTGCGCAGCCACACAACAGACGCACGCAGCAGGCATGCCACTGGCGCACCGAAGGCACGCAAAAGGCAAGCCAGTCTGTGCCCATCTGTGAACCGACCGCGACCAGCGACAGGAACCCTGGTCCCCCGACTCCGCCGGTACGACCCCAGCAATCTCCACGCACTCAAACCCGGAGGCAACAACTGCCAGCTCTCGATGCTGAACAACACCCATGGCCCGATCGCCTGCCAACACTGCCACCGCACCTTCACCCACCTCCAGACCCCGGAAGCCAACCCATGGAATGCCAGCGCACACAAATCACTGAACTGCATCCTCCTCAATGTGCGCTCCTTGCACAGACATGAATAGAAATCTGGGACCTCCTCACGCCCGACCTCGCCTTCCTCATAGAGACCTGGACCAACGCCAGTTCCACAACCAGCATCGCAACCGTCATCCCCGACTCATACAAGATCCTGACTAAGGACCGACCCAACCGCCCAGGAGTAGGCCTCGCTATCGTCCACAAAGGCTCCCTCCGACTGACTACCACTGACTACCACCAACTCGGACGACTCCTTGCCCCCCATGGAACACATCCAATTCCAAATCCAGCCCAACCCCAGAACAACGCTCCGGGGAACGGTCGCCTACAGACCTCCTGGACCCCGCACCACCTTCACCAATGTCATCGCAGACTACATCGCACCCCTCGCCCTCGCCTCTGCAGACTACACACTACTCAGAGACCTGAATTCCCACCTGGACAACCACTGCGATGCCAGCACCACCCCCCTCCTGGAGAACCTTACCAACACAGGACTGAAGCAACTCGTCTCCACCCCCCCTCACACTGCAGGACACACACTCGACCCCATTTTCACCGGAGGAAACAACATTCACTTCAGCCACATCACAGAACTGCTGTGGACGGATCATCATTGCATCCACTTCTTCTTTACAAAACCCACCGCACACAAGCACACGTGCCACCTCCCATGCAGAAGCTGGAACAAAGTCCCCGAAGAACACCTCACCGCCACCCTCACCTGCACTCCACCCTCAACTATGACAGATGCCAACACAGCGGCAAACAACCTCCACCAATGGATCACCAACTGCGCCAACACCCTCGTCCCCCTCCAGAACACCACAAGACGACACAACCAGAAAGCCAACTGGTTCACCACGGATCTCCATGAATCTAAACGCTCCTGCTGATGACTGGAGAAGACGTGGAGAAACAGTAAAACCCCGGAAGCATGCTCTGCCTACAAAACGACCATCACAGCACACACCAACTCATCAAATCAACAAAGAAAAACTTCATCCAAAATAGAATTCTCTCTAACACCCACAACTCCAAGGAACTATTCTCCATCCTACAGTAATTCGCCAAACCCAACAGCAAAACAACCGATGTCCTTCCCTCCCAAGAACTCTGAGACAAACTCAGCTCCTTCTCCCACCACAAGATCAAGACGCTCTATGACAACTTCGACGACCAAGACCACAGCACTGTCTCAATTCCCAACCCCAACGCCACCACCCAACAGACCCTTCGCTTCTGGATCCCTCTCAGCACAGAAGACACTTTAAAGACTTCGAAGAGCATCCAAACCGGAGCACCTTCTGACCCCTGCCTACCACACTTCTTCCACAAGGCCAAAATCTGGAAGTGCGCCATCTCACTTCTTCCCTTCGCAGCCAAAGTCATAAAAAAGGCTGTTAACACCCAGCTAGCTCACTTCATACAAACCAATGACATCCTAGATGCCTCCCAATCCAGGTTCTGCAGCAACCACAGCACCAAGACCGCCCTCCTCGCTGCCACTGAGGACATCCACGCCCTCCTCGACCAAGGCCACATAGCAGCCCTCCTCCTCCATGACCTATTAGCAGCTTTTGACACCGTCTCCCACCGCACACTAGTCACCAGACTTCATTACGCCGGCATCCAAGGAAAAGTGTTAGAATGGATACGATCCTTCCTCTCAGGCAGAACACAGAGAAGAAGACTCCCGCCCTTCCTCTCAGAACCGACAGAGATCAGTCCCCCAAGGATCCTCCCTCAGCCCCACCCTCTTCAACATCTACATGGCCCTCCTCGCAACCATCTTCAGAAACCATGGGCTCAGCATCGTCTCATACGCCGATGACATCCAGTTCATCCTCTTCCTCACCAAGGAATCCAATACCACGAGGTGCAACTTCCAAGAAGGGATGGAGGCCGTCGCGACCTGGATGAGCAACAGCTGCCTGAAGCTCAACTTGGAGAAAACAGAAGTTCTCATCCTCGGCTCCACCCCCTGTGCTTGGGACAATACCTGGTGCTCCCCCCTTGGACACCCACCCACTCCAACGGTACGCACGCAACCTCAGTATCATACTCGACTCTTCACTGACCATGAATTGACAGATCAACGCCATACCCTTCACATGCTTCAACACCCTCTGAGTACCATGCAAGACGTTCAAGTGGATCCCCCCGACTCCAGGAAAACCGTCACCCACGCACTCATCACCAGCAGACTGGTCTACGGTAAAGCCCTCTACCCCGGAATCAGCAAACAACTCCTCCCCAAACTCCAGACTGTCCAGAACGCTACACCAGACTCATCCTCGATATCCCACGACACATCCACATCACCCAACACCTCAGCGACCTTCATGGGCAACCCTTCAAAAGAAGAATAACATTCAAGCTGCTCACACATGCCTACAAGGCCCTCTAGATCATTGGACCACAGTACCTCAATGACCAAACCTCCTTCCACGCCCACAAGAGAAACCTTTGCTCAGCCAACCTCACCCTAGCCACCGTCCCACGCTATCACAGGACCAGAGCAGGCGGAAGAATCTTCTCCTACCTAGCAGCCAAGTCCTGGAAGGAACTCCCACTTCACCTCCAACAGAGCCCGACACTGCACCAGTTCAGGAAGGACCTTAAGACCTGGCTCTTTGACTGACCCCAACGGAGCTGCCCACCCCCTCCCCTACCGCCTTTGAGACCCTCACGGGTGAGTAGTGCTCTTGACAAACACTGATTGATTGATGCGCATACCAATTCTCCTGTTCTCTATTACTTATTCTAGATTCTCCATTACCTTCCTGTCCAGCCTGCCCTCACTAGGCAAATACTGCCTTCTAATCCATCCTAAATTAGATCTTTTACTATCCTTCTCATCTCCTACCCTTGCCATCTCTTCCTTTCTTATCCATTCTAAACTTTTTCAGACATCAGAAAAAAAACCTTTCCTGAGATGTTTTTCTGTGCCCCATATTTCAGCATCTCTTTATCCACCAGTCCTCAACTACTTCCATCGTCTTCATTATATAAGCCCTTTTTGCCCAACAACGATACTTGCCCCCATCCTGATAAAATAACATGGCCGAAATGAACCCTATATCCACATACTCTCAATGTGCATACTTTTGAGTTCCGTTTTTTGCAGCCTCTTTCCTGGCCACCTCTAAACCCTTCTGGGCAGCAGCCTAGATGATGATGTCTGTTCTGCCTCACCTGTCTTGTATCCCCTTCAGATCATTCTGCACCATATTTAACAAAACCAGTATTCTGAACCAGGTCATTTTCACTGAGGTGCACCAAAGTCATGCTTAATACCCACCAGAGTACCAACTCGTGCTCCAAACCATGCCAACCAACTACCAACCTGTTTTTTCCACAACCGACTTTTGCTCACAACATTGTCAGTTCGCATGCTCCTCTGTACTATAGACTGGTCATAAAATCCATGTTTTTTGTACTCTCCACCACCTGAAATTACCAAACATGCATTCCTGTCTATCACCCTATTGCCATCTTTGCGGATAAATGCCACCCCTGGCACCCTCTCAACACAAGGTAACCAAACATGGTCTCCTGGACAAATCCCTTCCCTGCCTTAGAAAAATTAACAGCAATATAATAAATATTATAAATCCTATTTAACACAGACATCATAAGAAAAACAAAGATATGTAATGGTTATGGCTAACATGCTGTGCGCAGAAGATAGTAAATTCAATAATGGACAATAAAAGGGGGAGGAGGGAGGGAAAGAGAGGTAAGGGGGAGGGAACAATATATCATTACTTCAAAAACCTGAGAGGCAAAGAGATACGAGAATAAACACTGTAAGCATAATAATATGAAAAATTAAATAACATAGTATAAGTATATAAGCACAAAACAACTTCTAATATGCTAGAGAAAAGAAAACAAGGTGAAATTACAGTGGCTTCCGTACATCATCTGATACAGTAATAACTGTAACAGCAGAAGAAGTAGACAAAGATAAATATGTTGTGAGTGAAAGCCATAAAAGATCTCTTTTAATCGCTAAGGAAATAGGGGAAACATAATTGGTGTCTACTCTATGATGAAAACATACAGCGTTCCACCGAGATCTAAAAGTAACTTTATCTGCTTGCTTCCAATTTGAGGTTATTAAGTGAAAAGCAACAGCTAACAGTACATCTAACAGCTAAATATTCGATGGTAATTGAGGCCAATGAGGTGACAAGGAATCCTAAGAAAATATTGAGTAAAGAAAAGGGTATATTAACTTTAAAAATCTTTTTAATTTGGGGCCAAACTAACTGCCAAAACTGGTGGATATTAGGGCATTCAAATAACATGTGTTTTAAATCAGCAGTGGAACAGGAACAGGACCAACACGTAGAAGATGTATTTGGTGAGAAAGATGCTAGTGTCGCAGGAGAAAGTAACAGGCACTGATTAACAAAATAAAGGGTATGTGTGGTATTTGCAGCCCGTGAGGTCTTATGAAGCTTAAGCCATAATTTAGCCCAAGTAGCAGTTGGCGCGCATTGTATTAAGTCTTTTTCTCAGGCCAATTCAGTTTTCGACTTGAGTCTATCAGAGGGTATTAGTAAATTCTTATATATAATAGGAGCGGAGGGGGAAGTATCTAAGATAGGGAGAAGTGTAGCGCATGTTGTAGAGGGATAGGAAGTGTTTGGTAGTGCAAGAAGATATTGATTAAGGGAGGGAAATAGTAGGTCATAAGGGAGCAGGCAATGAAAACTTTATTTGGAGTTCAGTAAATGATAAGGGTTGATTATTAGACAAGAGTTGAGATATCCAAAGTAAGCCCTTAGATCTCCAAGATCTCCAATATATGGTACGATTCTTAATTCGTAATGATTTATTATGCCAAATGTGTTGCTGATGAAGAGAAATGACAGAAGAATATGAAGAAGGTAAAAGAGGAACTAAAAGCTTACGGGCATGCGATATAATTGGAGAACGCAATAAAGAAGTATTATTAGCGGAAGTAAGGATTTCCTGAAAATCAAAGGGGGTGATGAAAACTTTCTCTATAGTTAACCACAATGGAGGGTATAAAGGAAGCTCAGAAGAGAGCCATCAGGTAGCCTGTTTTAGGGAAAAAGCAGAGTGATAAGTTTTGAAGTCAGGAAACTTAAGGCCTCCATTAGGTTTGTCTTTTTTAGGGAGGACAAAGCTATTCTAGGAGGCTTATCTTTCCAAAGACATTTTGTTAAAAGTGAGTCAATTTTCTTAAAATAATATCCAGGGATATGAACAGGAATCATGGAAGTAATATATAAGATCAGAGGGGTGAGCATCATTTTAATCAAATCTATTCGCCCCCACCAAGAGAGGAAAAGAGGGTGCCAACGTGTGATAGTATCATTTAAAGTTTTGATAATGTGATCAAAATTTAATTTTAAAGTCTCAGAAATAGTCGGAGAGTACCACAGGCCCAAGTATTTTAGTTTTGAGAGTTTCCAGGAAAAAACAGTGCTATTAAAAAATTGTTTGTGACATAGAACATTTAGAGGTAATACTTCACACTTATCAGTATTAAGCCGATAACCTGATACCTGAGAAAATGTATCAACTTGTTGAAGGAAAGGAGGGAGAGAGGTTGCTGGATTAGAACAATATTAAAGGGTATCATCAGCGTATACAGACATTTTAACCTGATGAGGACCAAATTGAAAACCAGAGATACGATCATCCTGTCTGATTTTAGTTAGAAATGGTTCTACTGCTATGACAAATAATAAAGGTGATAAAGGACACCCTTGTCACACTCCTCTAAGAAGAGAAAAGTAATCCAAAACTTTACCATTAACAAAAATTGATGCCCCGGGACCTGAATATAATAAAGAGATTAAAGCAATCAATTTAGGTGGAAAACCTACCCAGTAAAAAGCATGAAACATAAAATCCCATTCAATCCTATCAAAAGCTTTTTCTGCATCCAGAGCAACACCCGCAATAGGATAATTTAAAGAGGCAGCCTTGCCAAAGATATTAAAAAAGACTCGAGAGTTGTCAGAGGCTAGCCTTCCCTTAAGAAAGCCGGATTGCTCAGGACCTATAAGGTCAGGTAGGATAGAATCAATGCGTAACACCAGAATTTTAGCAAAAATCTTGTAGTCAGTGTTGACTAAAGAGATGGGACGATAATTTTTACATAGGGTTGGGTCTTTATTATCCTTTGGAATTAAACATATCATGGCTTCCTGGAAAGTACCTTGAGATGCATCATTGGCAATAAAGGAATTAAATAAAAGTAGAAGATTGGGAAGGAGGAGATTAGCAAAGTGAGCATAGAATTCAACAGTAAACCCATCAGGCCCAGGGGCCTTCCCTCGTCGTAGTACCAAAACTGCATGGGTAATTTCCGCAAAGGGAATATCAGTTGCCAGCAAATCAAAGTCAATGTGACGGGAGGGAGGAGAGGTAATGGATTGAAAATAAGAGAACAAATCTGATTGGATTGGTTGTGTTTCTGGAGTATATAGATTTTTATAGAAAGAAATAAATTCATTTAGAATATCATTGTCTTTAAAAAGAGGATTTCCAGCGTTATTCTGTAAAGATTCTATTCTAGTTCTGTCCCTCCTTATTTTCAAATGCAGCAGTTTTTTCAAGAGCACCCTTAAGGCTTGAGTAGGTGTGAGGCAGACCGGTATCCCCGTTTGGAGCACTGCTCCACCTGAGCAGCCTGGCCCATTACTTTCCCACCTGGTGTTTCGAGGTGCAGGAACTCTGGACCTGACTATTCCAGCCAGGGATTCTGATCTGTAAATGCCCATAGGACTTTGGCAGCAAAGCCTTGTCCGCTGCTACACCCCAACTTTTTTCTCTGCCATGTAGGGAGCACGTAGTGCTCACCTGACAGAACTGATCTTCCCTTTCCCTCCTCTATGGTCCCTACCCTTGTTCCCCACTCCATCACCAACAAGCCCCCATAGACATTGACCGAGTGCGTTAAACCCCTGAGAAGAATTTTTTGAATACTGCGCAGTAATTGTGCGCAGTTATTCCCCATTCGGAGAGCATTCGCGGTGTTACTGCTAATTGCAAATCGAGAGTTTGCACTCTGTCAGGACCATTCAATTCAAAAGAAGGCATTTGGAGTGCAGAGAAATCATAAACATTTCACTTCTCTTTTAAGGTATGATATGCACAATATTTCAGTGACTTCTAACGAACCACTTACATAATACATATGCAATACTTTTCTTTGCAGTTTTTTATATAGCGCAAACTCGACCCAAAGGTATTGGAGTGCTTTACATGATCACCAGTTAAGTTACACAAGGACACATTCATTTTTTGTAGGCGCAGGGAGATTAATTGATTTGCACAGAATCACAAGATGTTTGAACGTCCCTGCCGAGACTCGAACCCGGTACACCGGCTTTAAAGTCGGCCGCCCTAGCCATTAAGCCACACCCTCTCTGCAGGGCTGTTTCATATTGAAAAATGGTGCTTCCAGATGACTTTAGCGTGGAAAATGAATATAGCTGAAGATCAGTTTTAAACATACGTGAGATGCACAGAATAGGAGGCACGCCTTTTATTGTAAGAACTGGTACACGAAGGGATGTTTTCCACTGACTGTAACATTGTATGTTTTACACAAACCATTTCCCTCTAGGAGTTAGAAAGGGCTGTGCTAATAAAGTGGTGTACCAGCACTGCCATGGAAAACACAAATAATAACTGGTGGTGAACACTATTTGGAATAGGAGCTGGGGTTTGTGTACAGCTCTCTTTTTCAAGAAACCTTTATATTCAATCAAGTGCTGGTATCCCTTTTGTATCAAAGTGTGTTGCAATGACAAAACTGTGAGACAATACTGCATAATGTGCATATCACTGCCATACACTTTACTTAACACTGCCACATAATTTGGTCCTCTATTGCTGCATAATTCTGCTTGTCTCCAAGCCACTTTACTCCATTTTAGAACTTACCAGCCAGGGTGTGACAGGTTCTCACTGTTCTGCACCATTAGGGAGATGGTTACAGTACAAAAGCTCTCAACTTTAAGAACCACCGTCTTTACATCCTTCTGGCTTTCTCTGCACTCCAGGGTACCATGGCATCTTGGCAGTTGACACTCTAAGCAGCAGACAAGCATGGAACATGCAGAAAGCATGTACCTTAGACCAGGAAGGAGGCCGGTTCTTCCTCAGACGATGGGGTATATTTACAACCAATTGACGTAGCACAGCGCTGTAAGCAAGTCGGCTGCGCTGGGCTGCATCATTTCAAAAACGCAGGGATGCGTCATATTTACAAGAATATGGCACACTCCTGTGTTTTCCCTTGTGCTAAAAAAAGCTGCCTAGCGCCAACACAGACACCCTTGCGCCATAGTGCACCATGGTGCAAGGGTGTCTTTGTTGCAGGGAATGATTGTTTATGTGCAAGAAGGGACAGCTTCCTGCACATAAACAATCTTTAAAGGTGATTTTCTCTTTCTGTGTGTGCTGCAAAATGCAGCACACACAGAAAGAGCAAAAATGAAGAGAAATAAAAGTATTTCTTCTAGTTGCGCAAATCTAAGGCCTGCTTTCCAGTGGCATTCGTTTTTGGCACTGCCTCAGATTTATACATCCTTGTAAATCTGGGGCAGAGTCAAAAAGCAATGTGTGTTGCAGTGGAACGCCCACAGCAACACCCATTACATGCCCCTTTCACACAGATACCTGCGTGAAAGGGTACCATATTTAAAAAGCGACATTAAGCCACACAGAGTGACTTAGCGCCACTTTGTAGATAAGGAGCAGGGCATTGCGCCATCTGAACGTTAAAAAAGTGACATTCCGGGGGCCCAATGCCCTTGTAAATATGCCCCTATGGCTTCTTCAACAACTGCTACATGGTAGTTGGCAAGTTTTGGCAATATATACAGAAAGGTATTAGAACAGTTGGTGCATTTATCAAGCCCCGTGGTAATCTACTAACCTATCACTACACAACTAATCACCCCCTTTCACCCCTATGACAGTCGCAAAAAGACTGCCCCTCAGAGAGCCCATCATAGCTCCTGACACCACTTTTTGTGACGTAGAGCTATTGACGCCTAAAACTGAGAAACTTGAGAGCACTGTCTCAGTCTGTGGCAAACGACAGCCATTTAACCAGTAGGCTATAGTTGAGATGAATGTATCATACACCTCATAGAAGAACACGAGGGCCGAGTCAAAAATCTCTTGCATCATACAAGTGTGTGCTATTAGAAATCATGCGCTGGAAAGTTCTGCAAGTTATTGCATCTGGACTAGTGAGTACTATTTATGCATGTTCTATTTTTCAAAGCAGTTTTAGTGGAATGTTGCAGAACTATTGCTTCCAATAAGTTATGGCGCATATTAACAAGAGCATTGCATGACTGGAACATCACTTTTAATGTCGTTCGTGTGGCACAATGCCCTGCTCCATATTTACAAAGTGGCGTTAAGCCACTTTTTGTGGCTTAACACCGCTTTTAATGGTACCAGATGGGTGTTGCTGTGGGCATCCCATTGCAACACCCATTTATTTTTAACACTGCCCCAGATTTACACGGATGTGTTAATCAGTTGCAGCACCAAAAACGAACGCCATGCAAGATCAGGCGTTAGACTGGCACAACATGAGAAATGCTTTTATTTCTCCTTGTTTTTGCTTTTTCTACGTGTGCTGCATTCTGCAGCAGACATAGAAAGAGCAAAATGCCATTAATTATTGTTTATGTGCAGGAAGGATTACCTTCCTCCACATAGACCATCATTCAATAATGACGATTTGCTACTTCTATGTGTGCTGCATTCTGCTCTATGGTGTAAAAGTGCCTGCGTTGGCACTAGGCAGCTAATTTTAACGCCAGCGCTAGGTGAAACACAGGAGTGAGCCATATTGTAGTATATATGGCACATCCCTGTGTTTTGGAAATGTCAGAGCGCAGCGCTGCCAAATTTGGTGCAGCTCAGCGATCAGACATTTTGTTGTACATATGCCCCTATGTTTTCTTAGGGTGGGCTTTGGGTCAGCCCTTGCTTATGACTGGATTGCTTTGTTGCACGTCTTAAGTATCTGCTCTAGATCTTGTGGCTTTCCTCCCCATTCGCGGGCTTGGTCTGCACAGGAGTGCTCAGACTGGATGAGTTGTGTCCTTCCACTGTTGACTTGAGAGACACTTTTTTTTCCGTTACTCCAGAAGAGTGAATGGTTTTCCTTTGTCTCTCCTTCATTTGCCCCTCCTGACATCCATGCCCTTCCTCTCTTTCTTTCTCCTTCTGAATCCTTTCCCTCTGTTAAATCTCTGTTCGGCATCCAGTGCCTCTGACTCCCACAAGCACTATCCCCCCCCCCCCCTCGCTTTCCGATCACAAGGCCCTTTTTTCATTTTGTTCTTTTTTTTCCGAGAGTCAAGCAGATGAAATTGCTGCAGGACTGCTCACTAGTTTTTTGTGCTCTTTAGCACTTTCCTTCTTACTTTAAATTTAGCATTACCATTCTGAAATGACCGTTGCAAAAGCAAATTTAAAAAGCCAAAATGGCCAGTGCTTACTTCACAGCACATCACAGCTCTTGCATGCATATGCAAAGCCAATAGCTCGGACTTTTACTGGCGAGACCTACACAACGGTGGTTACTTGCACTTCAACGTATAGGCAACTCTTATTGATTACTCAAGGTACATTTTAGTAAAGAATCGGGGGGCATATTATCAAGAAACGGCGTTAAAATTATCGCCGCTTTAGCGGCAGAAAACTGCCGCTAAAGCGGCGATAATGGGCTTGATAATATGCCCTTTAGAATTCCAATAGAAGCCCATGTTCTGGTGTCAACATGGGCTTCTATTGGAATTCTCAAGGGCATATTATCAAGCCCATTATCGCTGCTTTAGTGGCAGTTTTCTGCCGCTAAAGCGGCGATAATTTTAATGCTGTTCTTGATAATATGCCCCCACATTTTTATCTCCACTCAATTTGCAAGAATTATTTATCCAAGACTTGTGCTGAGTTTGCAATAATTGGTTTTACACCAGTGTACTCATTTCGAAAGGTTTGGTCTGGCGTACGCACCCATGTTGCTCAGACACAGCTGAAGAACAGAGCCCCCCTGTTATGACCCTTAAAGGCATGAACATGGATTTCAAGACATGCTAACAAAACAATTAAATTTGTTATTAAGGTAATAGTTCAAATCGAGTTGCTTCATCTGGTGATACCAAACACTAGATTGCTTCCACGAGAAGTTAGCTAGTCATCCTGTGGACTTGCATTGTAGAAAACAGAGCAGAGTGAAAAGGTAATCTTCTCCAGTGCTTAATTTGTAAAAAAAACAATAAGTGCCAGGGCTCTCGGCAGGAGGTCAGTGCAGGTTGAACCATCCATTCATTGTCCCTGCCATGCTGCCAATGATAATAACAGCACAATTACTAACATCACACTCTTACAATTGTGATGACCTAGACTGTTCCAGGTCCCCAAAGCTATAAGAATGGCTTGGGCTGCAAGTAATGGTCATTTTTAATTTATATTGAATTAATTGACTATTGTTTTGTTCATTTCTAAATTAACCATGCAGATGCACCTTTTGGCAGGCTGCGAAAAGTGCTGGTGTTGAAAATTAAGTGCTGTGCAGAAACCCCGGCTCAAATTAAGCAATGATCTTGTCAACCATGGTGAAACATTGCCAAGTGGAACACTCTATTTTCCGCCAGGTGTCAGACCACGTTGCCTTGTAGACCGTAAAACCCCACTTCACACAGTGTCAGGAAATCCTGCCGATCCGACATAACCAGGGTTGGATTGGGATTAAAAATCGGCCCGGGTACGCTAAAAAAAGTGGCCCACATTTGCATATTGCCTTTCCACAAAACACTACTCCGGCGAAATTTTTATTAAAAAAGGGGGGGGGGGTACAAAAAATGCACGAATTAGTTTACACTGGTGAAACACACCTGAAAACAAGTGAGGCCACTTTTGCTCAGGCCCCCTGCTTCCGCTCAATATGCATATATTAATGGGCCCTCCCAGCAAGAGAAAGTGAGTGACACCTCTGCCTTTGATAAAAGGGAGGTAATGGATGCCCATCTACCTCCAGAAAGGCCACTCAGGCACCCACTGGGCCGCTGGCGGCATTGAATAAGGCAGAAACCGCCCAAATCAGCCCCCCAGGCTGCTCAAAAAAGCAGCCCACAGCTGGAATTCGGATACCGGCCCCTCGGGCATTGCTCGAGTGCCCGCGTTACCAATCCGACACTGGGGATAACTATACTGAAGTACTGACCCACCAGACCATCACAGCAGAACCTCAGACTGAAGTGCACGCCCAGCGGAGAGAAGGAACCGCAGCTGTGGAAAAGGAGGGAAGGTGAACAAGCATGAAATATAGCAGAAGAAATTAAATAAAAAGTATGCAAAGGGGCGAGAGGTGACAAGAATGGTTTACTGACAGCTGCCTGAGAAGATGAGCAACCATTATGCACTTTTAGTGGACTATCCTTGAAGATTGTAAGCAGCCTCAAACTAAAAGCCTGAAACTATATGTTCTTTGGGAATTTGAACTTCCTCCAACCATTTCTTCAGGCGTGGCCTATAGAGGTAAAAGCGGTGGGGCAGGGCGGAGCGGCGGCAGGGTGGGGGTGGGAAGAGTTTAGTCGACATATGACAGGATAGGGAAAATAAAATAAATAAATAAAACCACTTACTTTGCGCTCACCGCATGGCCGAGTTGGCGATGCCACGAGAGCAAAGTAAGTGGTTTTATTTATTTTATTTTCCCTATCCTAAAGTATGTCGACTTCCCCCCGCCCCATCCCACCGCACTTGAGAATGGCAATTCATAAACAGAATCTATCTTCCGGGTTCAACCTAAAATTTGGTGTCAGTAAATAGTGGAGCAGTGCCACCCAGTGTCCTTAATGACTTATGGCACCTTACCTTACAAATTCAGCTAATGGATGCTGTTGCATGGTGTCAAAAACTAACATCTCTCTCCATGTCCGCCACAAATTCCAACACATCACCTGTGTTAATTAAACAAATACAAAATGGCGTGCAAAGCTTGGCCCGTAAAGAAATCAACATTGCCCATCCTTGCCACTGAGCACCCACAACCATTGAAACACCGGGAGCTGAACATTCAACCCTCAGAGCAAAAGTCCAAGATCTCACCACCAGGCCTCAGTGACTACCTCCCCAGTAAACCATCCAAGCCACCCTCGCTCTGGGAGCCAACCGACCTGCTTGAGTCTTCCGGGCCCCAAGCACAAGACAACCCGCTCCCGTGACCTCTCCTCCAAGCCTTACGGCCAGAAGAGAGGAGCCGGCATGGACCCCACACCAAAATCAGAATGACCCAGGAGACGCCACCGCTGCCATTGCTTCCCAGAGCAGGACCCAGGGGATTGGCAAGGCCACAGACACACGTCTGCCACCGAGCTACAGCCCGAGCCAAAACGCCCGGAGTGCAGGAGCATTCAGGCCAAAAGAGCACCGCCTTGAGGTGAGATAAACCGCCCCACAGGGCCCAGACTCACCGAAGTCAACTACCGACGCTGCCTCCCGGCTCGAGAGCAGGAGTCGGAACCAAGGGTCGACCTGCAGACAGCTTGTCCAGCGGAGTGAAACAAGTTGCCCACCAAAAAAATGCCAATGCATGCTTGTTGTTACCTCCTCATCGCAAGACCGCCAAAAGAGGATGAGGGGCTGCGGCGGGCAGGTTACAATTTACGGCGCCTCAGTCCACGGCGCCTCTCCCTTAGGTGTGCCTGTCTCAGAAGAGTCCATCTTGATGCCGGAGGTGGGCAAGTAGGCTCCTGAATGGCTACAACCGCCCAAAACTGGATGGTCTTGGGGAGGGGAGAGGCTTGTGGGGCATGGCGATGCGGCACTAGAGCTCTACCCTCCAAGGTGGCCGCTCTGAGTATGCCGGGGACAGACCCATTTCATTTGCAATAAAATGTAGTCTGAAATGGCACACCAGCATTTTGCGAATGAAAACAGATTTTGAAAACCGAACTATGGCTCTAATGCATCAAAGGTTTTGCATTCGCAAATTTGGTATTCACAATGTTTTGCGATTACCTAAATTGCGAATGCATTTAGGGAATCGCAATTTGCGAATGCATTTAGGGAATCACAATTTTCGCTTCCCTAATGCCTATGCATGTAGCCTTTCTTAAAATCGAATTATGCATTTGGTAAACGCTAATTACCATCAACTTCAAGTTGATGGTAATTTGCGAATGCATTGAAAACTGCACAAAAAAGAATTTTTCAAAGTGACATCTGTGTGCACCACATGTGCACACTTACCTTTTTGGGGGGGTGCATCAGGGGGGCCTTAGGCCCCCTGGAACCCTTGGAATTGCATTCGCAATTTGCGATTACCAATTTGGTAATCGCAATTTGCGAATGCATTGCCATTCATTCCTATGGGCCTATAAGCCCATAGGAATGAATGGAGTGACATTACCTAATAGCGATTCACAATTTTCTAATTGCTATTAGGTAATGTTAAGGAATCGCGATTTATTTTGCGATTCCTACATGCATAAGGATTTGCGATTCCCAAATAGCGATTCTTTTAAAATCGCTATTTAATGATCGCAAATCCTAATGTTGATGCATGTGACAGTATATACTAATAGGACGATTTACAAAATAAGGATTCATAGTGGGTCTTTAATAAACATGAGGGAGGTTGCAAATTGAAGGTCGTTAAAGCAAATGGGGCTGTATTTAAAAAGAAAAGTTTGCTTTTTTAAAAAGTTTGTTTAAGGCTTTGTGGTGGTCCTCTGGACCGCTGCCTACTGCCAAACAACCTTTTCCAGTATTCACAACGAGCCCTTTCCCTTTGTTAATGGGTTACCACCTCCTTTGAGGTGCCATTACTTTTCAATGGTTTCCAGCCACTTTCCAGACCATAATTCCAGTCACAGACCATTGATACATTGCACACTAAATTACAATTTTGAAAGGGATGCCCTAAACACACCTCTTCCAAATTGCCAATCAATATCGATTTCTAAACCCATTTTCTGAACCCTTTACCCTTTACCGAATTGCCAAATGGGTTTGATAAGTACCAAAAAGCCATTTTGCTGTCACAAATCCTGTGTTTGGTATATATCTGGCCCTTTGCTCAGTACAACGGAAGTGAACCGCACTAAGGCTATGACGGGCTCAATTCATATGTTTAGATGTATAATGTAGATGTTTCTATGTCTGCATTGTATGAGGTGCTTTCCACCACTCTACGGGCTTTAAGGGGTTTTTAAAAGTGTGGATCCTCCTGGATACTTCTCAGCTTTATTTTCATGTATATTCATTGATGCTATACATACTACTCCTGAGGTGTACTCCTCCACTCTATTGATTTAATTATCCAGCTTCTGCCACTGGATCTGCACAGCAAGAGCTCTGCGCCTACAAAAGTGTGATCTTTACGCCCCCTCACCTTGTCCACTGTGATTTCTAGATTTGATGCCGTGTCCTCTCTCCTCCTTATTCTCCTCTTTGAGCTCCCTTCCTCACTAGGTTCCCTGCTTAAAATGGAGATAAGTCCCGATCCCAAAGGTCTCAATGCCTTCATCATCAATTACCCATCTAACCTCTCCAAGAATGCAGCAAAAATACACAAACATCGAATCCTCAAAGCTAGTCCAGAAACGCTAATCTCTGACCCCTATTTCTGCACAAACAAGGGCACTGTGGTTAATGACCTCATCTTTTATACCAGGAAACGTGCTTGCTGGCGTACCGTGCTCTACTCCAAGTTGCGTATATCAGGAGCTAAGAAAACCCCTCATGGTCTCAAACTAACAACATCTCCTTCGCCCTCCCTCAAAGCCTCCGCCACTATCACCCTCTATAATAATGGGATCATTCTAATACAAGCCTCCAATGACAACCTTGCTAAGATGGCCAATTTTTACCCCACCCTCAGAAAAGCGGTATACGCCAACTCCACTGTCCCCTACTCACCCACCACCTCTTCGATGGGTTTACCTAGTACTCCCCCATTAACAGCTGTGAGTTCCTCACTCTCCCTAAACCTTTCCCCGTCAGGTGATCTTTCCACCTTCCCTATAACGTTGCCCCCTGCTAGGCTAGAACCTGTGCAACGCTCCCCCTCGGCCCCTGATCTACCCAACCCTCAGCTCAATGACCTCCCCCCACTTGCTAAGGCTCCAACCTCACCATCAAAAGGTCCTCTAGTACTTTCTGATCAGTCTCCTATCCAGGAATTTCTCACCACCACCGTGGACCTCACAGGCCTTCACCAAGTCCCTCCAACACTGCTTGCCTCTCCGGCACACCCTACATCTCTCGCCCATAATTCAGACTTAGCAGTACGCCTAGATTATATATCTCTACAATTGCTCCATCTCACGGCTGAGCTACATGACCTGAAAGCCCTCTCAAATGATTTTTTCACCATGTTCAGCTCTTTAAATTGGCACAGAGGCTCCACTGGGGACATTGATCACATAGGTCAGTCGTTAGCCCCCTCAATATCGAAATCTATTCCCTCGCCAAACTCCCCACCATGCCCCAGAAGCAATGAGTCCCTCTTGGCGTCCACTGATCTCCAAGATCATCTCAACTCTTGCTCTTCCCGAACCAACTCTAGCCTGACCCCGCCGAGGCAAATTCACTCCATCCTTTCCAACATGTATAGAGACACTACCCGCAATCTGAGATGCAGCAACTCTGACAACCTTACCAGGGTGAAAGTCACCCAGACCCCTTACCCCCTAAATCCCCTATGTCTCAAATGTGCACTATTAAACTGCAGATCAGCCAGAAAACACGCCTCAGATATCTTTGACCTCATCCAACACAATGACTTAGATATTATCATCCTCACTGAAACCTGGCTAAATCCAGCCTCCACTCCTATCCTAGACCTCCTAGTACCTCCCACTCATGATATAATCAGGCTTGACAGAATTCTGAAGCTGGGTGGGGGTCTAGCCTGTATCTACAGGAATACTCTCTCGATTTCACACTTGGAGTCCTCTCCCCCGTCCTCCTGTGAATACCTCTGTCTTAGCATTGCAAGTAAGAACCTACCGACCTGTAAACTACACACCTTTTACCACCCACTGGGGGACAATTCCCCTTTCATTGAGCAATTAATGGATATCATCTCTAGCAATGTCGACTCTGCTGTGTCACAAATCTTCCTTGGGGACTTCAACCTGCATTGGTCTAACCCCAATGACCCCACGGTATCCTGCCTTAAATCATTTCTAAATGATCAAGATTTGATTCAGCATTGTGACCAACCAACCCACATTAAAGGTGAAACTCTAGACCTCATCATCTCCAAAGAACAGACCATCAGCTTAGAATCCACAACCCTTTGTGACTGGTCGGACCATCACAGCATCCTCTTTTATATCAACAGGGAGGTGGTGTTGAAGAAGGCTCAACCTCTTAAATCAAAGATATGGAAAAGGGATCTCAGATCAATAAACCACGACAATCTAGCCGCCCAATGTAAATCTGTCCTATCCTCCCAAGCCGACTTGGTCGAGGTGCAAACTCTCACGGACACCTACAACTCATCATGGATGACATTGCTCCACTCCAGCTTAAAAATACTGCATCAAAAATATCCAAACCGTGGTATAATGAGGACTTAAACTCAGAACGTCGCAACCTTAGAGCAGTTGAACGCTCCTGGCGATCCAATCCCTCTTCGGACCAACTAAAACTCCTGAGAGATGTCAGGAGCCTCTACAATAAACAAGTCAAGAGAGATAAGTCTGACTATTTCAGACTACAACTAGACCAAGCAGCAAACCGCCCCAGGAAACTCTTCGAATTGGTCAAACGGCAATCGGTTAACGGTCCAAAACTCTCAGATCCGAGTGGCAACCCACCCTCCTGTGAGGAATTTGCAGTTTTCTTCACAGAGAAATCACGACTCATCTCCACTGACCTAGCCTCTAAGAAGGCTCTATTGCCC
Organism: Calotriton arnoldi; assembly: GCA_963921515.1. Lineage (NCBI taxonomy): Eukaryota > Metazoa > Chordata > Amphibia > Caudata > Salamandridae > Calotriton > Calotriton arnoldi. The sequence continues at coordinate 78,320 of CAWUFW010016475.1, forward strand.
GCCTCTATTGCCGCCTCACCCCATGACTTCTCTGAAAAGTGCAACTCGACCTTCATGATAGCCAAGAACAATGCGTCTTGGGGCACCTTTTCCCCATTTAGTGAAAGAGACATTGAAAAAATTCTCCAGATTATTAACCCGTCCAACCACTTCAGTGACCCGTTGCCTCCGGCCATCTTCAAGGAAATCAAGAGCGCTCTCATCCCCACCTGGACCAGGATTGTAAACGCTTCCTTATCTCGTAGGGGTGGGCGGAATTTGCGTATTTGCGCTACGCAAAGCTCTGCGAAACGGTAAAAAATCTCCGCGAGCACGCAAAAGTTCCGCGAACACGCGGAATTGCTAGTTCCGCCTGTTCGCGATGCTTTTTTCCTGTTCGCGAATGCTGTTTGCGTGCTCGGGGAGAAATATCTCGCAAACACGCATTTTGAAAGCGTGAACAAGCAAAAAATTCCGCGAAGCCGCGGATCGCAGAATTTTTGGTAATTCCGCGTTCTCCGCGGAACGCAAAATTACCCAAATTCCGCAAATTCTGCGAGCGGAACGGAATTTACCGCCCAGGCCTAATCTCAAGGCTCGATCCCCGACTGCCTAAAAGCAGCCCAGGTCTCACCCATTCTAAAAAAACCCAATGCTGACAAATCTGATCTCAATAATTTCCGTCCTATCTCCAACATTCCCACCCTAGTGAAACTCCTTGAAAAATGTGTGCAATTCCAACTCTCTGCTCACATAGAGACTTACCAACTTCTTGACCAGCATCAATCCAGTTTTCGGAAGGGACACAGCACCGAATCGGCCCTCACACACGTTATGGATGACATTTTGAAAATGCTAGACAAAAATGAACCCTGCCTACTGATCCTCCTTGACCTTTCCTCAGCTTTCGACACGGTTAATCATGACATCCTCCTATCCATCCTACAAAACAGAATGGGTTTCTCGGATCGGGTGCTTCAATGGTTTTCATCCTTTCTTCATCACCGAATACAAAGAGTCAAGGCAAATCATTCTCTCTCTCAGCCCTCTCCAGTACACATGGGGGTCCCCCAAGGATCCGCCCTTTCACCTATCCTCTTCAACCTTTTCTTGGAACCTCTAGCTAACGCACTAAACTCCATGAACATTCTCTTCCACATGTATGCCGACGACACACAACTCTATCTCACTTAACTCGATACTCACGTTTACTCAAAATTGGTTAACTGAGAACCATCTCCTACTCAACGCCTCCAAAACTGAGTTCATGCTCATCTCCCCCCCGAACCACATCTCCAAGCTAGATCTCTGGCTGACTCACCTCACTGCTTTAAACTTCACTCCGATCATCATTGACTAAGCCAAATCGCTCGGAGTCACCGTAGACAAGCACCTGAATATGAAGACTCATATCAGCAATGTATGTAAGGGAGCAAACCACCTGATGAGAACCCTCAGAAATATCAAACCTTTCCTGCCTCTAAGTGATTCAAGCAGGTGGTCCAAGCGCTTGTCTTGCCAAGGTTAGACTCTGGTAGTGCTACTCTCTGTGGCCTTCCCAAATACACCTTTGCTCCACTTAGGGCCTCATTGAATACCGCTGCTAGATTGGTTACAGGCGCCAAAAGAAACGAGCACATATCCCCAGTCCTTAAATCTCTCAACTGGCTACCCTTTGAAGCCCGAATTCAGCTAAAGATTCCAGTCCTGGCGCACAAAGCCCTTCACCTCAATACTCCTACGTACGTGGCGCAAAAACTTGAATTATCTTGTGGGGAGAGGGCATCAAGAAGCGCCTCAACATTCCTCTTGAAACCTCTCGTCCTTAACAAAAAGAGAACTTGTCACCGAGCCTTCTCCGGTGCTGCCCCAAAGATATGGAACTCTCTGCCACCGGAAGTACGCAGTCTCTCCTCGACGACGGCATTCAAATTGGAAGCCAAAGGATTCTTAATGAGCAAATTCTTACCGTAAGGGGAGGAGGCTCACCTAATTCGTCTGACTTTGTTCTTATCACCATGGTACCTTCATCTATAAAGGATCTTCTCTTCTGCTTTTTTTTCTTTTCCCAATTGATGTTTATACTACCCTCTTGTCCTCTCTTCCTGCCTATTGTAAAGCGCTCTGATATCCTTCGGGAACTTGTTTGCGCTATATAAAACTTTATAAATAAATAAATAATTAAATAAAATAAATAAATGAGTTTTGAGAATTCTCATTCATTTAGAGCAGTAGTCCTAGAAAGCTGCAACAGTTGCACATTTCCCAGCGTACTGATCGAAATGGCATGTGACATCTGCTATTTCTCCATGTGGAATTGTATGTTAAGTGCCATTCCACCTAGGGAAAAGGCCGCTCACTGTGCAAATTAACACTTTTTTTTCTCACCATGGACGAATCCCTTCCCCAAATATCCCACATTTTTTGCCTTGTTTTATTTCCACTTTACGAGCCAGAAGTGTTGTTACTCAACCTGAAGTAAACCTCTAACCATTTCCAGGTAGGGTAAACAATGTTATATTATGAGTATTTGTAGAGCGCACTATCACCCACAAGGGTACCCTGGCACTGAACAGGTGTGGGCGCCCAGCCCTGCTGAGTGTACGTTGGTTAATTGAAAAGCCAGGTGTTCAGGTTCTTGTGGAATTCAAGAAGAGAGGAGGAGGCTCTATTGTGAAATAGAAGGTCGTTCCACACTTTAGGATCAATGTAAGAGAATGCCTGTCCTCCTTCTCTGGTTTTGTATATTCGTGGAATGTGTGCAAGTAGGAGTCCTGCAGAGCAGAGTTGTCTGGGTGGTTGGTGGAAGGAAATGCTACTGTTCAGGAAGGTGGGGTCTGAGTTGTGTAGTGCCTTGAATATGTGTGTGAGGAGTTTGAATTGAGCGTGTTTACGTATCAGGAGCAAATGTAATTCCATGTGGTGTGATGTGGGTTTTCTGTGGGAGGATGAGGATAAGTGTGGCTGACGAGTTCTGGATAGTTTGTAGTCTTCTAATGAGTTACTTGTTGATCCCAGTGTAGAGGGTGTTCCCATAGTTCGACTGGTAACTAGGGAATTAGTGACAGTATTTTCTAGTGTTGCTTGGGAGCCATTCGATGATTTTCCTCATTATCTTCAGGGTGTGGAAGCAGGCAGTCCCATTGTTTTATTTGAATGTTGAATTTTTTTAAAACCACTGCAAACTGTTCATGTGTGTTTTTTTGTTTTTGCAACTCTGACTGAAGTTGCAACTGTTCTGTAGCATCAACCCTAATTGTATTTGTCATTTCATTAATGTTAAATCAAAAGCTACTGTAGCCTGCAAACCTGGTGCCTGCAGCTGGTACTGGATTCTGCAGCATGTCAAATAACCCAGCCAGGGCTAGACTGCAGAACTAAAAGCAGCCCTGGCACAAATGCTCAAACCATCCCCACTCTCTTTTTTTAATTGCTCCCTCTCTTTCCAGCCACTCTCTCTCCTGTCCTCTCCTCTCCCTCTCTGATATCTCAAACACTCATCACTCTCTGCCTCCCCCCTCTCTTTTACTCTCTTTTGAAGCCCTTCTGCCTGCTGCAGTTAATCTTGGGGAGTTTGGGAAAGTGGCAGAGACATCAGCACTGGCTGGTGTCTTTAAAACCTGGCTTCCAATGTCTCCAGCACACCGGGGAAATGTCCGGTGCAATAAATGGCCGGTCCAACCTTGGACTGCTATCATATGCTGAAACCATTAACTGCCCGCCCCTCGACTGCATCCTCAGGCTCGACTGGGTGTCAACAGGTAACACAGGCACTTGCACTGGGCTGCAATAACTGGCCAGTGAGTATTGTCAGAAGGGTGTTGCGGGATATTGGAACCTGCCACCACAGGGGCAATGTACAGAACATGAACTCATCCTTCATGGGTTTGAGTAATTAAGAGAATTAACACCAGCTGCTGAAGTGGGCCTCCTCCCCTGCTGGGTCCCAGTGGCATTGCACCAGCTATGCCCTCCTTCCAGTTACTTACTTTTTGATGCGCCTTATTCAAACAGCATTTAATAGTGCAGGCACCCCAAAAGGCCTTGCTCAAAGCCTAGTTTCATATTTGGAGGCAGTGCATAATTTGCAATAGAATGAGTGCCAGCTTGGAGTATGTGCCAGAACAACCACGTCATCTGCATAAAGCAGTGCCGGGATAGAAGACCCTACGCTTGTGGGGACATTAGCACAACTTTGCAGCAAAAAAAATAATTAATATCATTTATGTACAAAATAAGTACTAAAGGGGCCAGTATACCACCCTGCTTAACTCCACATTCAAGTCTGACTGGTTCAGTTAGGTCCCCTTTGGGTCCGTACCTCATGCTCACTGTCAAATGTTAGTGCAAATTGGCAAGAAAAGTGGCTAGTGCAAAATCTCAAACTAGATCCAGTGACAGGTGCCACAGCTCGCAGCAGCGTACACTGTCAAAGGCTTTAGAGAGATCCATAAATATTAGGTATAGCAAACAATGCCTAGCGATGGCTTGCTTGACAATCAATAGGTTAATATAAAAAATATATGCCTTGCAGTAGTGAAAGAAAAATGTAGGAGTTTTTCAATTCCAGGACATGTAAAACTTAATAACACGTCCAATTTTATAAATAAAATGCACCCTGCCCTATGGGCTGTTTAGAGCCTACCCTAAAGCCATACTGCTAGGGTATCAAAATATTCTTTGAGTCGGTCCACTCCCTGATTGTGTTAAAACAAAATCTGTCTAGGATCTTCACTGATGAACTAATGAGTGAGATTGGCCTATAATAACAGCATGGTTCTAGTCTATTTTCTGTTTTGAAAATTGGGGCTATGATTGATGTGGACCAAGATGGGGGTAAGTTGTTGATGCCATGTTTGTTAAGAGAGGGGCCCAATGGTTTTACCAGCAGAGCTCAATTGGATAGGAAATGAGACCTCATCTATTGTGGACCACAGTTTAAGATCATTGCCTGCGCTAAATGAAATATCAGGAGTATAGGTAAGTTCATCGATAAAAATATAAATCGGTTGGCAATGTAGAATCCATTGTGTGTCATTAGCATGTGTGCTCATTATGGATAAAGTGCTTTCACTATATTTGCTCTTTACTGTGGCCTCAATCATTTGTTCCCAGTGTGCACTTTAAAGATCTTTTCATCTTTTTTTCAAAGTGGATTTATAAGACGCACAAGAGCAATTGATCTCATTCCTAAACCTAGGATTTCTAGCCAAGAACTCGCGTAAATGCCTATTGGCCAAAGAACAGGAGGCATCAAACCAACATGGCTACGATTCTGACACTTGGACTTGAGATTTAAGAATAAAATATGTTTTAAAGATATGTTAAGAACATTTTGGAATAATTTAATAGTGTCATGCAAGCCACACCTATCTTCAGGAATGTTATGAGTTCAACTTCATCATAAAAACTCTGAATCATGGTGATAAAATGGTCCAGGACTTAGCACAGTTTATCTAAAAAGGCCCTAAAAAAGGTCATGGTTGTCCAGGCAGATACAATTCTTGGTGACATGGCATAGCATTTTTCAAAATGTTGACAACTTGTTTCTCTTCCTTTCATGTACCCACCCTCTTCTTTTCAAATAATTTTTTTGCAATAAGTGGGAAATGTAAAAAGACAGCTATCCACAGATTCTACAAGCCCAGACATCAGATCTACCACTCAGCAGTAGCAGTTCCTCCTAAAGGGCGAAGGAGTGCACCTGCCTGCTGCAAGCTCAACAGGAAATGTAAATTAATAAAATGGTCATTACCATTTTATTATGATGTGCTGCCGCCGGCCCACTGTTCTAGCTCGAGGGAGGGGGCTTGTCTGATTCCTGCTGATTGGAGGCAGCAGAAGGATGACTTGCCAAACGTGTCAGTGTGAAGTGCACATGTCGGATTGGCTGGCTGCCTTGCGATGGCCATTCTGACATGGGCACTCCAGACCGCACCAATCCAGTGGTGGTAAACAGTTTGAGGAGTGCAGGAATAGGCCTCTGGGCACAAAGGAGCACTGGGTTAGCCTGCTCCAACCAATCCTGGTGCTTCACTCATGCTGAAAACAGCATGAGAGCAGCTCGAGGATTGCTTAGGTTTGAGTTGGCTTTTGTAGAAAGTCAACCACCTTCATTTCCTTTCCCTCCCTTTCAAACTTGATGGCTTGGTTGGATGGCTGCTCTTGGAACACAGTCAACACACCCTCAAGATCTCGTGAGTAAACACTGGACGGCAGTCTGTAAGGTTTTTGGCATTGTGCCGTACCGTGCCATTACATCCTGTGATTCTAAGGCCTCTTTATGACCGCATTCATGAGCCCACATGTGTAGAGTATGCTGGCACAATGGGGAGGGTTAGCGCTGTCAGAAACAGGCATGGTGGGGAGAGTGATTGTATGGTATGCAGCTAGACATGAGATGAGGAGCAGAAGTCCCACTACTTTTAAATGTCACCAGCTGCCACTGCCACCCAGGTCCTGTACCTGGACCCTAAGATATTTAGGGAGGGCTACACTACTTGCCTGGTTAGTTGATATTCCATTCTATAATGAACACATACATTTATACATACACACACACATACATACATACATACAGGTTACATCTGTCAGGTTACATCTGTCTCACAGCCTCAAACCTCAGGCACCATTAATGATGATGAAAAAACTCTACCCAGTTCATGAAATAACAGTCATAGTAGCAAGTGGCCACTTGACCCATGGATGATTTTGTTATTTCTGAAATTTCTCTAACTCAAAACTGACAGTCTTACCAGCTTAACCCCAAAACGCCTTTGGTCCAGGCACATTGATTGGAAATCTTTGACCTCAAATTACTTTACAAAGAATTATGCTCTACACCCCAATATAATATTGACCCTGGCAAAATGGTGGTCATTCTTGGCATATCATGGGCAGCTTATGTGATGATGCTCAACCCAAAAATAAGACTGGCCCTAGTATAATGGTGGGAATCACGGGCAAATAGATGCCATTCTTTGATATTACGCTTGGCATGACACAATGGTTGTAATTCTTTGTATATTGTGGACAGCCATTATATGATGGTATCAAGCCTTATGTTAATACTTGCCATGCATATAGGTGGTAATTCATAGCATTTTTGGCTATTCATGGCATAATGGTATGCCCCTGTGTTGGAGATATGGATTACCAAACACAGAAGCATTTAAGATTACATAGCATTCAGGATGAAAATTTATCCTACATTCATGAGCAATGGAAGATTAAGAACGCTGGTAGGGTGTACCTAAGGGTGTGTCCATATGTCAATAACTTCACTTACAGGAAGCTAGCTTTCACCATTTCACATCTAAATTCTGGCCAAAAGAGGCAGCAAAAGTAGCAAGCAATATAGAGAATCAGTGCCTGAGGATGTTTCAAGGTTGTTGTAACTTGTCTGCACTTCACCCTAGCTTGCACCCAGCCTCCCATTCCAGCGCCTTTATTTTGTTTTTCCTCCAGTTCCACTTGGGTTCCACATTTGCCTTTTTCTCCAGTGGGTTCCAGTTTTCTTGGCTTTCCAGTCCAGGTGGATGTTGGGGTTTATTCCTTCTTTTCCCAACCATTTGTTACCACACTTGGAACTACGAAGAATAGTAAGATGAACCAAAACTTGTACTTACCTGTTTTTTGGGATTATATGTATTTGCTGATTAAACCACACTATTGTTGTACTTATTACAAACACTGAAAAGAAGCTGTTGTATTCAATTCTCTCATCTCTGCCCAATTTTTCCCTTGCCCCTTCTCTCCCAATCGTGGTATTGCACCTCAGTATGGGTTCAGGGAAAGTGTGGGGTCTCTACGAGTTCCTCTGCATTCTTCGGCATATCCTAACACACTGGTATAATGCTGACCCTGGCATCATGATGGCAATTGTTGTCATACTGTGAGCATTCATGGCATACGTTTGTACTACATCATCATGTCAAGTTATCCATTTGCAGTAATAGTACCTTTGACGACTCTATGTAAATGACCAACTGATGATAAGGCAACAAACATTCATTTACAGAAATGAAAAGCTGCTATATAAGATCATTCTGATTGTTCTTTAATCAAAATCACAAAATGCATTTACAGTCATGAGCTGAAAAGCTGATATTTGTGGACAAAATTATTGTTTTTCCAAATATATATTAAAAGCTGATATTTGATTGTCATTACTGCTGTCAGAAATCTATGGCTTTATGACTATTTTTCTCTATCTGACATCCAAATCTGTAATGTCTCCATCATCTTTGCAATAGCACTGTTATATGAACCTGTAGTCTCTAAAAGTTGTTTAGCTGTATTGGGATTGTGTGATTTGTGTATTCATTATTTTTTCACCATGTTTTAGTGGCAGGATGGTGTTTGGGCAAAATATTGAGTTCTAAATATAGAGATACAGAAATATCAGAAAAAAATGTTGTGATACAAAAATATTGTGATGCAGAAATATCATTGACAAGAATATCGATTTCTTAGGTAAGTAATTTAATTTTCCAGAATATCTGTGTTGTTAGTATCACTTTCGATAATATAGTTGTAAAAATATAGTTTTTTAATTATCTTTATATGTTTTAGTTCATATATTCATTTAATATGTTAAATATTGTTTGTATAATTGTTGACAATATTTTTAAATATAGTTTGTAATTTTAAGTGATTTATACATTTTAATTGAATTGCTAATAGTAATGTATAGCGTTGTGGCGTGTTGTGAGGTATGTAGGGGTACAGGGTGGGAAGTTAATTAATTATGATTAATTGACAATTAATTATTGATTTATTATTAAATATGTAATTGATAAATAATGATGTCAATTGTTTAGTTATTATATTTTTTAGTTACATATTAGGTGTGGATTTCTGGGTTTGTAGGGTATAGAGTGGGAAGGTAATTAAGAAATAATTAATTAATAATTAATCATGAATGTATTATAAGTTATTTAATTGATTGTTAATTATGTAAATTGTGTAGCTATTTTATTTTTTAGTTATGCGTTGCTGGGTTGGTACGGGTATGGGTGAAAAGTTAATTAAGGAATAATTAATTAATACTTAATGACTATTTAATGAAGTAGTAATTGATCATTAATTAATTATTAAGTGTGTATTAATTATTTAATTCATTGTTAATTATGTAACTTGTGTAATAATTACATTTGTATGTTATATATTAGGTGCAGGTTGTTGGGCTTGTAGGGGTATAGGATGGGAAGTTAATTAGGTAATAATTAATTTAGAATTATGTATTAATTTATTAAGAATCATTGACGTGATTATTAATTATGTTAATTGTGTAATCGTATATTAGGTGGGGTCTATTTTGTTTCTAGGGGCATACGATGGGAAGTTATTTAAGTAATAAATAGTTATTAATGAATGATTCCTTTATTAATTAACATTTAATTGATTATTAAATATGGTAATTGTGTTACATTTAAGTATTTTACTTATATTTAAAGTGTGGGATGCTAGGTTTGTGGAAGTATATTGCTGAGACTTATAATGAGATTTTTAAATTCAAAATAATTATTAAATTTTGTAACAATCTTGTAAATTGGTTAGTTGTTTTTTATCTTTACGTATATAATTTTCCTAAAAAGAGTCAGGTGAATTAATAGTTTATTATTTTCACAGACTGGAGTGGGAATAGTAAATTTTACACCTCGGAAGTACAACCTTTTCCCTACTTTTGCATAGACTGGCATGGGAATAGTAGCTTTTGTCCCTCCAAAGTCCAACATATTCTGGAGTGGGAATAGTGTTTTTTTTTATTTAAATAATTATTTTAATTATTGTATATATTTGTAGAAAATAATTTTAAAAAGAATTTAAAAAATTCATTAAAAAGAGTAATATTAACTAAAATATATATTTCTAGTAATAGTATTACATTATACATGTATATATAAACATATATATATTCACTGAAAAAACCATAGGTTTTAGGGACAGTTATAGTTAGTTGGACATTTCACTCGTACAAAACCATAGAAATTCCCCCGTTATAGTTAGTTCAGCTAACTATAACTCGCGCCCCGCAATGCACTGCTGATGACGTCACATATTACATCACTCATGACATGGTCAGTGACATCACTGATGACATCACTGATGACATCTCAAATGACATCACTGATGACATCACTGATGACATCATCCAGTGACTGTGCGTTTCTGTAAAGTTTAAATATGTTTAATATATATAGGGAAAGGCGTATTGAAGAATGAGTGGGTGTATAAGTGTCTGAATGGATGATTTAGTACGCGAGTGACTGACTCTACAAGTGAGTGATTAAATGTATCTTACTGAATGCATGGGTTAGTGACTAAACTGTGTGAATGTCTGTATCCGTCTGTCTGTTGGATTGTAAGCGGCTGCATGGCTTTCTGAATAGCTACATGAGTGTCTACATGGGTTATTGATTGATTGTCTGAGTATCTGTATGGGTGCCTGAGTGTTTGTGTGGGTGGGGTGTGTGTGACTCTGTGCATAGATGTGTGAGTTGGTGATTCACTGGGTGCATGGTTTCAAGAGTGCATCTGTGATGGACTGTATGGGTGGGTGAGTGTGTGTATGGGTGTGTTAGTGATTGAATGTATATCTCAGTGGTACATGTGTGAGTAACTACATATGTGAAAGGCAGTATATATGTGTGTTGGAGTATATAAATGGCTATAAGTGAGAGTGTGTGATTGTGAGAGTGGCTGTATGGATGAGTGTGTACTTGTATCAGTGATTGTATAAGAGCGTAAGAATGTGCTAGTATTTGTATGAGTAAGTGAGCTGGTGTGTGTATAACTGTATAGGTGAGTAAATGGGTGTGTGATTAAGTTTTTGCATGACTGACTAGGTGTGTGAGTACCTCTATGGATGAGTGGCGGTGTGTGAGTGTTTATATAGGTGTATGAGTGCATATGTTAGTCCTGTACTGAGTGTCTAAGTATGAGTGACTGTACGGGTGAGTGAGTGGATGTGTGTGTAGACCTAAGAATCAGTGAGTGGGTATGTAGTTTTTGGTGTTGGAGTGTCTATGGTTTTGAGAATGGCAGTCTGTAATTTAGAGTGGGTGTATCAAAAGTTATATTAGGGTGTGAGAAGATGCATGAAATTATCACATGGATGATGTCATCAGTGATGTCATTTGAGATGTCATCAGTGATGTCATCAGTGATGTCACTGACCATGTCATGAGTGATGTAATATGTGACGTCATCAGCAGTGCATTGCGGGGCGCGAGTTATAGTTAGCTGAACTAACTATAACGGGGAATTTCTATGGTTTTGTACGAGTGAAATGTCCAACTAACTATAACTGTCCCTAAAACCTATGGTTTTTTCAGTGAATTTCAAAGGTTTTTTAAATGCTAATTTCTAACTATAACGTGTCTGAAACCTATGTTTTTTTCAGTGAATTTCAAAGGTTTTTAAATGCTAATTTCTAACTATGCCTACAGAGGTAGGACATGTGAAGAAAGAAGAAAAACGCACAGAAAGAAGTAAAAGATGTGCAGAAAGAACCAACAGAGGAGCAGAAAGAGGCCTTGTTGCAAAATCATCCTGTGCCCACAACTTTTTCAGACGGGTACTGGTGGTAACTGACTCTGACTAACCAGAGCCAGTGCTATGCTAAAAGACACTTAGAATACAGTGAAAACACCTACATACACTAGGGAACACTATGCGTTGGGGTACCCCTGTGATTAGCATGACCTCCTCTGCAAGTCCCTAGTACATAATAGGGCAGGGGGATTAAAACTACCTCTTAAAACGCGCTACAGGGCGCGTTTGCACAGTGGTGAAGGGAGGGGGGCCTGAGGTGACATGTGTGCAAACGCACCCCGTGGCGCGTTTTAAGTTGCGGGATTAAGTCCCCTTGAATTCTGAGGGTCCCTGGGGCCCAACTAGCCCCCAGGTACCTACAGTTAGGACCACAGAGCTGAGTTGCAGAGAGGCGTTCCGAGGCCACGCACCTTTTTCACCTCTCTGCAACGCAACTCTGTTGTGCTTACTGAAGGTACCTGGTGGGCTAGTTGGCCCCCAGTGTCCCTCAGGATTCAAAGGGAATTAATTCCCCAACTTAAAACGCACCACAGGGCGTGTTTGCGCACATGTCACCTGAGGCCCCGCCCCTCCCTTCACCACTGTGCAAACGCGCCCCGTGGTGCGTTTTAAGTTGGGGGATTAGGTCACCTTGAATCCTGAGGGTCCCTGGGGCCCAACTAGCCCACTAGGTACTTCCAGTAAGCACCACAGGCCTGCGTTGCAACGCCTGTAACAAATTGTGCAGTTGTGTTTAGGTAGTGAAGAGGGTCGTGCTGGGGGTAGTGTTTTAGGGTTTAGAGTAGTGCAGTGGTGTTTGTGTAGTGTAGGGGGTCATGCTGGGGGTAGATTTAGGGTTTAGGGTAGTGCAGTGGTGTTTGGGTAGTGTAGGGAGTCATGCTGGGGGAGTGTTTTAGGGTTTAGGGTAGTGCAGTGGTGTTTGGGTAGTGTAGGGGTCGTGCTGGGGGTAGTGTTTTAGGGTTTAGGGTAGTGCAGTGGTTGGGTAGTGTAGGGGGTCGTGCTGGGGGTAGTGATTTAGGGTAGTGCAGTGGTGTTTGGGTAGTGTAGGGGTACTGCTGGGGGTAGTGTTTTAGGGTTTAGGTTAGTGCAGTGGTGTTTGGGTAGTGTAGGGGTACTGCTGGGGGTAGTGTTTTAGGGTTTAGGGTAGTGCAGTGGTGTTTGTGTAGTGTAGGGGTAGTGTTTTAGGGTTTAGGGTAGTGCAGTGGTGTTTGTGTAGTGTAGGAGGTCGTGTTTTAGGGTTTAGGGTAGTGCAGTGGTCTTTGGGTAGTGTAGGGAGTCGTGCGGGGGTAGTGTTTTAGGGTTTAAGGTAGTGTAGGGGTCATGCGGGGTAGTGTTTTAGGGATTAGGGTAGTGCATTGGTGTTTGGGTAGTGTAGGGGTCATGCGGGGGTAGTGTTTTAGGGTTTAGGGCAGTGCAGTGGTGTTTGGGTAGTGTAGGGGTCGTGCTGGGGGGAGTGTTTTAGGGTTTAGGGCAGTGCAGTGGTGTTCGGGTAGTGTAGGGGGTCGTGCTGGGGGAGTGTTTTAGGGTTTGGGGCAGTGCAGTGGTGTTCGGGTAGTGTAGGGGGTCGTGCTGGGGGGAGTGTTTGAGGGTTTAGGGCAGTGCAGTCGTGTTTGGGTAGTGTAGGGGTTGTGCTGGGGGTAGTATTTTAGGGTTTAGGGTAGTGCAGTGGTGTTCGGGTAGTGTAGGGGGTCGTGCTGGGGGAAGTGTTCTAGGGTTTAGGGCAGTACAGTGGTGTTTGGGCAGTGTAGGGGGTAATGCTGGGGGTGGTGTTTTAGGGTTTAGGGCAGTGCAGTGGTGTTCGGGCAGTGTAGGGGGTCATGCTGGGGGTGGTGTTTCAGGGTTTAGGGCAGTGCAGTGGTGTTTGGGCAGTGTAGGGGTGGTGTTTCAGGGTTTAGGGCAGTGCAGTGGTGTTCGGGCAGTGTAGGGGGTCGTGCAGGGGGTGGTGTTTCAGGGTTTAGGGCAGTGGTGTTCGGGCAGTGTAGGGGGTCGTGCTGGGGGTGGTGTTTCAGGGTTTGGGGCAGTGCAGTGGTGTTCGAGCAGTAAAGGGGTCGTGCTGGGGGTGGTGTTTCAGGGTTTAGGGCAGTGCAGTGGTGTTCGGGCAGTGTAGGGGGCGGTGCAGGGGTGGTGTTTCAGGGTTTAGGGCAGTGCAGTGGTGTTCGGGCAGTGTAGGGGGTGCTGCAAGGGGTGGTGTTTCAGGGTTTAGGGCAGTGCAGTGGTGTTCGGGCAGTGTAGGGGGTCATGCAGGGGGTGGTGTTTCAGGGTTTAGGGCAGTGCAGTGGTGTTCGGGCAGTGTAGTGGGTCGTGCTGGGGGCTGGTGTTTCAGGGTTTAGGGCAGTGCAGTGGTGTTCGGGCAGTGTAGGTGGTCGTGCTGGGGCTGGTGTTTCAGGGTTTAGGGCAGTGCAGTGGTGTTCGGGCAGTGTAGGGGGTCGTGCTGGGGCTGGTGTTTCAGGGTTTAGGGCAATGCAGTGGTGTTCGGGTAGTGTAGGGGGTTTTGCTGGGGCTGGTGTTTCAGAGTCTAGGGCAGTGCAGTGGTGTTCGGGCAGTGTAGGGGGTCTTGCTGGGGCTGGTGTTTCAGGGTTTAGGGCAGTGCAGTGGTGTTCGGGCAGTGTAGGGGGTCGTGCTGGGGGTGGTGTTTCAGGGTTTAGGGCAGTGCAGTGGTGTTTGGGCAGTGTAGGGGGTCGTGCTGGGGCTAGTGTTTCAGGATTTAGGGCAGAGCAATGGTGTTCAGGCAGTGTAGGGGTTTTGCTGGAGGTGGTGTTTCAGGGTTTAGGGTGGTGCAGTGGTGTTCGTGCAGTGTAGGGGGTGGTGTTTCAGGGTTTAGGGCAGTGGTGTTCAGGCAGTGTAGGGGTCTTGCTGGGGTTGATGTTTCAGGGTTTAGGGCAGTGCAGTGGTGTTCGGGCAGTGTAGGGGGTCATGCTGGGGGTGGTGTTTCAGGGTTTAGGGCAGTGCAGTGGTTTTCCGGCAGTGTAGGCGGTCGTGCAGGGGGGTGGTGTGTCAGGGTTTAGGGCAGTGCAGTGGTGTTTGGGCAGTGTAGGGGGTCGTGCTGGGGGTGGTGTTTCAGGGTTTAGGGCAGTGCAGTGGTGTTCGGGCAGTGTAGGGTGTCGTGCTGAGGGGTGGTGTTTCAGGGTTTAGGGCAGTGCAGTGGTGTTCGGGCAGTGTAGGGGGTCGGGCAGGGGGTGGTGTTTCAGGGTTTAGGGCAGTGCAGTGGTGTTCGGGCAGTGTAGGGGGTCGTGCTGGGGGTGGTGTTTCAGGGTTTAGGGCAGTGGAGTGGTGTTTGTGTAGTGTAGGGGGTCATGATGGGGCTAGTGTTTCAGGATTTAGGGCAGAGCAGTGGTGTTCAGGCAGTGTAGGGGGTTTTGCTGGAGGTGGTGTTTCAGGGTTTAGGGTGGTGCAGTGGTGTTCGTGCAGTGTAGGGGGTGGTGTTTCAGGGTTTAGGGCAGTGGTGTTCAGGCAGTGTAGGGGTCTTGCTGGGGTTGATGTTTCAGGGTTTAGAGCAGTACAGTGGTGTTCCGGCAGTGTAGGAGGTCGTGCAGGGGGTGGTGTATCAGGGTTTAGGGCAGTGCAGTGGTGTTTGGGCAGTGTAGGGGGTCGTGCTGGGGGTGGTGTTTCAGGGTTTAGGGCAGTGCAGTGGTGTTCGGGCAGTGTAGGGTGTTGTGCTGAGGGGTGGTGTTTCAGGGTTTAGGGAAGTGCAGTGGTGTTTGGGCAGTGTAGGGGGTCGTGCAGGGGGTGGTGTTTCAGGGTTTAGGGCAGTGCAGTGGTGTTCAGCCAGTGTAGGTGGTCTTGCTGGGTGTGGTGTTTCAGGCTTTAGTGCAGTGGTGTTCGGGCAGTGTAGGGGGTCTTGCTGGGGGTGGTGTTTCAGGGTTTAGGGCAGTGCAGTGGTGTTCGGGCAGTGTAGGGGGTCTTGCTGGGGCTGGTGTTTCAGGGTTTAGGGCAGTGCAGTGGTGTTCGGGCAGTGTAGGGGTCGTGCTGGGGCTGGTGTTTGAGGGTTTAGGGTAGTGCAGTGGTGTTCGGGCAGTGTAGGGGTCGTGCTGGGGCTGGTGTTTCAGGGTTTAGGGCAGTGCAGTGGTTTTCGGGCAGTGTAGGCGGTCGTGCTGGGGCTGGTGTTTTAGGGTTTAGGGCAGTGCAGTGGTGTTCGGGCAGTGTACGGGGTTGTGCTGGGGCTGGTGTTTCAGGGTTTAGGGCAGTGCAGTGGTGTTCGGGCA
This sequence comes from Calotriton arnoldi, assembly GCA_963921515.1. Taxonomy (NCBI): domain Eukaryota; kingdom Metazoa; phylum Chordata; class Amphibia; order Caudata; family Salamandridae; genus Calotriton; species Calotriton arnoldi. The sequence continues at coordinate 94,060 of CAWUFW010016475.1, forward strand.
GTGTAAGGGGTCGTGCTTGGGGTGGTGTTTCAGGGTTTAGGGCAGTGCAGTGGTGTTCGGGCAGTGTAGGTGGTCGTGCTGGGGCTGGTGTTTCATGGTTTAGGGCAGTGCAGTGGTGTTCGGGCAGTGTAGGGGGTCGTGCTGGGGGTGGTGTTTCAGGGTTTAGGGCAGTGCAGTGGTGTTCGGGCAGTGTAGGGGTCGTGTTGGGGCTGGTGTTTCAGGGTTTAGGGCAGTGCAGTGGTGTTCGGGCAGTGTAGGGGGTCTTGCTGGGGGTGGTGTTTCAGGGTTTAGGGCAGTGGTGTTCAGACAGTGTAGGGGGTCTTGCTGGGGGTGGTGTTTCCGGGTTTAGGGCAGTGCAGTGGTGTTCGGGCAGTGTAGGCGGTCTTGCTGGGGGTAGTGTTTCAGGGTTTAGGGCAGTGCAGTGGTGTTCGTGCAGTGTAGGGGGTCATGCTGGGGATGGTGTTTCAGGGTTTAGGGCAGTGCAGTAGTGTTCGGGCAGTGTAGGGGGTCGTGCAGGGGGTGGTGTTTCAGGGTTTAGGGCAGTGCAGTGGTGTTCGGGCAGTGTAGGGGGTCGTGCTGGGGGTGGTGTTTCAGGGTTTAAGGCAGTGCAGTGGTGTTCGGGCAGTGTAGGGGGTCGTGCTGGGGGTGGTGTTTCAGGGTTTAGGGCAGTGGTGTTTGGGCAGTGTAGGGGGTCTTGCTGGGGGTGATGTTTCATGGTTTAGGGCAGTGCAGTGGTGTTCGGGCAGTGTAGGAGGTCTTGCTGGGGGTAGTGTTTCAGGGTTTAGGGCAGTGCAGTGGTGTTCGGGCAGTGTAGGGGTCATGCTGGGGGTAGTGTTTCAGGGTTTAGGGCAGTGCAGTGGTGTTCGGGCAGTGTAGGGGGTCGTGAAGGGGGTGGTGTTTCAGGGTTTAGTGCAGTGGTGTTCGGGCAGTGTAGGGGGTCGTGCTAGGGTATGTGTTTCAGGGTTTAGGGCAGTGCAGTGGTGTTCGGGCAGTATAGGGGGTCGTGCAGGGGCTGGTGTTTCAGGGTTTAGGGCAGTGCAGTGGTGTTCAGGCAGTGTAGGGGGTCGTGCTGGGGGTAGTGTTTTAGGGTTTAGTGTAGTGCAGTGCTGCTTGTGTAGTGTAGGGGGTCATGCTGGGGGTAGTGTTTTAGGGTTTAGGGTAGTGCAGTGGTGTTTGTGTAGTGTAGGGGGTCATGTTTTAGGGTAGTGCAGTGGTGTTTGGGTAGTGTAGGGGGTCGTGCTGGGGGTAGTGTTTTAGGATTTAGGTTAGTGCAGTGGTGTTTGGGTAGTGTAGGGGTCGTGCTGGGGGCAGTGTTTAAGGGTTTAGGGTAGTGCAGTGGTGTTCGGGCAGTGTAGGGGGCGGTGCAGGGGTGGTGTTTCAGGGTTTAGGGCAGTGCAGTGGTGTTCGGGCAGTGTAGGGGGTGCTGCAGGGGGTGGTGTTTCAGGGTTTAGGGCAGTGCAGTGGTGTTCGGGCAGTGTAGGGGGTCATGCAGGGGGTGGTGTTTCAGGGTTTAGGGCAGTGCAGTGGTGTTCGGGCAGTGTAGGGGGTCGTGCTGGGGCTGGTGTTTCAGGGTTTAGGGCAGTACAGTGGTGTTCGGGCAGTGTAGGGGGTCGTGCTGGGGCTGGTGTTTAGGGGTTTAGGGCAGTTCAGTGGTGTTCAGGCAGTGTAGGGGGTCGTGCTGGGGCTGGTGTTTCACGGTTTAGGGCAGTGCAGTGGTGGTCGGGCAGTGTAGGTGGTCGTGCTGGGGCTGGTGTTTCAGGGTTTAGGGCAGTGCAGTGGTGTTCGGGCAGTGTAGGGGTCATGCTGGGGCTGGTGTTTCAGGGTTTAGGGCAGTGGAGTGGTGTTCGGGCAGTGTAGGGGTCTTGCTGGGGCTGGTGTTTCAGAGTCTAGGGCAGTGCAGTGGTGTTCGGGCAGTGTAGGGGGTCTTGCTGGGGCTGGTGTTTCAGGGTTTAGGGCAGTGCAGTGGTGTTCGGGCAGTGTAGGGGGTCGTGCTGGGGGTAGTGTTTTAGGGTTTAGGGTAGTGCAGTGGTGCTTGTGTAGTGTAGGGGGTCATGCTGGGGGTAGTGTTTTAGGGTTTAGGGTAGTGCAGTGGTGTTTGTGTAGTGTAGGGAGTCATGTTTTAGGGTAGTGCAGTGGTGTTTGGGTAGTGTAGGGGTCGTGCTGGGGGTAGTGTTTTAGGATTTAGGTTAGTGCAGTGGTGTTTGGGTAGTGTAGGGGGTCGTGCTGGGGGCAGTGTTTAAGGGTTTAGGGTAGTGCAGTGGTGTTCGGGCAGTGTAGGGTGCGGTGCAGGGGGTGGTGTTTCAGGGTTTAGGGCAGTGCAGTGGTGTTCGGGCAGTGTAGGGGGTGCTGCAGGGGGTGGTGTTTCAGGGTTTAGGGCAGTGCAGTGGTGTTCGGGCAGTGTAGGGGGTCATGCAGGGGGTGTGTTTCAGGGTTTAGGGCAGTGCAGTGGTGTTCGGGCAGTGTAGGGGGTCGTGCTGGGGCTGGTGTTTCAGGGTTTAGGGCAGTACAGTGGTGTTCGGGCAGTGTAGGGGGTCGTGCTGGGGCTGGTGTTTAGGGGTTTAGGGCAGTTCAGTGGTGTTCGGGCAGTGTAGGGGTCGTGCTGGGGCTGGTGTTTCAGGGTTTAGGGCAGTGCAGTGGTGGTCGGGCAGTGTAGGTGGTCGTGCTGGGGCTGGTGTTTCAGGGTTTAGGGCAGTGCAGTGGTGTTCGGGCAGTGTAGGGGTCATGCTGAGGCTGGTGTTTCAGGGTTTAGGGCAGTGCAGTGGTGTTCGGGCAGTGTAGGGGGTCTTGCTGGGGCTGGTGTTTCAGAGTCTAGGGCAGTGCAGTGGTGTTCGGGCAGTGTAGGGGGTCTTGCTGGGGCTGGTGTTTCAGGGTTCAGGGCAGTGCAGTGGTGTTCGGGCAGTGTAGGGGGTCGTGCTGGGGGTGGTGTTTCAGGGTTTAGGGCAGTGCAGTGGTGTTTGGGCAGTGTAGGGGTCATGCTGGGGCTAGTGTTTCAGGATTTAGGGCAGAGCAATGGTGTTCAGGCAGTGTAGGGGGTTTTGCTGGAGGTGGTGTTTCAGGGTTTAGGGCGGTGCAGTGGTGTTCGTGCAGTGTAGGGGGTGGTGTTTCAGGGTTTAGGGCAGTGGTGTTCAGGCAGTGTAGGGGTCTTGCTGGGGTTGATGTTTCAGGGTTTAGGACAGTGCAGTGGTGTTCGGGCATTGTAGGGGGTCATGCTGGGGGTGGCGTTTCAGGGTTTAGGGCAGTGCAGTGGTGTTCCGGCAGTGTAGGAGGTCGTGCAGGGGGTGGTGTTTCAGGGTTTAGGGCAGTGCAGTGGTGTTTGGGCAGTGTAGGCGGTCGTGCTGGGGCTGGTGTTTCAGGGTTTAGGGCAGTGCAGTGGTGTTCGGGCAGTGTACGGGGTTGTGCTGGGGCTGGTGTTTCAGGGTTTAGGGCAGTGCAGTGGTGTTCGGGCAGTGTAGGGGGTCGTGCTGGGGGTGGTGTTTCAGGGTTTAGGGCAGTGGTGTTCGGGCAGTGTAGGGGGTCTTGCTGGGGGTAGTGTTTCGGGGTTTAGGGCAGTGCAGTGGTGTTCGTGCAGTGTAGGGGGTCGTGCTGGGGGTGGTGTTTCAGGGTTTAGGGCAGTGCAGTAGTGTTCGGGCAGTGTAAGCCATCGTGCAGGGGGTGGTGTTTCAGGGAATAGGGCAGTGCAGTGGTGTTCGGGCAGTGTAGGGGGTCGTGCTGGGGGTGGTGTTTCAGGGTTTAGGGCAGTGCAGTGGTGTTCGGGCAGTGTAGGGGTCGTGATGGGGCTGGTGTTTCAGGGTTTAGGGCAGTGCAGTGGTGTTCGGGCAGTGTAGGGGTCTTGCTGGGGGTGGTGTTTCAGGGTTTAGGGCAGTGGTGTTCGGGCAGTGTAGGGGGTCTTGCTGGGGGTGGTGTTTCAGGGTTTAGGGCAGTGCAGTGGTGTTCGGGCAGTGTAGGGGGTCTTGCTGGGGGTAGTGTTTCAGGGTTTAGAGCAGTGCAGTGGTGTTCGTGCAGTGTAGGGGTTGTGCTGGGGATGGTGTTTCAGGGTTTAGGGCAGTGCAGTAGTGTTCGGGCAGTGTAGGGGTCGTGCAGGGGGTGGTGTTTCAGGGTTTAGGGCAGTGCAGTGGTGTTCGGGCAGTGTAGGGGGTCGTGCTGGGGGTGGTGTTTCAGGGTTTAGGGCAGTGCAGTGGTGTTCGGGCAGTGTAGGGGGTCGTGCTGGGGGTGGTGTTTCAGGGTTTAGGGCAGTGGTGTTTGGGCAGTGTAGGGGGTCTTGCTGGGGTTGATGTTTCGGGGTATAGGGCAGTGCAGTGGTGTTCGGGCAGTGTAGGAGGTCTTGCTGGGGGTAGTGTTTCAGGGTTTAGGGCAGTGCAGTGGTGTTCGGGCAGTGTAGGGGTCATGCTGGGGGTGGTGTTTCAGGGTTTAGGGCAGTGCAGTGGTGTTCGGGCAGTGTAGGGGGTCGTGAAGGGGGTGGTGTTTCAGGGTTTAGGGCAGTGCAGTGGTGTTCGGGCAGTGTAGGGGGTCGTGCTAGGGTATGTGTTTCACGGTTTAGGGCAGTGCAGTGGTGTTCGGGCAGTATAGGGGGTCGTGCAGGGGCTGGTGTTTCAGGGTTTAGGGCAGTGCAGTGGTGCTTGTGTAGTGTAGGGGGTCGTGCTGGGGGTAGTGTTTTAGGGTTTAGGGTAGTGCAGTGGTGTTTGTGTAGTGTAGGGGGTCATGTTTTAGGGTAGTGCAGTGGTGTTTGGGTAGTGTAGGGGGTCGTGCTGGGGGTAGTGTTTTAGGATTTAGGTTAGTGCAGTGGTGTTTGGGTAGTGTAGGGGTCGTGCTGGGGGCAGTGTTTAAGGGTTTAGGGTAGTGCAGTGGTGCTTGTGTAGTGTAGGGGGTCGTGCTGGGGGTAGTGTTTTAGGGTTTAGGGTAGTGTAGTGGTGTTTGTGTAGTGTAGGGGTCATGTTTTAGGGTAGTGCAGTGGTTTTTGGGTAGTGTAGGGGGTCGTGCTGGGGGTAGTGTTTTAGGATTTAGGTTAGTGCAGTGGTGTTGGGGTAGTGTTTTAGGGTTTAGGGTTTTGCAGTGGTGCTTGTGTAGTGTAGGGGTCGTGCTGGGGTAGTGTTTTAGGGTTTAGGGTAGTGCAGTGGTGTTTTTGTAGTGTAGGGGGTCATGTTTTAAGATGCAACGCTCCAATACCTGACCAGTCTGCACTACATAAAACTGCAAAAAACTAAAAATAAAAAGTGTTTTGCACACTTTTGTCATTGGGCTATATGTGGGCTACATCTGGGTAATATTTGTGCTACATTTGGGCTCTTTTTTCACTGGTGGCCATCTTGGAAGACTTCTTTGTTATGAAGTTTCCTAATTTCCTCATTTATTGCAGTCTCCTCAGTAGGAAATGCTTTCAGTTTTTTACTTTGATTCCATCAAGAAGGCATTCAGATGTGTCACACATTTGCCATAAATTCAGAATGTTTTTACTCTAGTTGTTCATTAGATCACTGTAGTAAATCTACTGCTCACCAAGGAGTTAACTGGAAGTCTACTGCTGGTATTGAAAGTGATTGTTTCAGTCTGCATGTCAGAATTTTCTAATGAAATAGAAGAGGATTTGAGATCTCACTTAAAACATGCACTAAATTTTCTTTTGCAGCACTAACCATAATTTCTATGGCAAAATGAACCCCTCATTTTGTTCCTTTTTAAATTAAATGTTTTAAGTGTTACCAGTTTATTCCAATCAAGATGGCTTCAGGTGTGCCATACTTTTGTCATAAGTAAGACTGTTAGCGCTCTAGTTGTTCTTTAGAACACTCTGGGAAGCTGCAGTAGAACACAAAGGCATCAACTGACAGGCTGATCCTGTTGAAATATAACAGGAAGATATTTGAGATCTCACTTAAAACATGTCCTAATTTTTCTTTCTACAGCACTAACCATAATTTCTATGGCAAAATGAACCCCTCATCTTGTTCCTTTTTAAATTAAATGTTTTAAGTGTTACCAGTTTATTCCAATCAAGATGGCTTCAGGTGTGCCATACTTTTGTCATAAGTAAGACTGTTAGCGCTCTAGTTGTTCTTTAGAACACTCTGGGAAGCTGCAGTAGAACACAAAGGCATCAACTGACAGGCTGCTCCTGTTGAAATATAAAGGAAGATATTTGAGATCACACTTGAAACATGTCCTAATTTTTCTTTCCAGAGCACTAACCATAATTTCTATGACAAGATGAACCCCATCATTTTGTTCCTTTTTAAATTAAATGTTTTAAGTGTTACCAGTTTATTCCAATCAAGATGGCTTCAGGTGTGCCATACTTTTGTCATAAGTAAGGCTGTTAGCACTCTAGTTGTTCTTTAGAACACTCTGGGAAGCTGCAGTAGAACACAAAGGAATCAACTGACAGTCTCTGCCCTTGTTGGATGTACATGTTTTACTGAGAATGTCAGACTTCATTCTCACATGACTGAGAAAGATAATGTGAATTTACAGAAAATATGCTCTCATTTTAGCTTCTGGAGCACCTTCCAAAACTGTATGGGACAAGCATGTGAAAATAGTTTTCTCTCAAACATGATTCATGATATCCCAGCAGAAGGTTTTTCACAGGGTAAAATCACCTTAGAACACACCACAATTCCTGAAATTAGTATGGTACCATCAACAAATGAATTCTAATGTAACTAAAGTCTGTTATCACCCTTTATAGTTCTCCTTTTGGTAACCCTCAAAATCTTCGATTCACTACAATGCATTTCAATGGGGTACTATCATTTATATTGGTCCCAAGATGGCTGCCAGCAATTCCAGGATGAAGTGCTGACAGCCAATCAGATCTCACGATGACATGTGTGGTTAGGCTCCGCCCAGATATATATGTGTTTTTACTTTTGATTTTCTCAGCAACTACTGAACGGATTTACACCATTTAACAAAAAGGGTTCTTTTTGAACCAAGAACTACCTCTTGCCAAATTTGGTGTAATTCCGTTCAGCAGTTCGGGCTGTAGCCTTGAATAAAGTTTCCTATGGGAAATTGATTTTTTGACTCTTATTTTTTTAATTTCTCCGCAACTACTGAACGGATTTACACCATTTAACAAAAGGGTTCTTTCTGAACCAAGAACTACCTCTTTGCCAAATTTGGTGTAATTCCGTTCAGCAGTTCGGGCTGTAGCCGTGTCTAAAGTTTCCTATGGGAAAATGAATGGGGAAAACACGTTTGGGACCCCCTTTTTCTCGGCCCCCGCTTGACGAATCACCCTGAGACTTTCAGGGTAGGAGCGGACCGGAGCGGGCCATAAAGTTTGAAAATTTCGCGAACATTCGTCAACCGACGCAAGAGTTATTTCAAATAGAATGTCGCGGATTTCCTATGGAAAATAGGTCCTAACTATAACTATCTACTGGCGACCGCCAGTAGATAGTGTGTGTTTTTATGAGTATATATATATATATATATTTTTTTTTTTTTGTACTTACCATTATAATTATAGGGAAACAATATTTTTGTAACCAATATTTTTGACAGTATATTTCTGTATCATGATATTATTGTGATCGATATTCTGTCAGTGACCCGGCAGGATTAAATAATGAAAAAAATGAAAGGAAGTTAAGTGGATAATTGAAACAAAAAATGGAGACAAAAATAAAAGGTAATGTGAAATCACTTTTACTGAAGTGTCTGTTTCACGTACAACTTCTAAAACATTTTTATGGACATAGAAAAATGCACCATTTTGTCAACTTTTTCTCAAGTTTTTAATGGGGTGCATGCACACTAAACTGCACTATTTGGCCCCATGTTTTCAAGGGGGGAAAGTCATGAACCACCACCTAGCGGTAGACCTGGCTCATGCACTTCACATGTACTTGATGTCTGAGCCACTTTGCTAACAACTGTGTTCTGTGTACCACTGCTCAGTCAAATAGTATTTCTGCTTTGTAATTCTAGTATCTTGTGCTTGTGTGCGGTATGTATGTGGTGCATGTGGTATGTATGTGTGTGGTGTGTGATTGTTTGTAAGTGTATCTGTTTGTCTGTGTGTGTGTGATGACAATTCTGTTGCAATACTACCTGTACATTTTTCCTGTAAATTACTCTGGTGTACTGCTAAATCTAGAACTCATCTTCTATTTATTGTGATCTTTTTTTCAGGTGATAAAAGGGTACATATTCCAAGCAAAAGAGACAAAGGGGCATATTTGCAAGGAGCTATCGCTGAGTTATCGGCACGTTATCGCAGCCAAATCTGCAATAAATGTATCTCCCCATTCCCAAGCTGGTGCTAACAGCCTATAACACCAGTTTACCTGCGATAGCAGTCGCAAAAAACATCGCCACAGATGCCCCGGCAACTAACGCTAATGAGATGCAGAGTAGGCGTTCCCGTGCAAAAAGACGCAACAACACCACTCCACAACATTCTCAATGATCAGCCCGATCGGCGATAAGATCACAAAACATGCGATAAGGCGCGTTAGCAGCAGGAAATTAACACCTGCTCTTACCTGGTGCAAAGTCGGATGACAACCTGCAACAGACAAGGGAGCACAGCCCATAGCCACACATGAAGAACAACAGATGCCATGGAGCCACTCACCATGCATCCCGGAGCCCCGAGAGGGCGACAACACACACCACCACCACACCCAGGACCCCACCTCCCCCTCCTGGCTCATACATGCCAACTGTTGTGTGTGTATCGCTAGTGGTGCACACTAAGTCAGAGGCCTGGCATCAATAGCAACGCGAAGGCCACATCACATTTCAAAAATGCAAGCAGTAGTCAGACCAACATCAGGAATGAAAGCTCCATTGTCTCAATACACAAGGCTGAAGGACACCTGAACCCCCGACCTTGATCCTGAATGCTGCTGGCACTCCCTGCAAGAGATACCAAACCATATCGTGACGGCTCCCACACCACGAAATGCGCGAATGAAAGACCAACGTGTCCACACCCCACACACACTTGTCCCTGCCTGAGGCACACCTGCTTGGGATGCCCCTGACACATAAGTAAGAAACCACCCATACGCCCAAACGTTTCACACAAATACGACTCATTGCTCCGAGCAGTGGCATCTCATCCACACAACTGCCGCCAGTCAGAAGTGTGCCGGTGCTACGAGACCAACAAAGGCAATGGCTGGCAATCCCGGGCACATGTACAACCCCTGTCACGTGGAACTGTACTGTGCACGAATGCTGCATCTGTTGGGATCACTGCCACTGGCAGTGTTGCGCATCAGTTACCGTCTGAGTTTCCGTCTTGCGCACGTCACCTGTGTCCAGCCCTGGTTCCACTGTCGATCATGCACATTCGAGTGGCCCATGGATGTCTGCCTATCCAACACACAGTAGCTGAACTGGATTATGACACGTGTGTGCGCTCCCTATTGGCCCACGAACAGGAGTGTAACCGTGACACCCGTGCATGGGATGCCTTGACATTTGGCGTATGTGCAGGCAGCTGGACATGGGAGATTGCACAACTCCTCGTGTGCAGTGACCACATTGAGGCGCTCCCCTATTGGGCTGTGTTGCGGATTGGTGAAAAGGCATGGACGAACACAGCTGCCCGGACCAGGTAATGGATTGGCTCGCCCTCGCGTACCTTGACCTCGACAATGATGTACTCTTGGAACAAATTGCCCATGAAGCAGCGCTCACATACATGGACAAGTAACTATGTTCCTGCAGCCACAACTGATTGTCACCCACAGCACAGGTCCCCACACCTTGTAGCATCTCGGAGGAATTTTCACATATCCCACCACAACAGTGGACATGTCTGCCTTCGCCTGGACTCAGAATGCATGTGCGTGGACCTACACGTGTGTACACACACCTGTGCAAGGTGATGCAGTCCCATGGGCGGAGCAGCACAGCATCGCCTGGCAACGTTCTAAAAGTGGAGAAACTGCTGGGGGGAGAGTACACACATGGCAATGTAGCACGACATGTGAGCTTGTAGGATCACTTCACCTACTCACTGTCAGCAGAGCACACAGTCAGCGCAGTCCGGTGCTACAGCACTATGCATATCCCATGGGCTGTGAGTCGTGTCCCCTGACATGGGCTGATGAGCAGACGCTAAACATCACATGACTCGTCCTGCAAGGCAAGGTGGGCTGAGACCGTTGACATCCGTAATGAATTGTGTGTACTTTTGCCACCCCATTACTTGCACCTCGATATTTTTCTAAGCTGCCTGTAAGTGTCTTAAACATTGGTCTGCATGTTGTGGCCCTTGCCCGTACTGACACACACATGCTAATAAAGTCTACGCAAATTCACCTGTGTACAACTGTGATGAGTGTTGATTACAATGACAGATCATGTGCCTACATGTACATTGTCCGTACACAGGGAGGCATTGACTGACGCTGGTGAATTGGGGTGAGTCCCTATTGCCAGCTCCACCTCTGTGAGCCAGACATTGTGGCTGGGATAGTTGGTGGCAGACCTGTGCTCCTACATGTCCCCAGCAATGTGCGTATGGTGTCCAACTTCTCGCCATGTAGATCAAGGTCATCCATCAAAACAGACTGTGTCCACACAGATGTGTGTGAGTAGGCATGCGAAGAGATGTTTTGTTGTCACATGTGATGGGGGACACCACTTAAGGACTGCTACCGAATGTGACATTTCCACACACAGCCCTATTTGACACATGGCCGTGGGGCTACATTTGGGGGCAACGGGATTGTTGTTACTGTGCAATGAGACCACAGCTAGTTCACACCTTCACAGTCATCTAAGTGGCCATGTGGGTCAGGGTCAAACATGTGCATTGATGATATTTACCAGGGTGTACCTTTTAGTGCAATCGATGTCTCTACATTCATCCAAACATTTATTCGTGAGTGAACATAGATATGACACATCTGTGTGATTTGGAATGTTTTATTCACATTCTGGGGGGTGTCAGACCTGGAGCTGTACATGGCCACTTCAAGCCCACATAACATGGTTGCCCAGTGGTGGGCCAACAAGAGTTCTTGTGACAAGGCAAAGTTGATCTGAAGAGGAAGGGTGCAGTCCGCCACCGGGTTGCTGTGTCATTGGTACCAGAGCAGATATGGCATGTCGGGGTCCATGTGAAGGTCGCAGAGTATTTCGGGGGACAGTGGGAGTTGTTGTTCCAGGGCATGATGCAGAGAGCACAACCAGGCAGGGACAGGCCATATGGCGGGGACGGATGCTACTACCTCCTTCCTCACACAGTCATTACCCTCCACATCTTACTCCTCTGAGACGTCTTCTGTGTCCAGTGTGTCAGGTGTGTGTGGTGGGGTTATGGCTGCGTCACTGTGTGCCACTGACATATCAGGGTATGAAGGTGATAGGGCTGCATCACTGTGTGCCACTGACACATCAAGGTGCGAAGGTGATAGGGCTGCATCACTGTGTGCCACTGACACATCAGGGTGCGAATGTGATAGGGCTGCATCACTGTGTGCCACTGACACATCAGGGGGCGGATATGTGTGTGTCGAGGTTCCTGCAGCAGTCACCTGGAATAGGCTCAGTGGCAGCAATGGCAAGATGAGGATCTGCAAGGCATGGAAGATCGCAGCTACATCTCGCTGGTGTTCAGCAGTGGCAGCCATACTTCCAGCCTGCATCGGCTCCATGGTCTCCATTGACCTCCGCATCTGTGCCAACTCTGTGCTGTCATCGCTTGGGCCTGTCTGCCTAGACAGTTCTTGTAACCGAGTAATGGACCCAGCGATGTCAGCCAAGGATTGTTGGTGAGCATGGTGCGGACAGTGGGTATCCGTTAGGGACTGTAGGTGCTCCCTGATGGGACTCAGGCACCCACGTATGGCATCGATTTTGGCTGCCATGAGCTCGAAACCCAGCCGCAGCTGATCTGCCATCTTCTCCTGACACCCAACACACAGAGTTTGAAATCCATGTGTTGGTCGTGGGGGTCCTGGAAGGCAGCCGTGGTGGTGTGTGCTTCCTGCGGTGTTGTCTGTGCAGGGTGTGGGCTCACCGCGATGCAGCTGGGCTGCCCTGCTCCTGGAGGTGGGGTGCGTAGGCTGTCCACGAGCCGTTGGAGGGTGTCTGTGCAAATGTGCAGGGTGTCCTCTTCATCATCACTGAAGAGATGTGTGGTCTGCTCTGCAGGAGGTGTTGATTGTCCCTCTGCAATGTAAAGGGGAGATGCAGGTTAACAGTGTGTTCCATGTATGTTGACGCATTGTAGATGTTTACATTCAGACTGCATTACGATGTACATTGTGACTGTTTTGGTGAAGCTGGCTATTTGTTGGGAGTCAGTGGACATTTCGACTACATGACGGATGTGTGGTTGTACTCGTACATTATCATCTCAGTGTCATGCATTGCCAGATGTGATTGGCCAGTTTCTACGCACGAGCAGCACCAGTTGTGTCCTCTGTCCTGTGGTGTAGGGGTTGCACTCTGTCCCACATTGTCGTCAATGTTGATGTACTGTGATTGCTATGTGTGAGTGCTGCATTGTTGGTGATTCGCCCCTGCAGCTCTGCATTGGCGGACCCTTAACCCTTTGAGTCGGTGTGCATTTGACTTGTGTGCTTTTCGGGTGCTGGGATGTTTGCGACTTGGGTCATTTGTGCTACTGGAGATATTTGGTACTCTTGTGCATTGTTTGTCTGCAGATGTGTTTTTTACGTCACGGTTCGTAGGTGCACGTGGATGTGTCAGAGTGTGACCTGCTCCTTTACGGATGTGGTCCACACTCAGCCACCTCAGTGTCGTCTCGTGCACCATGTCATGTATTGTGACTTCAGCCATGCAGTGTCACTTGCATTGTCGGTGTGGCTCACAGAGCAGCTGCTTTTCGGGATTCAGCACATGTGCATGGGTAGGTTGTGGCATTGGTGATATGGAGGGGGGCCCATTTGTGCAGATTGTGGAAGGGGGCCTACTTGGTGTTTCTATGTGTGCTGCAGTGTGCCAAGGGTATCAGGGACATGTTCCACAGTCATTGTGGGTGTGCAGTGTGCTGCACATGATTGTGGATGTGTGGTATTGTGCCCATCTGCCCCCGTCCCCCCAGTCCCTGGTCATTACTCACCCTGTTGCTGTTGGGTCAGGTCATATCGGGCTGTGTCCAGACCCCGGCTCCTTGTACCGTCTCCACGCTGATGACTGTGGCCACCATTTCCTCCAGATCATCCAGCTCCTCCTGTGGCGCAGGACTCCCACCTCCAGTCGCCTTTGCTGCCTTCATGTTGGCAGCGAGTTTCTGTTTGGTTTGGCTGTGCACTTCATGCCAGCGCCTCTTGACCTCCTCCATTGACCTCCTCGACACTCCGACTGCATTCACGTTGGTGACGATGGACTGCCATATTTCCGTTTGTGTTGCCAATGACGCAGTGGAGGTGACAAACAGTTGTTGGTAGTGTTCTATCACCTCCGTGACGATGATCCGGTCTTCCTACGGACTGAACCCCGTCTTCCTCTTCTTCTTGCCCTTCCCCGAACATGGGGTTCCTGGCTGGTCCTCCGTGGGGCTTGTGGGGTTCGGGTTGTCCTCTGCACTCTGTCCGGGTGCATCCATGATGCTACGCAGTTTGTTTTGTTTTTGGTGTTTATTTTTTGGTTGCTCTTATAGTGCATTTTCACGCATGACGTGTGGGATTTGCGGGCCTGTGGCTGGTTGTCGCTGATTTTTGTATCGCGGTTTGGGACATCGCAGGTTTTTTCGCGTTCGTGTTTCGCATTGTTTCTGCGTGGCGTTGGTTTTTGAGCGGTCATTTGGCGCGTTATCCTGCTACTATCGCATGGTGCCGCAGGGTTGGGAATACCACGTTAACACGGTGTTATTTTCCCATGATAGACTGCGATGTGAAGGGTTGCGTTAAGCAACTTTTGCGGTAGTTATCACACGTTCTTGAGAATATGCCCCAAATAATGTTGTTGGGATCATTAGGTTCTGGACTGATATTTTAAATATTTTAGGAAAAGAAAGTTTTAGGGGACAATTCAGCATAGAAGCATGGCTTTGCCCTGGGGAATTGAATGTAATGGAACAGTCAGCAACATTCAACTGCAGAAAGCAAACAATCTTGGAGTGTGGTTTGATGTACAGCTTTTTTTTCCAGATCATATAAATAAGATCACATCTTCCTGCTTCCATCTCCTTAGGATCCTGAGAAAGGTGTTTCCTTTCATTCCTTTAGACTTGCAGAAGATGGTTATTGTTGCATTATTTCTATCTAGAATAGACTATTGCAACGCCCTTTATCTAGGCATACAAACAAATTACCAGGTGAAACTTCAGTCACTTCAGAATGCAGCTGCTCGCTTGATTCTTAAAATCCCCAAGTTCAACTCGATCTTCAAGGGCATTAGTGACCTCCATTGGTTACCAGTGACTGAGATGGTTAAATTTGAAGGCCTCTGTATTGCCTTGTACACTGGAGGTCCTGCATATTTTCAGCAGTTATTCTCTTAGATGTGCCGAATAGCAATTTAAAAGCTAGCTCTGCTTAATTGATACTGGTCCCCAAAATCAAGAGATTAAAATGGGGAGGCAGACGTTTTCCTTCTTGGCCTGCAGATTGTGGAATTCCTTACCTATTGTTTTGAGATCGCAATCCAGTATATCTTCTTACAGAAAATTGTTTAAAGACCTGGATTTTCTCTACATTATCAGTAGATTTATTTTAGTCCTCTCCGGCAGGAACTCTAACCACTAAGCCCCCTCGGCAATCGCACGCTTTATAAAAATGTTGATGTAATGTAATGTAAAGTAACATGCTTGCTCTGCCTTTGGACAAAAAGTGAGTGGGGTAGTAGTTGCTCATAAGGCAAACATATCTACAAAGCAAGACATGATGTTTAATAAGAGTGGATGGTACTTTAGAGGCAGAGAAATAAGAGGGGTAGCAGACAGAGTGGGAGCACTGAAACAGAAGGGGGCGGATGGAGTCTTTAGGCATGTAAGATTGATGGTGTGTTCTTTGATGAGGTAAGTGGTGAGCTTTTCTGGTGGAGGCGAGGTGGTGCTTAGCAAACTTTGAAAGGAAAACTTTCTGCATAACAGCAGAAGACAGAGCAACAGGAATTTTGCTGTCTTGCATTACTTGACATTGAGTCTGGTGATATAGCTGTTATGGTTCTTCCAAAGTCAACCTGCAGTACTGGTGTTGGAGACCAACTATGTGGGGATGCCATTATGGACTGTTTCAGAGGTTATGCAACAGCTTAGGAAAATGAATTGGAAGTTGAGTAGCACTCTATAAGCATTTGGATCATTCAGTCATCATTCCGAACCCCTTCAATGAGGCATACTGCTGCTTGGAGAACACTTTTAAGAGATGTCGGGTGGGTCTCTGGTATTCTTCTCAGAAGACTGTTGCTATCTTTGTTGATGTCTCTTGCCAGTCATACCTATGTTATTATTTAGTTCAGGAAAGTGAAGGGGCTTGCACAATGTTCAAGCATGATGGTAAACAAGATCCAGGAAGACCACAGTGACTGCTAAAGGAGGCCATCCTGGATATAAAATCGTGGACAGTTAGCTGAAGTGGAAGTGCAAAACGAGATCATCCAGAAGCTCAAGTAATGTAGAGCACGCACAAATAAAGTGCACATTGAGGAGAGTGTAATACTACTATACAAAATATTCCTATACTAACAGAAAGGGCTGGAGAGCAGATCACCTCAGTGTTATATAGAAGGCAACTATAGAGTAGTCATGATAACATGCAAAAAGATAGACAGCATGGAGCTACAAAGTACTGATGTACAAAGAAACAAAGGGCATTAAATTATAGAGTGCTAATGCTAACATACAAGAGACAGAGAGCAGGATACCTTTAGGTACTAATGATAATGTTCAAAGAAATAAGCAAAAGGTTACTAGTTATTACTAGTGATATCATATAAGATTGAGAGTAGAGTACTATAAGATACTAATGATAATGTGCAAAGAATAGAGAGAAGGGTAATAGAGAGTATTAGTTATAATATACAAGGAGATAGACAAGCAGAGTACTATAAAGTCTTAATAACATACAAAAAAGCGTAGAAGCATAGAGTACCAATGATAAAATGGAATGGGATACATAGCAGGGTAAGATAAAGTACTAATAACAAACAAAAGTCAGGGCATTGCAGAGTACTAATGATAGCTTACAAATAGATAGAAGGGTAGTATAAATTATTAATAGTGTTCAAAGAAACGAATAACATGGAACTAAACTTTACTAATGATAATCTACAAACAGAGAGAGAGCAAGGCACTTTTGATTACTAATAATAATGTAAAAAGGGATAGACAAAGGAGTACTTGTTTAGTACTAACGGGAACATACATGAGACAGAAAGCAGGCTACTGTAAAGTATAAATAGCATGGAAGTAAGGTACACTAATGATACTATATTAATGGGACAGAGCAAGGTTCTTTTTTTACTAATAATAATGTACCAAGAGATAGGCAGAAGTGTACTGTTTATTACTAATGATAACATACATGAGACAGAAAGCAGTCTACTATAAAATATTAGTGATGATTAAGAAGAGACAGAGAGACAGGTACTATAGTGAATAAAAGATAATGTACAAAGAGATAAACAGAAGGATACTATACAGCACTAGTGATAACATAGAAACAAAGGGTAGGGCACTATTTAAAAAAAAAATTTGTATGCAAAGAATTAAAGAGCAGGGTACTTTAGAGTTTGAATGAAAACATACAATATATAGTCATAATTGTACTATGAAGTACTAATGATAATGTAGAAGAGGAAGCGTGCAGGGTATTTTAAAGTACCCCCCAATAATTTGTAGGAGATACAGTACAGGGTATAACAGAATACTAAATGTAACATACAAGATAGGCAGCACAGTACAATGGTGACATTAATGATAATGTACATGGAGTTGAACAGCAAGGTACAACGTTGTAGTGATAGCATCAAAAGATAGAGCACTAGATACTATAAAGTATAATGATAATGTACAAAGAGCTAGACACCAAGGGCCTTATTACGACTACAGCAGCCTGACCACCCCACACTATGGGACCGCCTGCGCTATTATAAGTGTGGCGGTCGGACTGCCACTAAACCACTGCTACCGCCACGGATCAAGGATCCTGCGATGGTCTGGCAGCGGTTCGAGGCCAAAATATGCCGTAGCGGCACTGCAGAGCACATTTGAGTTGCCTCACTGCCACCCTTTTCATGGCAGTCGCACCACCATGAAAAGGGTGGTGGTGAGGCAACGCCCCCTATGCCTCTGTGCATGGGGGTGCATTCAGGGGAGCACATGTTGTGTCCCCCTGTAGTTTTGCACCCCCATTTCCTGCATTCCTTCCTGTGTAGGAAAGTGCACTGGAGGTCCCAGCAGCGGAGCTGTTTAAGACTCACAATGAGTCGCAGGACCACAACGCCGACGGCCTACCAGACCACAAAATGGCTTGTAATCTGGCGGACGGGCAGCAGTGAGTTTCAGCAGTCCTGGAGCGGAGCGGTGGCGTGCCCCCCCACCCCAGGAGCGCTGAAACTCATAATAAGGCCCCAAGATACTATAGAATACTAATGATAATGAAAAATTAGATACATAGCAGGGCACTATAGAAAACTAATGACAACTTAAAAGAATGGAAAGGCAGTAGAATACTATAGGGGCATATTCTCAAGGAGTTATCGCCGAGTTATCAGCACTACATTGCAGCCAAAGTTGCGATAAATTTATCACCCCATTCACAAGCCGGTGGTAACAGCCCATAGCACCAGTTTACCCGCGATAGCAGCCGCAAAAATCATCGCCACAGATGACCCCAACAACTATCGCTAATGAGATGCAGAATAGGCGTTCCCGTGCAAAAAGCCACGAAAACGCCACTCTGCAACATTCTCAACGACCAGCCAAATCGGCGATAAGACCACAAAACAGGCGATAAGGCGCGTTAGCAGCAGGAATTTAACACCTGCTCTGACCTGGTGCAAAGTCGGACCACAGCCTGCACCACAAAATGGAGCCCAGCCCAGAGCCACACCTGAAGGGCAACAGATGCCATGGAGCCACTGATCATGCAGCTCGGAGCGCCAGCAGGGCCACAACACCCACCGCCACCACCCCCAGGACCCCCCCTCCCCGGGCACCCCCCCCCGGCCAAAGACATGCCACATCAACTACACGGAATCATTTACCAAATAATTCGCCTGATGTTGCACAATCACATGTAGTGACATGCATGTCTCGTCACAAAAATGAGCATCACACATTCACCTTCGATGTAACAAATGAAAATGTATTCAAAGAAACACAGAACAGAAATGAAGACACATGGCGGCTCCCCTCGGGACAATCCGTAGGTCACAGCCTGCAAGACAAAAATCATGATGAGAAGGTGTGTCTTGCGCACATCAAAGGACAGAGAGAGAGCGAAGGAGAGAGAGAGAGAAAGAGAGGGAGCGAGAGAAAGACGGACAGAGAGGGGGAGCGAGAGAAAGACGGACAGAGAGGGGGAGCAAGAGAAAGACGGACAGAGAGGGGGAGCGAGACACAGATAACAGAAGAGATGGACAGGGGGAGAGAGTGCCAACAATGCGCACCCAGGCCACACTGCTCACCTGCTGCCACCAGTGTGTCTCCAACCATGTGCCGGTATGTAGTGCAGTTCACCAGGTCACACATCTGAAACAGAGCCGTCATCTGAAACAGAGTCCAGTTACATGAATGGCAAAGTACATACAATTGCACAAGACATCATCGCCTGTCCGCCCCTGCGCACCCAGGCAGATGCACCCCAGCCCCTCCCGCTGCTCAGCAGTGCATGCCCGCCCCTGCGCACCCAGGCAGATGTACCCCAGCCCCTGCCGCCGCCCAGCTGTGCATGCCCGCCCCCGTGAGCGTAAGCGGAGTTAGCTGGCCTGGCGTATGCCAGTCCAGCGTAAGGGTGTGTAAATGACCCCGGGGCCCTGGGCGTGGTTCCGTACTGGGCTGGACAAGGAAGTAACTCATGCGTGTGTCCCTGTTGCTGTGTCAGCGCCACCCGGACCGCATTCGGCAATGTGTCACCCTGTGACCCCTGTTCTACGACATGAGCCACATGGACGTAAGAGGAGTCCAGTGAGCCTACATTCATCCATACTTCCACACTTGAAAGACCATAGACATGACACATCTGTGTGAATATGAATGTGTAATGCACATTCAGTGGAGTGTTGCATCTGGAGCAGTACAGGGCCATGCAAACCCCACATGACGATGTTGTCCCGTGGAGGGCCAGCCAGGGTCCTTCAGGGAATGACAAGTCCAGAGGAAGAGGAAGAGTTCAGTCCGCAGTCTGATTGCTGTGTCAATGGCGATCAAACAGCATATGGCAGTCCATGTCAAGTTCCAAGGTGAGTGTCGCAGAGTGCATCGGGGGACAGTGGAAGGTGATGATGCAGAGGGCAGTACCAAGCTGAAGCCGGACCTATGGCTGAGATGTATGCTGCTGTGTCCTTCTTACCATGAGGGCAGAATCATTCGCATCTTCGTTCTCTGCTGTTTCATGTGCCTCAAGTGTGGGTGGTGGTGTTCTGTCTCCAGCACTGTGTGGCAGTGACACATCAGTGGCCGGAGGTGGAAGGTCTGCCGCACTGTGTGGCACTGACACTTCAGGGGGCGGAGATGTGGATGGAGTGGTGGCAGCAGCATGCATCCGCGCCAGGCCTTGTGGCAGCAATGCCATGAGGATGGTCCTGAGGTCATTGAGGAACCCAGCTACCTCTCGCTGGTGTGCAGCCGTGGCAGCCGCTCGTTCCGCATTCGCCCGCTCCATGGTCTCCATTAACCTCCGCATGTTTCCCAACTCCCGCGTGACATCGCTAGAGCCACTCTGACTGGACAGTTGTTCTATTCTCTGAGTCAGGGCTCCAGCGATGTCAGCCATGGTCCATTGGAGAGCATGGAGCGGACTGTGGGTGTCCGTTAGGGACCGTGAGTGGTCCCTGATGGGACTTAGACACCCACGTATGGCATCTAGTTTGTCTGCCATGCGGTCAAAGCCCACCTGCACCTGTTCAGCCAGATTCTCCTGGCACCCCAAGGCACGGCATTGGAAGGCCATGTGTTCTTTATGGGGGTCCTGGGAGGCAGCCGTGGTGGTGGGTGCTGCCTGCTGTGTGGTCTGTGCAGGGGGTGGGGTCTCCTCGTACAGCTGGGCTGCCCAGCTCCTGGAAGTGGGCTGCGTAGGCTGTCCACGAACAGTTGGAGGGCATCAGAGTCGAAGCTGTGGTGGTCCTCTTCGTCATCAGAGAAGAGAGGGTCGGGCTGCTCTGCAGGAGGTGTTGATTCTCCCTCTGCAATGTGAAGGGGAGATGCAGTTTAACAATGTGTCCACATGTATGTTGTCGCATTGTACATGTTTTCATACAGACAGCATGACTGGGTACATTGTGGCTGTTTGGGAGGAGCTGCCTATTTGATGGGGGACAGTGGACATTTCGACAACAGACGTGTGTGTGTTTGTACTTGTACATTATCAACTCACATTTCCCTGCAATCCCAAATGTGATTGGCCAGTGTCTGCCCCCAAGCGGCACCAGTTGTGTCCTGTGTTCTGTTGTAGGTGTTTTGCGGATTGTGTCACATCGTTGTCAATGTTGATGTGCTCTGCATGTGATGTGTGTGCTGCATTTTGGGGGAGTCGCCCCTGCAGCTCAGATTTTGCTGCCCCTTATCCCTTTCATGTGGTGTGCCTTTGACTTCTGTGCTTGGACAGTGCTGACATGTTGCGTACTTGGGTACCTTGGTCTCTTGGTGGGAGTTGGTGGTCTGGGGCATGGTTTGTCCACAGATGTGCTCTACTTAATTGTGCATGTGTGCCATTGTGCCCATCTCCCCCGTCCCCCCAGGCCCTGGTCGTCACTCACCCTGTTGCTGTTGTGTCCGGTCCTGTTGAGCAGTATCCGGGCCCCCAACTCCTGCCACCGTCTCCCCACTGATGACTGTGGACAGCATTTCCTCCATGTCGTCCAGCTCCTCCTGTGGCGCTGGGCTCCCACCTCCAGTCTGCATTGCTGCCTTCCGGTTGTTGGCGAGTTTCAGCTTGGTTTTGCACTTGACATCATTCCAGCGCCTCTTGACCAATCAATCAGGGGTTTATATAGCGCGCTACTCACCCGTGAGGGTCTCAAGGTGCTAGGGGGGCGGGGGGAGACGGCTCCGGATCAGTCGAAGAGCCAGGTCTTGAGGTCTTTCCTGAATGTGTGCAGGGTCGGGGCGCGTCTGATGTTCACCGGGAGCTCGTTCCAGGCCTTGGCTGCGATGTATGAGAAAGCTCTTCCTCCGGTTTAATTTCTGCGGATGCAGGGGACCTCTGCCAGGGCGAGGTTGGCGGAGCGGAGGTTTCTCTTGGGTGCGTGGAAGGAGACTCTCTCGTTGAGGTATTTATGTCCGATGTTGTTGAGGGCTTTGTAGGCGTGGGTGAGGAGTTTGAAAGTGACTCTCTTCTCGACGGGGAGCTAGTGGAGGCCGCGTAGGTGTTGGGTCATGTGCTCGCGCCGTGGAGTTCTGAGGACGAGTCTGGCTGCGGCGTTCTGGATGGTTTGGAGTCTGTGTAGGAGAGTTTTGTTGATTCCGGCATAGAGGGCGTTGCCGTAGTCCAGTCTGCTGGTTATGAGTGTGTGGGTGACGGTCCTTCTGCAGTCGGAGGGGATCCATTTGAAGGTCTTACGGAGGATGCGAAGGCAGTTGAAACTGGTGGAGGCAACGGCGTTGATCTGGCGGTTCATGGAGAGGGAGGAGTTGAGGATGATGCCGAGGTTCCCGACGTGGTCGGTGGGGCTGGGTGGCCTCCCGAGGGCGGACGGCCACCAGGTGTTGTCCCAGGCAGTGGAGCAGGGTCCGAGGATGAGGACCTCGGTCTTCTCTGAGTTGAGCTTCAGACAGCTGTCCTTCATCCAGGCTGCCACATTCTTCATTCCTTCCTGGAAGCAGAGTCTGGTTTCTTCGGGGTTCTTCGTGAGGGAAAGGATGAGCTGGGTGTCGTCGGCGTAGGATACGATGCTGAGTCCGTGTTGTCTGACGATGGCGGCGAGGGGGGCCATGTAGATGTTGAAGAGCGTAGGGCTGAGAGATGATCCCTGGGGGACTCCGCAGTTGATATCGGTGGGTTCGGAGTGGAAGGGAGGGAGTCTGATCCTCTGCATTCGACCGGAGAGGAAGAATTGGATCCAGTCAAGGGCGGCTCCTTGTATCTCTGCGTCGTGATGTCTGGCTGTGAGTGTGCGATGTGAAACTGTGTTGAAAGCCGCGGAGAGGTCTAGAAGGATGAGGGCCGCCATGTGTCCCTGGTCCAGTAGCATGCGGATGTCATCCGTGGCGGCTAGGAGGGTGGTCTCGGTGTTGTGGTTGCTGTGGAATTCAGATTGGGAGGCGTCTAGGATGGAGTTATCTTCGACGAAGGCGGTCAGCTGGGTGTTTACCAGTCTCTCGGTGACTTTGGCCTCGTCTATTGTCCTCTTCAGCACTCCGACTGCATTCACCTTGTCCACGATGGACTGCCATAGTCCATTTTTTGTTGCCAATGACACAATGGAGGCGACGAACAGTTGTTGATGGTGTTCTATCACCTCCGTTATCAGGATCCTGTTTTCCTGCGGACTGAACGCTTCTTCCTACTCTTCTTGTCCTTGCCCTTCCCTGACCCCGAAGTCCCAGGCTGGTCCTCCTGGGGGCTTGTGGGGTTCTGGTTCTCCTCCGTACTTGCTCCGGCAACGTCCATTGTGCTTCGCTGTTGTTTGGCATTTGTTTGTCTGTTTTTTTTCTACTTTTATGGTGATTGTTCCCGCCTGACGCGTGTGAATTGCAGGCCTGTAGCTGATTTTCTCTGTTTTTGTATCGCGCTTGGCCTCATCGCAGCTGTTTTGCGTTCGTGTTTCGCATTTTTGCGACGTGGCGTTGATTTTATCGCGGTCATTTGACGCGGTATCTGGAGACTATCGCATGGTGCTGCCGTGTTGTGAATACTTGGTTATCACGGCATAAATTTCCCGCGATAGACTGCGATGTTGGAGGTTGCGTTAAGTAACTTTTGCGATGGTTATCACACGTTCTTGAGAACATGCTCCTATAGTGTACTAATATAATGTACAAAGAGATTGACAGCGCTGTACTATAATATTACCTAATGATAATGTACAAGGAGACATAAAACAGGGTATTATAGAATATGAATGATAATTTGAAAGGAAAGAAAGACAGAAGGGTACTATAAAGTACTAACAATAATGTACGAGAAGATAGACAGCAGGGTACTATAAGATGCGCATAGATCTGTAGTTTAGTGTATTAATGATAACATAAATGAAAGACAGATAAGTTACAAGGAGATAGTCAGCAGCGTACTGCTGATGATAACTTACAAAGAGAGAACCATGGTAGTGTCATATATGGTACTAATCACAGTACCATAGAGTCCAAATGATAACATGAATGAGAGACATCCGGACCCTATAGAATACTAATGATAACATACAAGGAGATAAACAGTAGGATATTTTAGAGTACTAAAGAGACTGTACAGGGAGATAGGCAGGAGGGTATGTAGAGTACAGAGAGAAAGACTGGAGGGCACTATTATCTATTAGAGTAAAAAACTGCAATGCACTAAAGAGTACTAATAAAAATTACAAAGTCATAGGGAACAACTATAGAAAGATGTGGGTCAGTGTTTTCATATGGGCAGCATGTGGCCAATCCAGGGTGGTTAATATCATTGAAAGGTTGTGCTCTCAATCAAAGTAAGGTGTTTGTGGGTTATTTGTGAATATAAATGCCTATTGTTACTCTGGACACAATTGAAGATTTACTCCTATCTAGGGCATGGCGTGAATGCTGTGGGAACATACTCAAATATCATGGGGGTCATTAGTAGGTGGTTACTTCAATGGTAAAACATGTTCAGTGTGAATAATAGTTTTGAAGCACAATTGCACTAATATTTTACTTTTATGCATGACTCGAAAGCACTGATGTAAGCATTTTATGAACATCGGCCCTGCTTTGAGTGAATATGGAACAGAAGTGCATTAATGAGTAATAATGAATAGCAAACTTCAGCCTTGAATAACATATTGACTAGATAAGTTCTGGACAGACATTGGTATTGTATCCTGACTTGCAGACTGATACAACTACTGATGAGCGACGGGTTCTTCCTGAGGACTAAAAGGAGCCCCTGGAAGTGCAGTAGTTGACGTCATCACTAGACTGACGAATAAGATGAAAATGTACTGAAAACTTCGGAGAAGGAGAAAAGTTATGGAAGTACGGTTCTTATATTTTTCATTATTATACCCAATAAGCGGTAGAGCAGTGCATTGTACTCCTGACAGTGAAAAGAGAGGAGCATGGACAGTGTGATAAAATCATATTCTCTCATCAAAATTCTGATTTCCACGTTTCCGTTCTAGAATTTTGCATTTTACAGAAACTTGCTTGAGTTGTCCTCAGAAGCCCAAGTACAAAAACCATAGCAGTCTCCGTCCTACGGGAGGAAAGGAAGCTGATGAGTGGACACAAAACATGGTACAGAAATGCACAATACATCAAAAGCATCAAATGTACCACAAGTAAATATTACACATGATATCTTGTGCAAGTGAAGACGTGCATGCTACTACACATGTCACGGTGATCTCACACATATGCTCTGATAATGAGCCTACTCAGTGCCGTATGTGCTTAGAAGTTTGCACAAAATATTTTTTTCCAATTTATTTTCCAACTCAAAACTTGCTTTGACCTGGAAATTCACTTGGAAATAGTGTAAAGCAGCGCCTAGCACTGCTTTGAATTACATAGCGCCAAGGGGGCATTCCATGAGTTGTGTGTGGGCCTTCCCATGCAACTAAGCATGGGTTTTGACCAAAAATATTGCCCTTTTGAAATCGGTGCTATCAAGGAGAAATGCTCTTACTATTCAGACTTTGCATGTGTGCTGCACTCTACAGTACACATGCAAAGTCGGAAAAGTTTTAAGTTACTGTTAGCGTAGTATTTTGTACTGGAAGGCGACCCTCCAGTACAAAACCTATGCTAGACTCATGTGGACACCTTTATACTTTAGTGTCTGAGCTCAGCAGTCTGATACCTCTGTTTGATGCTATCTTGCTCTCTCTTTCTAATGCAATGCAGGGCAGCACTTTTGGCTGCCGTGCTACATTGCACGACACTTTAGTAAATAGACCCCTAAGTCTCTGAATATGAGTGGGCTGATGTTTTGAGACCACTGCACAAACTCCTGTAGTTTATCACACCCATTAATTATCAGGTGCAATACTGTCTGGGCACTATTTTTAATTTTCATCAGGTCAAACCTGCCGAAAGTTTATAGGGAAAAGAATATGGTATTTACTGTGATGTGCAGCAAAGTTCACATGTTATTCTGTAAAAAGTCAGATAAGGTGCAATTAATGTCACCCAATAATTTCCGAACCCCTGGGACACTTGTAATCCAGGCCATACTTGGTAAATTGATGAGTCAGTGCATGCACAGATCGCTATTGCTCTGTGCTTAGGGGACAGACTTTCAAGCTCCTCACACACGCCTACAAAGGCCTTCACAACACGGACCCCAATACTTCAACGAAAGAATCTCCTTCCACGCCCCCAAGAAGAACCTCCGCTCCGCTGACCTTGGCCTGGCCGAAATCCCTCGCATCCACAGAACCAGAATGGGAGGAAGATCCTTCTCCTACATAGCTGCCAAGACCTGGAACGAATTCTCCCTCAGCATCAGGCGAACCTCCTCACTGCAAGCATTCAGGAAGAGCCTCAAGACCTGGCTGTTCGGATGAGCCGGAGCTGCCCAAAATCCCCCGTCCCCCCAGTGCCTTGAGACCCTCACGGGTGAATAGTGCGCTTTACAAACCCCTGATTGATTGATTGACAGACCAGGCTTTATCACCTTCTAGCCTCAAAGAAAGGTAACTTCCAACAGGGGCAAAGCTTGTCTGAAATTGATAAAGCACAGACATAAGGCAAAAAATATTAATGGAAAAAGAAACAAAAGATTTGCCACAAACTAATCAAGTCAAGCAGATACATGCTTGACCCGATGCTAAACACGTTTATAGTCATCACTAAATTACAAAGTGTTTTCAAATAAAAATGTAAATAAATTGATAGTTCACGTTTTTACAGTATTAAGCATCTTCAAGAGGGTTGAGTGTTGTAGTGTCTCCTCTTATGTGGTACTCGTAACCAATATTTAATTGGCGTGCATCTAAATCTTACCCATTTTGGGAATTGAAATTCTGCCTTACATTGTTTGAAAATCTTTATATTATCACTGTGAGAGAAGCAGCCTCCTCCTCTCCAGGGTGCAGGTGCAAAACTAGATCACCAAAAAGGCGGCGGGGTAGGGGGGATGACCAAGGATTGTACAGTCACTTTTTGGATGTTCCATGTGTCACTTGTTCCTCATGTCACTGGAGTGCTATATAAGCTGAAAAACTGAGAAAATCCATGTATTCCAACAATATATCCCACTGTGATGATCCAAAAGTTATTCACTCCATAAGTAACTATAGCATATGTGTTTCTGTCATATTCTGCTCCATCATGGCTTTAAGCTTGACTGACAGTTATTGTGTCAGTAGATCTAGAAGTGCAATGCATTCCTCTCGTTCACAAAGGGGTAACTGCCTTAATAGTTAGAGTCATCAGAATATAAGAGCCTGCATGGTATGGAAAGATGGAAAACATGGTAATATCAACAGCATAGATCAAGGAATATACATAGATCTTTATAGCAAAGGCTGTTCCGTCCAATGGGGAGCAATGTAAAAATGGCTTTGTAATTGTGGACTGCCACTTGTGAGTAATACATAACAGCCATACATGCAGGGGCCCTGGCACCAAGGTAATACTATTTGTAATATGTCTCTTCAATGCCACCTGATTTACAATTTTAAAAATACCTTGAAAATGTTTTTTCTCCAAACGTCAGCTTTTTTGTTTTGAATATACACATATTTTATCTGAAATATACTTTTCAACTATAATATGCATATATTAATTCAATCAGGCAAAAGCTCCTCATTTAGTATGCCGGGCTTCACACAGGAAAGCTACTGACATGTAGCTGGAGAGCTACATTTAGCTCACGAGTTACTCGCAGAATAAGCCTGCTCTGGCCTAAATTCAGATCAGCCGCAAAGATAGCTCCAAGATTGTAGACTTAATCCCCTCAAACAACCTGGATATTATCTTTCCAACCAAAGCCTGGTTGGGTAAGTCCACTCAACTAGTGGTATACCTAAGTGTCACATCTGAACACTCTATTATTATCCTGGACTGTTTAGATGAAACAGATGGTGGGCTATTAGTAGTACACAAAAACCCAATAAAATGTGAGAGTCCAAAAAAACCTAAAGAATTTCCCAGCTTTCAGTGCCATTCAGTTGAAATTAAATCAACACCCCTCCTCTTAATGTCATCTACCACCCATCTAGAGATAACAAAATGTATATGGAATGATGTATAGAACTAATCACAGAATTCTTAACTGTAGATGCCAATGTGAATTCCACCTCCACTAGAGAGACGAAAAAGAAGCTACTACATTCCTCATATCATTCAATTATATGTAACCACCACATACACTAATGCTTCCACTGTGAACCTTCCCATAATGAAAGATTTGAGGCTCAAAATTGATACTGTTACCTCAAAAACCGGTGTGACCATCTATTCATCCCATTCTCTCCCCTCTGCTCAAACGTTTTAACCACTGAATAGCACAGAACACTCAAGAAATTAAAAATAGATTTTAGAAACACTAAAACTCCATTTCAAACGTCTAAAGCTGAACACATATTACAGCCTAGCCAGAGGTAGACTGGCTCACAGCTGTATACAATGAAAACATTGTAGGGATAATGGACTCAATTACCCCACAACTTCTTATAAGACAAAAAACAATGTAAGCAGTAGAAAATCATTCACACACATTTTGTGCGAAATTCCTCTCCAGAGAGCTTGGTGCCCGTTGGTTCCACTCCGAATAGAAGGAAATAAATATAAAATGCTTTCTCTTCAAAGCCAAATCTTCCCTCATAAAAAGGAGACAGACCAAGCTAAAAAAAAAGACAAGTTTCTTTTCGAAATCATGAAATAATTCACTCTCCCAAAGGGGGACTAGAACAACTGCTCACTCAAAGTTAAGGCCATCAAGGAAGTCACCCCAATTGAATTTCTCAGTACAATCAAAATCAACCAATCCTTTCATTCCACTAAGCCTGTCTCTGTTACACTTATCAAGGAAATCAGCTCCTCTTTACACCCTACTGGAGCAACCTAAATAATTCCTCTTTATCCAAAGGATCAGTCCATGGATGTTAAAAAGTTAGTTTGGGTTTGGCTAATCTAAAAAACTTGTGTCTGATCTTATTTATTTTTATTGAAAAAGTTTTGTATAGCGCGAACAAGACCCTGAGGGGTATCAGAGCTTCACAATAATGGAACAGGAAAACAAGGTAAAAGGGGAACATTGTAAAGGAAGTAAGAGAGGATAGCATAATGAGCTAATAAAAATGTACAAGGATGCGCACAAGCATTACTTGGTACGGTAAGGTAGACAATACTGGGTATTACAGTTGTTAGGCCATAAAAGAGAGGAAAAAAAACATGTAGAAACCAATGGTCATATAAGGCAGGAACCTGTTTGTTAAGAGTGTTTTTACTTCATGTTTGAAAGCAGCTGTGTAGGGAATTCTGCGGATTTCCGGAGGGAGCGAGTTCCAGATCTTTCGTGCCGAGCCAGAGAAGGCTCGGAGTCTTGTTCTCTTTTGCGAAAGGTCTGAGGTTTCAGTAATAGAGAATTTGCACTTCTTGATGGTCTACTCCCCCCTGATAGTTCTAGTTTTTGAGCCAGGTACCCTGGGGTTTTGAAGTGGAGGGCTTTGTGCGTCAGACAGGCGATCTTTAGTTGTATTCTTGCTTCATAGGGTAACCACTTTAGAGATCTTAGAGCTGGCGAGATGTTGTCAGTTCTTTTTGTGTCAGAGATCAGTCTGGCAGCTGCATTCAATGAAGCCCTGAGCGGGGCCAAGGTATGTTTGGGGAGGCCACACAACGTTGTGCTACCATAGTCTATTCTCGGCAGGACAAGCGCTTGAACCACCTGCTTGAAGTCCTCTTGAGGGAGGGATGGTTTTAGGTTTCTAAGGAGCCTCATTTGGTAGTTTGCGCCCTTACACATCATTCTAATGTTTTTCTTCATGTTCAGGTGCGAGTCTAGGGTGATTCCAAGAGATTTAGCTGAGTCGATGACAATAGGGGAGCAGTTGAAGGTAGTGAGGTGCTTCATCCAGAGGTCAATCTTGGGGGTGTGTTTAGAAGGGGATATGAGAAGGAATTCTGTTTTGGTGGTGTTGAGCAAGAGATGGTTCTCAGTTAGCCAGTTTTGGAGGAGTTGAGTGAGATGAGGTCTTCAGAAGAATTGATTTTCAGGTAAAGTT
This sequence comes from Calotriton arnoldi, assembly GCA_963921515.1. NCBI lineage: Eukaryota > Metazoa > Chordata > Amphibia > Caudata > Salamandridae > Calotriton > Calotriton arnoldi. The sequence goes on from CAWUFW010016475.1 coordinate 123,508, forward strand.
GCGTGTCATCCACGTACATATGAAAAAAAATGTTCATGGATTTAAGAGCGTTCGCTAGTGGTTCCAGGAAAATATTGAAGAGTATGGGAGCGAGTGCCGACCCTTGCGGGACCCTCATGGAGACTGTAGATGGTTGGGATAGTGTATGGTTCACCTTAACTCTTAGGGATCTATTGTGAAGGAAGGAAGCGGACCATTGAAGTACCCGACCGGAAAGGCCCATCCTGTGTTCCAGAATGGCTAAGAGGATATCGTGATTAACCGAGGAAAGATCAAGGAGGATTAGTAGGCAGGATTCGTTATGGTCTAACAATTTTAGGATGTCGTCTATGATGTGAAGGAGCGCGGATTCAGTACTATGACCGCTCCTAAACCCAGATTGATGTTGATCCAAGAGATTGAAAGTCTCAATATGCGAGCAGAGTTGCGATTGGACGCATTTTTCAAGGAGCTTAGCCAGAGTAGGGATGTTGGAGATGGTACGAAAGTTGTTGAGGTCAGATCTGTCCGCATCAGATTTTTTGAGAATGGGTGAAACCTGGGCTGCTTTTAGACATTCTGGGATCTTGCCTTGAGATAAGGAGGCATTGACAATCTTTGTCCAGAGGGGGATAAGGGCAACCTTGATTTCTTTGAAGACAGACGGAGGCAATGGGTCGCTGAAATGATTAGAGGGGTTAATGTTCAGAAGAGTTTTTTATATGTCGTTTTCACTGAGGGGAGAAAAGGAGCTCCAGGTGGCCATGTTCTTGGTGCTAATACTAAGTGGCTTTAGACTCTCAGAGAGGGCAGGATCAGCTGCACTCTCAGATGATGTAAGTAGGGCCCTCTTAGATTCAAGATCAAGACTGATGAGTTTAGTTTTTTCCATAAAGAAGATAGCTAGATTGTTGCATGAGGTTGAAATGTCTGTTGATTCGAAGTCCTCGGGTGCTATTGCTGATTGCTGTTTGACAATTTCAAAAAAAAAATTGTGGCGATTTGAGGCTTGAGTAAGTTGGGCTCTGAAATAATCGGCCTTAGTCGTCTTGATTTTTTTATTGTAAGAACTGCTAACCGATCTAAGGAATTTTAGATGATAAACGGAAGGTTTGGATCTCCATAGACGTTCAGCAGCCCTTAGGTTGCGGCGTTCAGAGTTTAGGTTGTCATTGAACCAGGGTTTGGAGCTTTTGGAGGAGGCATTTTTTTGCTGTAGAGGAGCTCTTGAATCCATGATACCAGAGATAGTGGAGTTATAGAAGTCAGTGAGATCATGTACATCAGTCATGTCAGTTTTGGAAGACAAGGCATTTTTATATTCGCTAGCTAGACAGTCCGTGTTAATATTCCTGAGGTCTCTTTTCCACTGTTTAATTTTCTTTGGTTGGACCATTTTCCGTATCACCTCCCTATTGATAAAAAAGAAGATGCTGTAATGGTTGGACCAATCACACGGGGTAATGTCCTCCAATGTGATGGCATTAACTTTTGAGATAATGAGGTCGAGAATTTCTCCTTTGTTGTGAGTTGGCCGGTCACAGAATTGGATAAGGTCCAGATCAGTTAGGAAAGCGTTAAGGCAGATCACCGCTTGGTCATTAGGTTTAGACTAGGCCTGGGCGGTGAACTTCGCTCCGTTCGCGGAGTTTGTGGAGTTTTCTGCACACCGCACTCCGCGGAGCTCGCGGAGTGCAGAAAACTCCGCTTCGCGATGTGCAGCGGAGTTTTTTCCCCGCTCGCGATCGCGAATGGTAAGTTCGCGATTGCGAACTGTAAGTTCGCGAGCGCGAGCTGCCGCTCGGTAGAATTTCTACCCGAGCAGCAGGAATACCAGCACAAACTGCAGTTCACACTGCACTTCACCACTCACGGAACTTCGCAGACTTTTTTTGTAACTTCGCGGAGTTCCGCGTAGCAAAACTCTGCGAACTACGCCCAGGCCTAGTTTAGACCAATGAAGGTTGAAATCACCAAGGTAGATTTGGGATACTGATGGGTCATCATTGGGAGATATAATTTCCATTTGTTGTTCAATGAAGAGGAAGTTATCGCCCGGAGGGTGGTAGAAAGTGTGAAGTTTGCAAACCGGGATGTGGTTACTAGAGATGTTGAGGAAAAGGTATTCAACTAAAGGTGAGGTGGGGGTCTCCATGTGGGAGACAGAAAGTGTGTTCCAGTGTATGCAAGCTAGTCCACCGCCCTGTTTCGTTGTTATGTCTAGATGGATTATGTTGTGACTAGGGGGCACTAGGAGATCTAAGATGGGGGTGGAGGAAGGATGTAGCCATGTTTCTGTGAGGATGATAATATCTAGCTCATTGTTTTGGATGAGGTCGAAGATATCTGAGGCATGTTTGTTAGCTGATCTACAATTGAGTAATGCGCATTTCAGTCTTATAGACGTGTGTGATGTAAGAGTCTGGGAGATATTCACTTGTTTGAGGTTGTCGCTATTTACGACTTTGTGGTTGTTCGAGGGTTCCCTGTGTGGGTTGGTGAGAATGGTTTGAATTTGGGCCATAGGGACCTTGTCAGTTTCTAGAGTGGTTGAGTAAGAGAGGAGTAGTTCCTCAATCTCGCTGGTCACAAGTTCGACCATTGTTCTTTTAGGGTGGGAGGGGGCGTTAGGGAGGGGTAAGGTTCTAGAAATAGGGTGCGAGGAGTGCTGGTCACAGCCAGAGGGTGCTCTGGCGGGGACTGTGGGTATCTTTCCTAAGGAGCTAAGAGAATTGAGCAGGGGCAGATGGTTAAGCAAGAGAGCTAGCAGTTCATGGAATAACTTGTCCAGACATGCCACCAAGTCTGAGTGTTGGTTTAAGGAAAGGAACTGAGGGGTCCTGTGGAGAGGGGGGACCTCGAGTGATAGCCGTATGAGGTAAGATGTGGATGCGAAGGTCCGGGGGAGGGGATGCATCCTTAAAAACTTGCGGGACCCCTGCTCAATTGGAAGGAGTGGCAGGGGCGGGCAGGTTGTTAGAAGACAAGTAGTGTGGTGTAATGGATGTGCTCATATGATGATTAGGTGTGTTAGGATGAGGATGTAATGTTGATGGCTGTCTTGTGTGTTCAATCGGTGAGGAAGGGTTAGAACGTGAGGCCCAGGATGAATGAGCAACAGTTGAGAGGGGAGGAGGTATGTCTTGGGAGGGCATCACGATGGAGGAGACGCTGAGCATCTGGCTTACTGACAGCGAACTGGGTGGAGAATTCAGTCCAGCACCCGGCAGGGACGAAGGTCGATTGGTGGGCGAGGAGGGAGGTGTATTGGAAGAGGAACTGGGAACAACGCTTTGGGGTACCCTTGTGGTTGCTAGAGCTAGATTTTGTAGCAGAGAAGTTGTATTGTTAGCCAATGAGTTTTTAATCTTCATAAAGAGTTTGTCGAACTGTTCTAGATTTCGATCCGATTATTGAGTGAGAACGATCCCATTGTTGTAAAATGGTAAATGTGAGAAGCTTGGAGAGGAAGTAATGGAAAGACTAAAACCATGAGGTGTTTTCCTTATCTGTTTGACCTGAAAAAAGGATATGAAGGTTTTCCTCCATTGGGCTCTTCTATTCGTGAAGAAGATTAGGTCGTTCACGATGTTGCCATTAGACATACAGAAATATGTATCTGATATAAGCATTTCCGGGTGTCTTTTGATTATATTGTGTTTTAATTTCTTAGCAGCATTTTTAGTAAGGTTAGGGGGATAAGTAATCTTAAAGGCATTGAAGCCAACTTGTGAAAGTGAGCCTTCAATAGGGCTGGTGATAGTTGTAGCCATGGTGGGGGGAAAGCACGGTGCGAGGAGAGGCTGAGTTCTTGGGTCAGTTCTGGTCACTAGTAAGGAAGGTCTGTTAAATATAGAGGCGGTCAAGGACCAGGGATAAAATACTACCAGCTTACCTATGATATTAAGCGGGCTAAGTTGTGTGAATAGATATGTAAAAAGGGTAGAGATTCAGGAAAATAAGGTTTGCTAGGAGTTCTGCGTAAGGGTCTGCTAACATAGTATGGATGACTCAGAACTCTTACAGATTATTCTCCAGAGTATTTGAGTTTGGGAGTGGGATGAGAAATTTATCTGAATAAAGTTTGCCAGGCTAAAGTATTAGGTGTAGATTTTCTAACAATTTGCGCTGGGTTTGAATCACAAAACAGACACAAACCAGGTCAACATGTTTTTTTGTTATTTACTTTCCAGTGCTAAACTTGTTTTACACTGAAAAGCTGCCCAAAATGTAACAAAAAGCAGAGCCTAGCGCTGGTTTGCGTTACTTAGCACCAAGGGGGCATGCCATGGGTGGTACATGGGTGTTCTCACGGAACCACCTGTGGTTTTTGACACAAAACCCTATCTACCAAAAATTTGAGACAGGGTTTCGCATGACAACATAATGCCATTGAAAATCAAGCATTAAAAAGAGAAATGCTTTCATCTCTCCTTTCTTTTCTGACTTTGAATGTGCACTGTACTGTACAACACACAAATAAAGTACGAAATGTTTTAAATATAGCTTAAGTATAGTATTTTGTAATGGAAGGGACCCCTTCCAATACAAAACCTATGCTAGACTCACCCACACACCTTTGCACTATTGCACAATGATGTGTGTGCTCAGCAGAAAAATTATGCGCCATAATTATGCACCGGCTCCATAGATATGGTGCTCTCCTGCCTACTGCCTGTTATGCAATGCAGTGCAGCTTTCTTTGCTCCTATGCTGCATTCCGTGACACATTGGTAAATCTGGCCTATAGATTGCTACTTGGCGACTCAGCTGAAACCCTTCATTGAGAAAATAATTGAATAAATAAGCTACAGTCAGGCTTTGGGTCAGAACACAGCACTATGACCACAGATTTCAAAATATTTCAGGACGCTCTCTCATTCCTAAAGAAAGAAGACCCCCTATCTCATTGTTGTCCTGGATCTATCCGATGTCTTGGACAGGGTAAATCATCACTCTAATGAAAATCCATACAGAGAAAAAGGGGATGAATGCCACAGTCCTCACTTGGGTCTTATTGTACTGGAAAACCAGTGTTGTCAGAAATGGGGCTATTATTTTGGAGGGAGAGTATGTCTACCAACTCAATAAACTGACCCTGAAAAGTTAGGCTAAAACACTGGCCTCAGAGAGTCTTTGATCATCCTCTTGAAACTACGGCACACGTAGCAGGCAATCTCCAGAGGCATGCATGCTAATTTGAAGCTAGTAATATGTTTAAAGTAAAGAACACAACACAATAAAATTGCCAATCCAATGTACAAAAATAGAGAAAAATGTAATGAGCAAAAAGAAACCAAGAACATCAAAATAGGTTGGGGAACTGGAGAAATGGATTTTTAAAGTTTTAGGGCAAAAAGTGTCAAGGAAAAATAAAGTGCAAATCAAACGTCATGTTTTGTGGTTAACTGGGACCTCGACACAATTTCAGGCTGACTGTAATGGAGCAAAGGTCAGATACACCAAGTCTGTTGCCCTGGTTAACATTTTCACCTTCTGACTTAGAGATTTAGAGTTTGGCAGATGGGTAGTCCATCACAAATGTACCTTGGGCTGTACTTGTAATAAGGAGAATGGTATATCTGTCATATTTTAGTGTATGGTTTGGTCCCCCTTGGAGACCACTGTGTATTCTGTGCTACTTACCTGTACAAAGTATTGTGTGTATTGTGTATATCTCCAGCTAGGAGATATTTAAATGTGTTAGTGAGTGTCTTATAATAAATTCATATTTTTATAAATACATTGTGTGGTTCTTTTTCACTTAATCTATACCTATGAGATTATGTTCTGGTAAAACAAGCTGCTTTACACTCTTCTGGACTAAGCCTGAAGGCTGCTCTCCACAGCTACCACTTAGAGAGATTTCTAAGGTTGTCTACGACCACTAAAATCACCATAAGGGTTGCCTGGATCAGTGAAGTGTACATCATATACTGAGCCAGCCTCTCACATGGGATATCTGTCATATTTGTGGTGAAGTACCCTTTTGACAAGCCCTAAACTAGGCCCTTAGTCTTTTTTTTTAAGAACGGCATGGTCTACGTTTCTGACCAATGAGGGACCCTCTAAGTCAGATGAGTCGTCGTTGCACCCGGCTGAAACCATTGGTTTTGCAGCCAAAAGCTCTTAGTCAAGCAGTTCTGGATTTCATAGCCAGCAAAGTCACTTTGTATGTCAGATAGAATTGCCTCCTCTCCCCAGTCAAATGTTTAAAAAAAAATAAAAAAATACCTGTATTTGTAAAGTGCAAACTACTCACCCTTACGGGTCTCAAGGCGCTGGGGGCCGTCGTGGAAATTAAGTGAGCTATTGCCCAGAGTCACATGGTGCTGAGCTGAGCTGCCACCAGAGCCGGGGATTGAACGTGAGCCCTGTGCTCCGAAGTCAGCTGCCCTGGCCCCTGCACCACACCTCTCCACACCGAGGGGGGCTCCCGGCTGCGCTCTTCAGCACCCGCAGTTGTGTAGGTGGGGAGGTCGGTTGATGTGGGGCTGGGGTGTCCCTTACATCTGCCCTTGTCTATGGGGCTCAGGTAGGGGTTGGACCGAGGAGGTGCCCCCCCCTTTTACCTGTGGATTTAGCCACATGTTAGTAGTTGAAACATTCCGGCGTTGCCCCCCTTTTACCTGTGGATTTAGCCACATGTTAGTAGTTGAAACATTCTGGAGAACAAGCATGGAAGCCATAGCTCGACAGGTCTCTATGCGACCAAATGCTTTCACTGTGAGCTCCTATTGAACCAGTTTACAACATGCCAAAAACCTGGAGCAGACAAACATGATATTTTTACCTGCCTTGGGTTTGACCTCCATAGGCATACTTCAACACCTTTTTCTGGACCTCCAGAGATGGGAAACATGACTCCTGGTCATTTCTCTAACCCCTAGCTCCCCATGGCAGGCTTCTAGGCACCTAGTCTGTCTCCGGACAGGTTCTCTGCAGGGTCCAGTCCTTAGTGGTGAGTTGGGCCTTCAAGGCATCAGGAGTCCTTCTACTTTTTTTTTGTGAAGAAGGAAAAGAAGAAACCAAACCCTTGGCCCTTGGAGTGCAGTTCCAGTCTCTGGGTGCCAACAGGAGGTAGGTGTTCCTCAGCCCTTGTGTGAGTTGTCTTCTACCAGCAGGGTCTTCTTCTTCAGATGGAGTCTTCCTAGGTTTAGGACTGTTATGAGGAGATAGTGTTGCTAAATGTATCCTGTGCACTAGCCAGTGACAAAGAAATTCCCCACCCCAATCCCAACTATTTTTCTCCAGTCTCCCACCTCCTTTTCGAAAAACGCCTCTTTATCTTAATGTAAAATTATCCAGAATCCCCTGTTTCAACATGGTGAAACACGCCTACAATCAGGCAGACCTTTCTTCACCTTCTAATTCACCCCCTTTTGAGGTGAGAGGGTCCAGAAAAATGAATGAGAAGCCCTCTTTGGCAAAGCATCTCCAAGTCAAAAGAAATAGTGTGCTAAAGCTGCCCTTTGTTCTAATCCCAATTAAGTGGTCAGCAGTTAACACCCTTCATGGGCACAGAGGCAAACCATTGTTCTCCGAGCTAGAGTCATTAACCATCCCAGTCAAGGATGTGTATTTCACCCTTTAATCAAATTTTTAAACCCAGAGCAGGAAATAACTTTAAAACATTTTTCCATCGTTTTTCTAAGTAGAGATAAGGAAACTAGGAGTTCATCTAAATTTGCTTAGAAAAATGTCCAGCAAGACCTAATCAGTGAAATATATTTTGCCTTTTATTTCACTGTGAGGGCACACTATCTCCAATATCTAGGGCCTTATTACAAGTTTGGCAGCCCGTGGATCGCCGTATCAGTGGTGGTGGTCTAACCACAGTGAGTTTGGCGGTCCGACCACCAAATTATGAGTTGGGCAGATTGGCTTTCTGAAGACCGCTGCCAAACCACTGACACCACCAGCCAACTCTGACTGCCATGGCCACAGATCAGGCCTATAAGGTTGTGGGAGGCTTGGACTGTCAGTGAAACCTCCCGCCCAATTATGAGTTGCTTTACAGCCAGCATACCATGGCGGTCCAACCACCACATCTTAGTCGGCGAAAAGGTAGGGATATAAGGCCGAAACTCAGCTTTACTCACCTCTACTCATCTTCTACTATCATGGAGCCCATCGGACACGTCCTGCTGCTGTTCTACCTGCTCGACTAGGTTCAAAACCCTGTCCATTGTGGACAAAATCGCCGGTACCTGTCGCCATAGACTCCTCTGCAAAACAATGCACCGCCATGGACCAGGCAAGGGTGTTGAGGTCCCTAAGTACAACCGTTTACAGAGACCCTTTCTGGGATTGTTTCATGACAATCATCAAAAATATATCTGTAGGAAGCTCTCCTAGACCAAAACATTGGTACTGCACAGGCACACTGCACATAAATGGATATGTGTTTGCAAGTTATATACAGTGAAAGTGATGTGTGCATAATTTTGGGTTCCACAACAGCACCTCCTCAACAATATCACACCTATTAATGTTTGTCACATATCTTTTGCCCTTTCTCACTTGTCTCCCATGTTACTAGGATCTACACTGGTCAGGCAGCTCACCATTTGTCAAGTGTTGCTAAAGTGAGATTGCAGTGGCTACAACTACCATGAGTCCTTCTGACTTTAACTCTAACCAAGATGTTATACTCCTTTTGTCCATGCTTACTTGTCTGACATTTTACTACTGATCTATGCTAGTAAGGCAGCTTTTCATTTGTTGGTAAGTGGAGATAGAAAAGCTACCACTACTACCATGAGGCCCTGTCAGTCTAACCAAGATGCTACACTCCTTTTGCCCCTTCTCACTTGTCTGTCATGTTACTACTGATCTACACTAGTTTTTATAAATCTTTTTATTGGCATTTTAAGATATTACACATCATCACATTAGCAGACAATTCCGAACATACAAGTGCATTTTCATTGTATGGCTACTACATTTACATTTGTTAATATGGTCAGGAACATGTATTGCTATCACATAAAGAAAACCATCACATGCATTACGTGGGAGTAGCCCCTTACTTTTATGAAGGGGAAACATGCAAATTCTGTGATCATGCTGTGAGTGTTTGCTCAATATAAGCCATATTGCCATCTACATAAAATAAAACTTGCCAATGTGTGATTTTGAACAATGCAGAAAAACTTAACACTAAAACAAATAGAACCAGGAGGGCTGCGTACATGTGTAATTATCTATCAGAATGTTGACTTCACATTTACAGTATCGGGTTGTGTGGCCTCAGGATGTCAGGGCACGTCTTTTCAGATTGGGGGTCCATGGGTAGAAGGGCATGCTATCATCTTCATAGATATATCATGTGATCTGGCTAAACATCACCTCTTGTTGTATGACGCCCTTTCAGTACCGAGCATCTTTTGCACAAGTCTAGAGGCACGCTGCACGCTGCACTTTACCCTCGCTGGGGGGGTCTAAGGTACACGACTCCTTTTCTCACCGTGGGTCCAGCTTCGCCGCATCTACTGCACGCCTTTGTTGCTTGGGGGAAGGACTACATCACCCAAAAGGCTAAGCGCCAGGAGGTGCCATCGTCATACCCTAGCGCCCGGAGGCGCATAACGACTGCCCAGGGCTCCCGCAGCGTGGGATGCCCTTTCAGTACCGAGCATCTTTTGCACAAGACTAGAGGCACGCTGTAAGCTGCACTTTACCCTTGCTGGGGGTCTAAGGTACACAACTCCTTTTCTCACCGTGGGCCCAGCTTCGCCGCATCTACTGCACGCCATTGTTGCTTAGGGGAAGGACTACATCACCCAAAAGGCTAAGCGCCAGGAGGCGCCATCGTCATACCCTATCATCCGGAGGCGCATAAAGACTGCCCAGGGCTCCCACAGCGCGGGACGCGCGCCGGCGTGCCCGGGCTGCACCCGGGCTGCACCCGGGCCAAGACCGGGCCAAGGGCGGGCCCGTCCGAGCCCGTCAGAGGCTGGATGAGGTTGGGCTGGGCCACCCCCCCTTGAGTTTGATTTCGAATTCTCCGGACCAACGCTATCTCTGGGGCAAGTACTGTCATTGACAATAAGTTGACTCTTTTACTTATTATTTCTTGTGCGTTACTGGTAATTTATATAATTATTAAGAGATCGGCAAAAGGGGCATTCCTTCTGTAACGTTTTTATCCAAGTAGTACCTTGCTGAGTCTGTGATTAACATGGGGAAAAGAAAATTAACAGCTGACACTACCACGAAACACTTTAGCAAGCCAAAAGAAGCTAAAATTACCCTGCTTAATTACCTTACGGGGCTGTAGGTGCTATAGAAAAACAGATATCCTGTGTGGAAGAATCTCTAAATATAGATGCACAGGGGTTACTTAGTAAAAGCAAGGAATCATTGCCACCTGAAATAGTGACAGATGAAGCTCGCTTCCCAGGAACTTCAAACCCAGAGCTACTAAATAATGGGTGCATCCAAATAATTGCCGATGATATCTCTATTATAGCGAGCTGGATGCTGAAACATCACCTCCATCAAAAAGACCTTGTAACCCAAGATCAGCTGAGTCACTGGATAGTTCCCCTCGAAATATATCCCTGCCCCCCCCCGAGAACAGACCATCTAAAACTAACCCGAAAAAACAGCAAGGGAAAAAAGGTAAGGGTCAGACCCAAAAGGGCAAAAGAACTGAACCCCGATTAGAAAACAAAGGTAATGGTGCCGATAACGAAAATGAGAAACTGTTTAAATTGATCATGGACTTATCAGAGTACGTGAAACAGTCTATCAGCTCTCTGGAAGGTAGATTAGAAAAAATTGAATTAGGTCTGGAGAAAGTTGTAAGAAACCAGAGCCTAATAATGCATATGGGGAACATTTGTAAAACGGACCTTCCAAGTTCATCAAAAGTAATACAGGGTGTAAAACCTAATTCCCCGAAGCATCTGACAATAAAGATAAGGGTGGGTCAGAAATACATACGGGCGAGATATGAACACGAGCCACCTATAACAAATCGATCTATTAACTTTGATACACATGACAGACTATGTAGTTGCCCCAGTCTAAATTTACCCCCGGCAGCTACCCCCTCCACCGTGATTTTAGCTAACGTCCACGCCCCCCGTCCAGGGGAAGATGAGACATGGATATCACTGTGAAACAAAGCCATTCATTGCTTAGGGAATAGAACTGGACTGACCAGGGAAATGTTTAGAGAATTTAAAATGGTTAGACGTGTACCCTGGGTTGGTAATAGTATGAAAAGTTTTAAGGGAGATTGTGTTGTTCTTTCTTTCTGGTGTTCCTTCCTTGGTAAGGAAATTCTAATCAGAACCAGGAACAGAAACGTTACTGACTCAGGTATTAATGTTCTGCCTCTGGGCTATTTTTATCAAGCTAAATTTTTAACCCGAAAAGAAGGAACCCAGTCCCTATTCAGCCCATCGGCTTTCTCTCCTATAACCTGGAAGTGGCAAACAGATTCGGGCCTCTCCAATAATTGAATGCAAATGACTGACTACCTAGTCTAAAAGAAGAGAGCAATATAGCAAAGGAGTTGGTAAACAGGAAAATCCATGCAGGCCGTAACAATTTTCCGAGCATGGATCCGATGGTCAATATGACCAAAGAGGGGGAAGCTCCTGGGCTAGACCCTGTGATTAGGGATATTTTAGATCAAAGTATGCCAAGTAATCTTACACAGACCGAGAATTCTAGCCATGAATTAAGCCATCAGACAGAATCGGTCCATGGATTAAATTCCCCTAAAAAAGTAAGTGTTCTATTCTGGAATATAGCAGGTATACGTAACAAAGTTAACAACCTAGCATGGTTTGAGTTTATTGATAAATTTGATATCCTATGTCTACAGGAGACATGGGTGATAGATGAAGTCCATTTGAATGGATTTAAGACCTACCATACCCCTGCAATTCACTCAATACACGGGAGGCCAAAAGGAGGAATATGTGTGTATATTTCTAATCTGTTGAGTGTATTAAAGATTGAACTGATAAAATCTGACAATATTTACCAAATAATATTGATTTGCAAAGACTCTAGCTATACCCTGGCTGTCATTAACTTTTATAACAACGCAGAAAAGGGTCAATTGGGGCCCATTTTAAAACAGTTAAGTGAGGACCTAGGTAAACTAAGGGCAAATACTAGTACAGAAATGATAATTGTCTGGGGAGGGGATTTTAATGTCAATTTGTGCCAGCAAGCTGGGCTGGGGATCTGTGGGATGGAGGTAGAAGAGGATGTATTTCCGACTCACTTTGAGCACACTGCCATGGGGAGATGCTCAATGAAATTTTGTTCTCACATGATCTTGGGTTTGCCAACTGTCTGTGCTCCCCGAATGTGGAGTTTGATTATACCTTTATTGGTAGGGGACTACGATCCACAATAGATTTTATAATTGCCCCTAACCGTTATGCTAATTTTATTGCAAATTATAAAATGCATTCAAATGTACTGAGCGACCACCTGCCCTTGAGTATTAACATTTGTCTGCCCACTGTTGTTGAATTACATTCAATAAACCAATTGGCATGGACCAAAAACATCTCACTTGCGCATCGAAATGGATATACCTTACGTTGTTCCAGCCACAACCCTGCTGAATTGAACAAGCAAATTATAACAATGGCTTATGATTTAATTTTAACGTGTCTGGGGGAAACTACCTCCCATGATAATATTTTGTGGGCTTTCTCCGAAATCACCAGGATTATCCAAAATCTGTTAACAGTGGAAAAGAAGGGTATACGATCCTGTAAAAACGGATGGTTTGATTCGTATTGTACAAAAACATATACACGACTTAAAGAGGCTTTACATAGGGCCGTGAGAGATCAGGAGGAAATTCGAGAATGTAGAAGGACGTACAATTTGGCTAGAAAGTTCAGAAAGAAAGAGTTAAAAGACCTAGCTTGGGACGCTCTTCATGAAGCATCCCTGAGCAAAGATAGCTCATCATTCTGGAGGGCAGTAAATGCACCATTCTTTACTAAATCTGACATTGTGACATTAGCGGTCGCAATTGACGAGAAAACATGGATAGATTTTTTCTCAAACGTGTATAAATTACAGGATAGTGCAGATAGCACTACGGACACTGCGAAAAGTCAGGGGGGAGATCTTTTAACTTTTTTGCCAATTGAACTTCATTTTAATCACGAAGAGGTTATTGGGGCGATTAACGCAAGCAAGGGTGGTAAGGCTCCCGGCCCTGACCGGATCCCTATTGACCTGTTCAAGTTAACACCTTCATTATGGTCGCCCCTAATAACACAGATTATCCAAGCTTGCTGCAAGAAGGGTTTTATTAAAACTTGGTCTGAATCCATAATAGTACCGATTTTAAAAAAAGGGGATAGGAAAAATCCAGCATGTTATCGCCCGATATCCCTACTCGACTCCCTGATGAAGGTAGCAGGAAGGATAGTCCTAGTCATATTGCAGACCTGGGCAGAGGAGAACAATATTTTAAGCGACGTCCAATATGGTTTTAGAGAGGGCCTCGGAACAAATGAGCAGGTTTTAAATTTAAGTATCTTGATAGGAAAATATACCCAGGCAAAGCAAGGGAAATTCTACGTAGCATTTGTAGACCTCACAGCCACGTTTGACTGTGTTATTCACAGCAAATTATGGGATATTCTGGCGGACTTGAAGGTCGATCAGGTTTTGGTCCAGTTCCTAAGACAACTATACTCAAGGGCCACCACTAAGGTGCGGTATGGAATCAAAGGGGAGTGTACTGCGTCGTTTAAAGTGGAGAGGGGAGTGAGACAAGGCTGTGTCTTGGCGCCATTCCTGTTCACCTTGTATACAAACTCTTTGGAACAGGAACTGTCAGGAAAGGCTAGAGACCCGCATTATAAAAACAAATGTCCGATTGTCTCCCTTCTCTACGCAGACAACGCAGTACTCATGGCCCGCACGCAGCTTGGCCTGCAGAAGGCCCTTGCTTCGTACACCAGTTTTATGGATGATCTGGGGCTTAAATTAAATCCCCAAAAAACTTGTATTATGACCTGTGGGCGGGGGAGGAAAAAATGCAGAAGTCTCCCTTTGGGAGAAAGCAGGGTTGCCTCCACCAACATTTTTCCATACTTGTGTGTCGTGTTTGAGCAGTCAGGTTCATGGGGGCCGGCAGTCAAGGCAAGGAGCCTTCTCTTTATGAAGTCGACAGCGGGCGTGGTAAATTTTTCGAGGAAAATGGGCAAAAGACCTCCGGGGATCCTCCTAAAGATCTATCAAGCAAAATGCGTGAGCATTGCGACATTTGGGGCGGGAGTAATGGGTTTTTATGACGTATATTCTATACAACGTGTGGAAAATGCTTTTTTAAGGTATATTTTAGCAGTACCTGTTAGTTCCCCAGTTTTTAACTGCCATAGCGAATTGGGTATTTCCTATATTACAGACGTGATTAAAGTACAACTGGTGCTTCTCTGGCACCGTGTTTGGACCACCAGCTTTACTGGCCTAAACAGGGGAAATTATCAAGGACTCAATTAATTTGTATCATGCAAGTAAGATTACTTGGTTGAAAAATGTTAAGAATTTCATGTTTGATTTGGGGCATCAAGAATATTACACTTCCCCTGAGTCAATGAATTCTATACAAAGGAAGGATTTTAAAGTAATTTGCATGTCCATCTTGAGTCACTTAGAATGGCCACCAATATGAATAAATGTATGGTAGTGCAACATCAAATGACTTTGATTACTTATGAAATCCAACCGCACCTCTTATGTTATACTGGGGGATATGATAGATATCTTTTAACACGTTTTAGGTTTGGCATCTTTCACCGTTTAATTAGTTATCCAAGGATGAATGATTGGTCTAGTAATCTTAGCCCCTGCCCCTGTGACAACACTTCCCCTCAAACCACTATCCACGCGATTTTATTCAGTAAATACTATTGCAAGGAAAGATCAAGATGGATTATGCCCCTATTAAAGGCAGGGGGATGGAGGCAATGCCGTGCCGCCTTTTTATATCTGCAGCTGCTGGATAGCGTTTATTGTATTGGTGTTATGGCCGGCTTTCTAAAGAACATCTTGAAAGCAAGGAAAAGAATAAATAGCTAACATTTTTATGTAAATGAATTTGTCTGTACTATTAGCTGTAGGGTTGCCCCGTCCTTAAATGTATTAATATGTTCAGTTTAGCATTGTTTTTATCAAATGAACTGTGTAATATGTGTATATCTGTATTTTATCTGTTTGCTTTTGTGTTTTTAATGGCTAAAATCGAATAAAGCATATTTTGATTTGATTTGATTTTGTATGTTGCATGCGAGTCATTTGGCCTCTCTGCTCCTGTCTTAGATCATGTGTAAGGTGGCACTACATAGGGACCTAGGAATCCTCCATTTCTTCTAGATCTCCCCTCTGGCTCGCTTTCTGGGTGCCTCGGCCTGTTCCTCCCCTGAGCTATCATTATTATCTGTGAAGTCCTCCTCTTGCCCAATCTCTGGGTGTTCCCATGGGACCAATACTTTCGTCCATAGACTCTAACCAAGATGATGCACTCCTTTTTTCCCCCTTGCCTCTTGTCTATTATGTTACTACTGATCTACACTAGTCCGGCAGGTTATCATTTGTCAAGTGTTGCCTTTAAAATCTACCACTACCGCCATGATGCCCTGTCACTGCAACTCCAACCCAGATGCTACAGTGAATGTGACACACTCACATTGCACTCATTTCAGGTCCTGTTTTGATGTCAAAGATAAATCTGTATGATATGTCAATAAAGTGAAACACACCTTCTCTGCTACAACTCTGGATTGGACTCTCGCATATCACCCACATGAAAAGGCAATGTCAGTCAATGAGATTACATAGAATCAGTGTGAGAACAATTCTAACAGCACAATTGAAACACGCTCTGCAGGATAGCTATGCCTTTATCCCGGGAACCCTGAAAGGCAGGGACCCTGGGACACAGTACATTTTGCATATGTTTGACAAACTCCATGTGCATTGGACCTGGGAACTGAAGTATATCAGGGTCAACCAATAGCATAGCCATGTGCCATGCATGTATAGGTAATGGATAAGTGCAACTTATTAAAGCAAACAGTTTGTTTCTATGTTTTATTGTGGATGAATGAGCAGATGAATGCAAGAAGGAGTCAAGGGGTGGATAAATGCAATGAGGAGTGACAGAGTGCATGTATGATGAGTTTCTGAGGGTGAAAACTCACCAATGACTGAAGAGGCACATTCAGGTGTATGCTAGGCCTGTTGGCATTGCAAATGCATGTTTTATTTAGCAAATGTTCATGCCTTAGTCGCCAGTGAATTACATAAATTACTCTTTTCAATAAGCATCAGGTGTTTAATAGCAATAGCAACTTAAACCTTTACCAGTGTGCATTCTGGAGGTTTACGAGTTCCAATCTTGACAAGGTTGATGTGGCTTTCTATTCTTCTTAATTGTGTAATATAAAGAGATAATAACACGTAGCATTTCTTTCAATGCACAGAAATTTAGACTGCTTGTCTGACAATGGTGGCTGCACCTTAGCAATTTCGGTGTCCCAGATTTCTGAATGATGGGGCTGTGTTCTTCCACTGCAAACTTGAAGAGACTCCTTTTTTATCTGTGTAAACTCTCCTTGGGAGTCAACAGGTTTCTTTTCTCTCTAACCTTTTATTACTCTAACTCACTGTTTTCTCAGCTCCGCCTCACTGCTCCTCCACCTATCTGCCCGGTGGGCAGTCAAAATATCGAAAATAAAATATCGAGATACCATAATATCGAAGTTTAAATATCGAAGGGACAGAATATCGATGGGACAGAATATCGATGGACAGAATATCGACCCTAAGGTAAGTAATATCGAATTACTTAATATCGATGTTAATAATATCGAAGTTAGTAATATCGAAATCAAATATATCGATGTTACTAATATCGATGTTACTAATATCGATATTTGTTATTGTTATGTATTTTGTTATGTTTTTAATATGTATGTGTTATATGTGTTTTTTGTTAAGTGTTTTAATTGTTTAAAAATATATGTATACAATTTTTATATGTTAATACATTTATTTTTTTAAGTCATTTTTTTGTACTGTAGCGGGTTGTGGGTTTATAGGGGAATAGGGTGGGGAGTAATTTAATTATACTAAATTAATTATTAATTTTTAGGAATTATAAATTAATTTTAATTATTTTTTGCGTTTAAGTTCTGTAGCGGGTTGTGGGTTTATAGGGGAATAGGGTGGGAAGTAATTTGAGTTAAGTTATAATTTATTTTAATTAATTGGTATTGATAATTATATTATTGTTAATTAATTAATAATTGGTAATTAATTTTTATTAATTGGTTATTAATTTTTATTAATTGATTACTTGATTATCATGTAATTTAAATGTAATTAAGTTATAATGTATTTTAATTAATTGTTATTGATAATTATATAATTGTTAATTAATCAATAATTGGTCATTAATTTTAATTGATTGGTGATTAATTTTTATTAATTGATTAATTAATCATCATGTAATTTAAATGCAATTAATTTATAATTTATTTTAATTAATTGGTATTGATAATTATATTATTGTTAATTAATTGATAATTGGTAATCAATTATTAATTGGTAATTGATTTTTATTAATTAGTTATTAATTTTTATTAATTGATTAATTGATCATTATGTTAAGTGTATTTTATCATTGGAGTGTGTTGTGCGTTTATAGGGGAATACTTTTGGAAGTAATTAAAATCTAATTAAGGGGCCCATTACGATGGCGGGCGGAAGCACAACCGCCGTGCTGGCGGATGCAAAAACCACCAGTTACCGCCGGCACGCAGCAGTCCACACGCCCGCCCAATTACGATGCGAAAAGTAGGCCAAACACCGCCGGCAAGCCAGCAACACCGTCCGCCATCAAAGTGCGCCCGTACATGTAGCGGCGCAGCCTAACTGACACACACCGTCCGACGAAACACGTCCCGCCCGGCGCATAAATTACGATGCCGCAAACAAACGGCTCCCACGGCCAAGAGATACCGTACGACAAACCGAAGCGGTAACACGGACGCCGAGCACGGACAACGAAGAAGCGGCTCCCCGAGCATGAATCCAGCACTGCAGGCCGTCCCCATGCTCCTGCTGATGCACCACCAAGGACGCAACGTACCGCGGAGACGCAGGTAGGCTCACACACAACAAGTGCACGCAAACAGCGCACACAGTGCAAGGGCGGAAAAGCGGACAACCCCCACCAGCGCGTGTACACTACACATCCACCATCGCATCCACATATGACACACAGGCCAAATCGTAACATCGCAGAACACATGTGTACACACCACCTGGGACTAGGAACCAACCACCCCGTCACGGCCCCAAAGCGCCGATGACGCCGCCACACATGCGCACAACGCAGAGGCCAACCGCAGCGCCATGCATGCGTCGCACACAGACACAGGGACACAACCAAGCAGCACACACATCAGCCCCACCCCGAACGCACATGACACGTGACAGGCCGGCCACAGACATGTCCTCAACGCCCAATTCACGGACAACACCCAACGCCACACAACCGACGCACACATATCAGTGAAGACACGCAACAGCAGGACACACCCCAGTGTAACAAACATGGCGTAGCACACAGTGGCGGCAACACCAACTAGGAGAAGCAGGGCTCCTTCGGGAAGAGGAACGCCAGTACCACACAGAAACACCCATACCACCCTGCACATATGAACAAGACATATAAAACGGAACACTAAAGAGCCCGGGGACCGACAACAGGTGGCCCAAGAATAACATTCACACACAAGGCCCAACGCAGAGCGGAAAGGCAGCCTGCCGCCCACACAAGGGAGAGCAGACAGCACTGAATGACCTTCCATTCCAACTCCGAAACCACAGCCCTACGACAGAAGCCGGTGAATACAGCCATTGTCCAAGAATAGACCAACACAGGCATGCCGAGGAGACCGACCACAGGGCAGATAGCACATATCACAGAAGCACACAACGGACGGGGAAGAAAGAAGAAAACACTCCCCCATGTCGGCCACATGCAAGTTAATTGGAAGGAGTCACACAGCACTGACCTTGAACTGTCTGAGAAGCATGTGGGAAGAGGGCCCGTGTCCTCCAAACAAGCCAACAGAACACAAGTCCTGTCTCCCTACGACTACACAGAGCTCACAGCAACCCCAGAGCGTGCACATTGCAGACTGCACACACAGCCGGAGCACGCCACCTCAACGAACCGCTGCGAAATGGCAACCGCAACACACCTACCCAACTACGCCGAACAGCTCAAGCTGTACAAAACCAACCTGTGCCATACATTGGGATGCGATCTCCTGTCCCTGCTGAACGTAAGTTACCGACTGACTTACCGCATCACATTGTTCAGCTGCGTCATGCCCGTCTTCTACTGTCGGAGGTGTCCCTACCAGCATCCCGTGGAGATATGCCTCTCCAACCCGGCATGTCTGAAGGCGGACCTGCTACCACTACTCCTCCCTCTGGACGCACACGACAGGGCCTGCTCTGCCTATGGGGGCATGGCGTATGTGGCCAACATCGCACCCGCACTGAAATGGGACCACTGTGCCTCCACACGACGGATCATCGATAACAGCTACATCGAATGTCACCCAGCATGCCCCATCATGGTCCTCCAAGGGACAACCTACGAACAACACCTTGACAGCCACCATCCGCTTCATTGGCTGGCAAACATGTACACCACCAATGACATGGAAGCCCTGCTGGACGGCATCGCATACCTGACAACCTGTAAATACGTCGGACCACAACGCAGGTTCCCCGAGTGACCTATGATGTCCAACCCCGCACCCATGCTTAGCTTCCGCACGGACTGGCCAGTCACCACCACAACAGCCATACCAAACGACCGGCAACTGTAACCACACCATCAACGACATCGCCATGACATCGGATATGACCGGGACATGCACACTGTTCCCCATCACATCCAGGAACACCGCATGCATCGTGGGAGGCAGTGGCATGGGCTCTGTGTATCGCACCCACATGGACGGAACTGCACGAACAACCAGGACACGACATGGATCCAGCGCCCATGGACACACACACCGCTCAGTGGACATGAATAGGTCGCCTGGAGTCTGTGGGTGCTGCACCCCTCCCACCCCCGCCCCGGGAATCCCATACCAGGACCTTTGCATGGACGACAAGTGCATACAACAACAACACGACCCCAGTGACTGTGACATGTCCAGTAACCACCACAGTGCAACAACAAGTGGCACGCCGCTGCATGCACGCAAGCACATGCCCTGATGTCATCTCACATGCACGCGTGCATGAGGAACAACCGCAGCAAACCTGTCACATGGAACTGAGATGGACTGTGCCCATGATGCCAAGCGGTCTGGTAGGCTACATGTATACCGTCTGTGTCAAAGTCCGCAGCTCCGCAGCTATACGTAAATGTACATTAGCACAGCCTTGGCCAAGCAGATGTCACTCTGAAGCCCACATCCCACATGCAACAGCCAATCACATGTAACCCCACACCCTATCCCATTTGCAATCATGCTCAGTATATCCTCAACATGTATCCCGCTGCCAGTAGTGTCCACTATACTGCATCACAGAGGACAGAAGACTCAATATAATGTTTGAAACCAAAACTGTCTCCGCTGACTCATTTCACAAGTACGAATGAGAGAGGATGAGAGTATGTGAAGTACACGGCAGTCGTGACATGACCATGTAGTCCACTGGTATTGGATGTCAACGCAAATGAGTAGCACTACTGTGGAAGACACATGTGTCGTGTGAAGTCGTATGGACGCAGTGCTCAGGTGGGTGGGTGCGACGGGTAGATGCGCACATGCCAAGTTGGAGCACGCCGTGTTGGGAGGGGTCATGAACAGTACACCACCGCTTCCCTGGGCATTGTGAGAGGACACCTGTCGGGGGAGTGAACACGTGTGTGCACAGCAGCCGGGCACACGTACAAAGCGGTACCAGGCGCACCTCAGCCCACCCTCTGTGGACAAGCTGGATCCTGTTGTGCGCCCGCCATGCCCCTGACAAGGCACACACAGCCCCAGTCGACCAGGTGTAACCCCAACATAGTCAATCCGCACAGGCGATACAGGGCACGGGATGGCAGTGGAGCATGGTGTGTGAGAGGTCTCCTCGCGCTCCTCCTGGTCATATCACGCAGGCAATAGAACCTCAACGTCTAGCATGGCACAAGTCAGATGGAAGTGTAGGGGGATGCACCACAGCATGAGCAGCACTGACGTCACGGGAGGTGGCTCGCACCATCCCATCCATTGCCCATCATACCAACCACGCCACATGCCATTGCGACTAAGTGCAAGCGCGTGCGCCACCACCCCCGAGCCCTCCCCAGAGAGGCCAAAGAGTGAATGTGTGGGCCATCAGCCACAGACGGATGCGGCCTGGCCGCAAGGGCAGCCACAGCCACTGGGTGTCGCAGGTGGCGGATCCGGAAGGCGAAGACTGTGATGCATAGTCCATGCAGGCCGGGTCACCATTTGGGGCAACCACGCAGGTGGACGGCGTCCCGCGACACATCATACCCTGAGACAGCCCACTCGTGCAACTGGACCCACACATACACTCCTTGCCCTCTCTGGTGCGAGCTTGGGGCTGCCTGTGCAAGCGCTAGCCTCGCAGGTGAGCATGCATATTGGGGGAGCGAGGGGAGGACATGAGGGCTGGGGCGAAGATGACTGTATCACTGTCAGTTAGTACAAGGGATGACCCAGATGTGGAAAGGAAGAGACGTGTCCCGTGTGTACTGCAACTAGTCGCCAATACAACTACCCCCCATGTCCGGAATGTAAGCCCGCACCTAGGCCCGCCCATCCGCCACATCGAACATACCACCAGCACGACAACCTTCCCATTCGAAACACTGACTGGGGGTGGCGACCAGTGTACAATCATGTGTAGCCTACCCACGCGTACATGTGGGCCCTCCATGATCCATGTCACCTGCGGCAAAGTCATGACATGCGCAATGAGGGAAGTGAGGAGAGCTGCCCGCCCCACGCGCAGAAGGTGCATCAGCTCCACAGACCCAGCAGCGAGTCCAGCAGGGGTCACATGTGCAGGGGCAGCTGTGCCTGGTGTGAAGGCACATGCATATAGACAGCACATCGACCAATGTGTAGTCTGCCCACATCTACAGTCCATCATCATGTGGACATAGGAATTGAACACAGGGCAACACATCTTAGTGGGTGCACCCACCGTGACCAACAATGCGCAATCATCGACGTACCCGCCCTGTGCATGGCCCCCCACCCAACGGCGGCACATCCAGTGCCACCATCCCACACACACAAGCCTTCCACGGAACATGCTGTGTCCAATGGTCAGTACAGAGTCAGCGCCCATCTGGTGGATCCTGAACAGGAGACACATGCACACACATGCCAGCTCCCACTATGTACGACTGCCACCTGGCACGTGCAATGTAACCTCTCACCTGTGACGTGTGACTGCAAGCACACAGCCGTCTTGGCATGGGGCTGTCAATGTGGACACCTGTCAATGTTTCGGGAGGTGTGATCCGTACAGTGCTGTACATAGGGTGCAGTGCTGACACCTACTACTGTCTCATATCCCCTCGTGCCACAGGTCCCACTTGTTTTGGCCGCTCAGCCTGTGCCCACATCGTCGTCGTCGTGTGCCATACTCATCCAGCCGTGGAAGCAGTTCCATGCTCAGCAGACATTCATGTTGCCGTGGCGTTGCCGCTTGACGGATATGCAGTCAGTCCCCATCAGCACGCCCCGCAAGTCATTGGGGCCTGGATCCCCATGTGCATGCACATGGCAGTGGTTTGTATCACTAGCCATTGCCATTGTTGGGAGACCTGTGTAAGTGTATTGTGGCCGTGCCGTCCCAGCTTGACAGCTGGGCTGTGGCTCCTGTGCTTACTCAGTCATGTCAGTGATGTGTATGCGAAATTGCTATGTGTCGTGTTGCTTTGACATGTGTCCTCTGCCATTGTCCCTAGGCGGAGACCGAACATTGACCGCCCATACCAATTGCTGGCGGACATGGACGATACAGAGGTTATTAGGAAGTTTCGGCTGGACAGGCCAACCCTGCATCGACTGTGTGCCATGTTAGAACCCCATCTCCGTCCCCGCAGGGTGTATCCGACTGCTGTCACCCCCACGGCTAAGGTGATGGCCGCCATGCATTTCTTCGCCACTGGGTCATTCCAGCACACAGTGGGCATTGGAGGAGGGATGTCCCAGCCCATGTTCAGCAAGGTGCTGAGGGATGTACTGGCAGCCATGATGCTGTACCGGAACAGGTACATCCGCTTCCCCAGGGCTCGTGAATTGGCGGCAGTGAAGGGTGCATTCTATGCCCTTGGCAGAATCCCACACGTCGTTGGAGCCATTGACTGCACACATGTCGGCCTTGTTCCACCACAGGCCACTGAGCACCTGTACCGCAACAGGAAGCACACGCACTCCCTGAATGTGCAAGTGGTGTGCCTTGCGGACATGGTGATCACCCACGTGTGTGCAAAGTTCCCAGGCTCGGCCCATGACGCACACATAATGCGCAACAGCATCTTGCCACGACTGATGTCCAATATGCAACAGGATCGTGCCTGTATTGTCGGTGAGTATGTGGAGTGGTGTAGCGTGCTGGCTGTGCGATGCTGTCCCCTGTCCAGTTGGATTAGCAACGGTTCTCTGTGTCCCTCACACCCAGGTGACTCTGCGTATCCGAATGGGGCATGGCTGCTCAGTCCATTGAGGAATCCTCGCACCCCAGCAGATGATCGCTACAATGAGGCACATGGGAGGACCAGACGTGTGGTCGAGCGTACCTTTGGCCTCCTCAAGTCCAGGTTCAGGTGCCTGGACCGCACCGAGGGTGCGCTGGCGTACTCCCCACAGAAGGTGTGCCGGATAGTGGTGGCGTGCTGCATGCTGCACAATCTGGCCATTCGGAAGCAGATCCCCCTCATCGTGGATGACGGAGATCAACCAGGGCCCCAGCCCGCAGACCAGGACAGCTCGAGTGAGGAGGACAGCGGAGAGGAGGAAGCTGGTAATGTGCGGCAGCAGCTCATCGCCCGCTACTTCACTTGACGGTGAGTGTCCATGTACGACGGCTGATGTGGCTGTATCTGTGCAGGTGTGTGTGTGCTGTGTCAGGGTGGCCGTTTGTTCACTGCGTGCTGTGTGTCAACGCTCCATGGCCAGGGGTAGTATGCCACTGTTGGTGGCTGTGGCATTGTGCCCTATTGCTCTGTGCGATGTGTGTACATTGCTTGTAGTTGTTGACATGTACTGTGTGATGGGTGTGTGACACACTCATTGAATGTGCTCCTGTTCTGTCTCCCACCCCTAGGTCCCTACAGGCCCTCCGGATTCAAATGCCATGCCACGCATCAGGTGCCTTTCCGCCCAAGGTGGCCGTTGTATTCCGTACAAATAAGACACAGGGCACAAACAGCAGTTAGTGAAAAAGGTGCATTTATTACAAACTGTGACATGTGATTGTGTGTAAGGTGATGACAAAAGTGGTGCGTGCAGTGACAATGAGCTGTCGGTCATGGCTGCGTGATGATCAGGGTGTACCCACTGGTTCTATGTCCATAGTCCAACACACACATGCCATCCAGATGGCTGTGTGGAGTGGGATCGTAGTCCAAGTCAATGCAGTGGCTGGTCAAGGAAGGCTGGCGGAAGGCTGGCTGGCTGCCTCACTTGCGACTGGAGCGTGCGAAGTCCTCCCGGGAGATCTGTTTCCTCTTCGGACGGCCCCTTCCACGTTTGCGAGGGGGTGCCTGCTTGCGACATGCTGGTGGTTGAGGTGTGATCACTGGCTGTGGACGCAGGGGAACTGGACACTGCTGCTCCACCCTGCGCCCCGGCAGGTGGTGGCGGAGGGGGAGCTGCTGTCCCTGGCTGTGACCTCACCGCCACCACCAGCTGTCCCATGAGGTCCACGATTTGGCCCATACGGGCGTCCATGGACCTCAGCACCCCCAGCACCTCACGCGTGTCTGAGGCAGACCGGACCCATTGTCCTTGGGCCTCTTCATAGGCCCCAAGGACTCTGGCCATGTGAGGCAGGGCATGGCTCCCAGGGGAGGCTGGCGTTTCCCTGACCCTGCTCCTCCTACCAGTCCTGCTGCCACCGGCCTGCCCACTAGCCACATTGCTCACCACGGTCCTCGCTGTGGCTCCCAGGGTGGATCCAGTCGTCCGGGCCACCACCTGCGCTGGGGCTGGTGCCAGCGAAGACGTGGCGGTGGTGGCGGCGGTGGTGGTCGGTGCGGCGATGGTGGCGGTTGCGGCAGTGGTAGTGGCCACAATGACCGTGGGTGTGGCCGCAACGACAGTGGCAGCAGGGGGCTGTGAATGTTCAGCAGCCCTGGATGATGGGTTGGTGGGTAGGAGGGGTCCTGGGGAGCGGCTGGGCCCTGCCACACCAGATGGGCCTGCTTGGTTGTCCGTGTCCGAAGAGGAGGACAGATCCTCCAGATCCGTGTGTCCTCGTTGGGGGCTTGTAGGCTGGCTGTGCTGGCTGCTGGCTCCATCCCCAGCATCCAGCAGTTCGTCACCTGTGGAGAGAATGAGATTTGTTATTGTGTTGCACCTGGCGAAGTATGTATTTGTCGTCTGACATTGACAGTTCGTGCAATCTCGTACATGGGTTTCCCGGAGGCGTGTGTGTGGCTGTAGCATCTGTAGTTGTGTGTGCTTGGCAATGGGACTGTGTGCTGTGCACATGTGGCATGGGACGGATTGGCCATGCCGATGGGTGTGTTGCTGTGCCCCTACTTATTGTGACTCTGGTGTATGCGGGCTCCTGGCCCATCCTGGGTCTGGTTTGTACTTTGCTTTTGGGGTTCAAATGGAACGCTTAGGAACGCATATGGCAACATGGGGGCCATGCCCCAGATTCGCATTTGGGATGGAATATGCTTTTGGGGTTCAAATGGAACGCTTAGGAACGCATATGGCAACATGGGGGCCATGCCCCAGATTCGCATTTGGGATGGAATATGCTTTTGGGGTTCAAATGGAACGCTTAGGAACGCATATGGCAACATGGGGGCCATGCCCCAGATTCGCATTTGGGATGGAATATGCTTTTGTGGTTCAAATGGAACGCTTAGGAACGCATATGGCAACATGGGGGCCATGCCCCAGATTCGCATTTGGGATGGAATATGCTTTTGGGGTTCAAATGGAACGCTTAGGAATGCATATGGCAACATGGGGGCCATGCCCCAGATTCGCATTTGGGAGGGAATATGCTTTTGGGGTTCAAATGGAACGCTTAGGAACGCATATGGCAACATGGGGGCCATGCCCCAGATTCGCATTTGGGATGGAATATGCTTTTGGGGTTCAAATGGAACGCTTAGGAACGCATATGGCAACATGGGGGCCATGCCCCAGATTCGCATTTGGGAGGGAATATGCTTTTGGGGTTCAAATGGAACGCTTAGGAACGCATATGGCAACATGGGGGCCATGCCCCAGATTCGCATTTGGGATGGAATATGCTTTTGGGGTTCAAATGGAACGCTTAGGAACGCATATGGCAACATGGGGGCCATGCCCCAGATTCGCATTTGGGAGGGAATATGCTTTTGGGGTTCAAATGGAACGCTTAGGAATGCATATGGCAACATTGGGGCCATGCCCCAGATTCGCATTTGGGATGGAATATGCTTTTGGGGTTCAAATGGAACACTTAGGAACGCATATGGCAACATGGGGGCCATGCCCCAGATTCGCATTTGGGAGGGAATATGCTTTTGGGGTTCAAATGGAACGCTTAGGAACGCATATGGCAACATGGGGGCCATGCACCAGATTCGCATTTGGGATGGAATATGCTTTTGGGGTTCAAATGGAACACTTAGGAACGCATATGGCAACATGGGGGCCATGCCCCAGATTCGCATTTGGGAGGGAATATGCTTTTGGGGTACATGCTGTGAGCCATGGGTGCCGAACGTGGCATGTGTTGTGGCAGCATGACAGTGCATGGTTTGAGGTGTGTGCATGCTTGACATGGCCTGCATATTTGCTGTCTGTTGTGATTACTGGACATGGCATTGGACGCATCGTTATGAGTGAGTGATGGTTGTGTGCCAGCCAACGTATTGCAGTTGTCCCATCTCCTTGGTGTGCGTGCTGCCCTGTGCCATGTGCATCACTGCAGTGCTCGGGGGGTGTGGCCCATGTTGTGTGTTGTTGCTCACAGTGTGTCGTGCACTTCATTGACTTCTGGCACATGGTTGGTCATGGGCATGTATCTTAGCGTGACTGCTGTATGTGTGGCAGCTGTGCGGATGACATGCCTTTCATGAGACTGGGGCTGACGGATGGGATGGATGGTATGTTGTTTGTGCATGGTGTGTCTGTGTGTTTGATGGGTTCAGTGGTGTTCGTATGCATTTATGTTGTTCCGCTCTGTTGCGTCTAGTGTTGTTTGTCTTACATAGGCGTAGTTGTGGGGTGTGTGGTTGACAGGCAGTTGGGGCTACATGGACAGGACTTCAATGGTGTTTCGGTTGTGTGTGATGAGTTGCACAGTGGCTGCCGTGTGGTACTATATTCAGTGTGGCTTGTGCATGCAGACGTGGCTCCTTGGGTGTTTCTGTGTCTGTGATGGGTCATGTGAGGTGTGAGTCTGTGGTTCATGTCCGTGTGCACATTGTTCACTTGTTCGTGACGGTGGGCGGTGCTGCGTGTTCGTCTGCTACGTGACATGTCCCATGTGTTGGTCGTGTTATGGTCCTCATGCCTCCAGTAATCCAGCCCTGTCCAGTTTCCCACCTGCAAGTTGTTCGTGCGTGCACTGTACTGGATGCCACATGGCTCTAAGCGGGGGTGCTCCATGTTGCAGGTCTGTGGGGGTGGGAGGGTGTTGTGGGTCGTGGGGGTGGCTGGATACCCACTGACACCGATTGCTGTGGACCGTGATGTCTGCCTTTCGGCTGTCGTTGTGCACTGCGGTGGCTGACACGTGGCTGTGGGGTGTGGGGATGCTCCTCCTTGCTGTGCTGTGGGACTGGGGCCTGGTGTGTGTTGTACTTGGGCTGTCCACCGTCCCACCCACTGCACTTTGTGTTCCTGCCACTTACCTGTTACTTGTCGGTTAGTGCAGCTGTGGCGGACACATGGGTGTGGTGGGTGCTCGTTGTGGCGCTTCTGGCATATTTGGGGACCTGTTGGTGGTTACGTGGCTGGCTTAGTGTACACATGTCCCCACGCATCTTACAGTTGTTCTGTTTGGGCTGTGTGTGGTAGTGTCTGTTGCATGTGTGTGTGATGTGTTGTGTATTGTGTGCTGGACATGGGGGTGTTTGTCCCTGGGAGCTGTGGCATGGTGGTAGTGCATGTGAGTACATAGCGGTGTGCTGGTATACATTAGTTTGTACTTACCAGCCTCCACTCCCCTGCTAATCCGGCGAGGATCTCCGGATGGATTACGACTCGCACCTTCTCCTCCCACGCTTTGAAGGTCTTAAAGAGCGCGGGATTCCCTCCGCCAGTGACGGCAGCCAGCTCTCTGTTTTTGCCCTCCTTCTTCTTGACCAGGCTCTTTACGTCATTCCAACGTTTGTTGATCTCGACTCTGTTCCTGGGCAGGGTCCCGACTGCATTGACCTGGTCTACGATCCGGTTCCACATTCTGTTTCTGGTGGCTAGTGGTGTGTGCTGGACCATGTTCCCATAGATTTGTGGGTACACCTTGATGATCTCGTCGACCATGACCGTCAGCTCCATGGGCGTGAACTTGGGCATTCTTTGTGGTGCCATGATGTTTGTGGTGCTGGTGCGGTGTGTGTTGTGTAATGTGCAGGGGGTTTGTGGTGCCGGTGTTTGGTGGTGGTGGTGGTGGTGGTGGTGGTGGTGTTTGGTGGTGGTGGTGGTGGTAGTGGTGGTAGTGATGTGTGCGTTTCTGTGGTGTGCTGCTGTCCTTGCTGTGTCACTGTGTCCTCTCCTCTCCTCTCTGGTTTGCAATGTAGCAAGGGGTTGTGGTCTGTGGGAGTGCTGCTTTTGTACTCACCTATGTGGGTGTGTCCTCATGGTCTGTTGTTTTCAGGTGTGTTGTGTCTGGGGTTCTGGCCTTTGTATTTTTTGTTTGTCCGGGGGGTGTTTTCGGGATGTGTACTGTGCTTGTGTATTTGTGCGTGCCTTGCTGTGTGGACTTGTTGGCCATGTTGTGTGCTATTGGTTTTGTGTGCGGATGGTTTCTGTGCAGGTACGTTGGCGCCATGGCTTCTGCCGTGTCGATTCGCATCGGCGTTGTTTGCGCTGGCGGGCGGTATATTTGTGGTTTTTCCGCGCTCATGTCGGTGCGATCGTAATTTCACGTGCAGTGTGTCGGCCGTGAGGGCGGGCGGTTTTGTGTTGTCGTGCGTGTTTCCGTCCGTGGCGGGCGGTTTGTCTCCGACTCGGACGTTGGCGGGCGGTATTTTGTGTGCTTTTTCCGCCGATGGCGGTATTCGGTTTGTGTAATCGTAATGGCGTGGTCGGTGTTCAGGCGGTGTGTGCGGGCGGATTTTTGCCACTTCCATGCCTGGCGGAATTATTTACGCCGGGTATCGTAATGTGCCCCTAAGTAATTATAAAATTTATTTTTGGGTATTGATAATTAATTTATTGGATATTAATTATTAATAGGTAATTTTTTTAAATTACACATTTTTAGTTCTAAAAATTAATGTATTTATAAGTATGTTATTTGTCACTTCTACGCTATCCAACACTTTCCCTACTGTTGCACTCCCTGGAGTGGGAATAGTAATTTTTACCCCTACGCTATCCAACACTTTCCCTACTGTTGCATTCCCTGGAGTGGGAATAGTAATTTCTACCCCTACGCTATCCAACACTTTCCCTACTGTTGCACTCTCTGGAGTTGGAATAGTAATTTTTACCCCTACGCTATCCAACACTTTCCCTACTGTTGCACTCTCTGGAGTGGGAATAGTAATTTTTACCCCTACGCTATCCAACATTTTTCTTAGTGTTGTTTTTTGGGGAGTTGTAATAGTAGTTTTATTCCCTACGCTTTTTAATATTTTTTGTATTTTAGTTAATATAGTATATAATTATTATTTTTTTTAATTTATTTATTATACATAATTATTTAATTTTTATTTATGTTATTGTTTTATGTGTATAGATGTATTTGTAATTTATAATATTTTTTAATAATTTATAATTTATTAAAATAATTATTCAAACTTATTAAGTAAGTATATATATTATATATTATATGTTTAATTAATGTTTTATTTAATTATATATGTTACTTATTAATTTTAAATCCTATCAAATATTTTTAACTATGTTTATTTTAATTATAAGTATTATTTAGTTTATTTTACATATTATTTTTAACAAAAAAAAAACGATATTTTTGATAACGATATTTTTGACATCGATATTTTTTTCGATATTTTTGTACTTACCATGTTGTAGATAGGATGTCGATATTATTTACATCAATATTTTTGTTGCGATATTTTTGTAGGTCGATTTTTTACCTTCGATATTTTGTCAGTGATTCATCTGCCCACCCTGCTTCCCGTGTTTTCAATGTTTTATTTTTTACAATAGGCCAGTAGCAAGTGGTGCCAGAACAGTTGTATCTTTGCACTTTTTTTTCTTTTTTAAATTTATAATTTACCATTCTAACATGGCCCTCTGCTATGTTGGAAGGGTAAATTAAAAATTAAAAATGGCCACCTTGCGTCATGATGCATGCTTGTGCAACGTGTTGCAATGCATACCTGTGTATCATGTCACATGCAGAAGGAAATGTATTTAAATATTTCCGGCTGAAGTAAGCACGTACACAGGGCCTCATTTACAAAACAAAGATGCACCATGGCGCCACAAACCATTTTGCTGTGCTGAGCTGCATCATTTTAAAAGCACAGAGAAATTAGCAACAATACGACGCATCAGTGTGCTTTCTCCTGCGCTGGAGCAGAATGGGCTGCCATGCGCCAGTGCAAGCACCCTTGCGTTATGTTGCAAAGGTGCCTGCATTGCAGGGATGATTGTTTTTCTGCAGGAAGGGACACCTTCCTGCACAAAACAATAATTGATGGCGTTTTCCTCTTTCTATGCGTGCTGTAGAAATCAGCATGCATAGAAAAAGGAAAAAACGAGGAGAAATAATAGTATTTCTCCTCGTTGTGCAATTCCTATGCCTCCCCTGGGAGACGTAAAATTCTGACTCATTCCCAGTTTGACAAAACTTTGTAAATCTGGGAATGTGTCAGGTTCAATGTATGTTTCATGTTGACACCCACAGCAACACCCATGGAATGCCCCTTCCATACAGAGTAATGCATGAAAGAAGCCTATATTTACAAGGCCATGGAAAGTCACGCAGGGTGACTTTACATGGGTTTGTAAATATGGGCAGGCACACTGCAGTCGCTGGTGCGTCACAAAAAGTGACGCAACGGTGGCACAATGGCCTTGTAATTGAGGCCCACAGTATGTAGTTTGAACTTCTTTCTTTAGATAAAAATAACTGGTACAGCCTCCTCATCACTCTTCCTCTGCACTCTTGATCAAGCTGTTTTAACTTTCACCTCCTTCACACTCTCTCTAATGCTCAAACATCCCGTTCCACATTCCACAGCCCACATTCTACATTCCACTTCAACCCAACACCACACCCCCCTTTCTGTATACAACAAAATCAAACACACATCCAAAATAATACTTTAAACATATCCTAACAACAATAACACATACATGCCAAATACTACTGTAAAATCCCTTATATACTCACATAAACTTGCACATGAAAATGATTTTACATTACAACATTAATACATTAGGGGCCCTATTACGATGTCGGTCGGAGTTGCTTCCGACCCACACGTCTCGGTGTGGGAACGGACCGATTGTAGGTTGGCGTTTCGGCGTATTACAATGCAACCGCACATGGTCGCAAACTCCCATTTCTCTATGGGAGCTTGTGGTGCGGGCGGAAACCACCCGCAGCACAAGCTCCCATAGAGAAATGGAAGCTTGTGTAAATCCATGCACCGTGTTGCAGGCACTTCATGGTGCCTGCCACACGGTGCAGGGATTTTGTGCCCCCCAGCCCTAGAACAGGAGGTCGCATAGGGAAGGGGGCCCTTCTGGGGGCTCCCAAAGTTGCTTTCCGACAGGCTTTCTGTGTTGGAGAGTCCGACATGGAAAGCCTGTCTGAAACCGACATCATAATCCTACGCTATCCAACACTTTCCCTACTGTTGCACTCTCTGGAGTTGGAATAGTAATTTTTACCCCTACGCTATCCAACACTTTCCCTACTGTTGCACTCTCTGGAGTGGGAATAGTAATTTTTACCCTTACGCTATTCAACACTTTTCCTACTGTTGCACTCACTGGAGTTGGAATAGTAATTTTTACCCCTACGCTATCCAACACTTTCCCTATTGTTGCACTCTCTGGAGTGGGAATAGTAATTTTTACCCCTACGCTATCCAACATTTTTCTTAGTGTTGTTTTTTGGGGAGTTGTAATAGTAGTTTTATTCCCTACGCTTTTTAATATTTTTTGTATTTTAGTTAATATAGTATATAATTAATTAATTTTTTTTTTTAATTTGTTATACATAATTATTTAATTTTTATTTATGTTATTGTTTTATGTGTATAGATGTATTTGTAATTTATAATATTTTTTAATAATTTATAATTTATTAAAATAATTATTCAAACTTATTATTAAGTAAGTATATATATTATATATTATATGTTTAATTAATGTTTTATTTAATTATATATGTTACTTATTAATTTTAAATCCTATCAAATATTTTTAACTATGTTTATTTTAATTATAAGTATTATTTAGTTTATTTTACATATTATTTTTAACAAAAAAAACGATATATTTGATAACAATATTTTTGACATCGATATTTTTTTTCTCGATATTTTTGTACTTACCATGTTGTAGATAGGATGTCGATATTATTTACATCGATATTTTTGTTGCGATATTTTTGTAGGTCGATTTTTTGACCTTCGATATTTTGTCAGTGATTCATCTGCCCACCCTGCTTCCCGTGTTTTCAATGTTTTATTTTTTACAATAGGCCAGTAGCAAGTGGTGCCAGAACAGTTGTATCTTTGCACTTTTTTTCTTTTTTAAATTTATAATTTACCATTCTAACATGGCCCTCTGCTATGTTGGAAGGGTAAATTAAAAATTAAAATGGCCACCTTGCGTCATGATGCATGCTTGTGCAACGTGTTGCAATGCATACCTGTGTATCATGTCACATGCAGAAGGAAATTTATTTAAATATTTCCGGCTGAAGTAAGCACGTACACAGGGCCTCATTTACAAAACAAAGACGCACCATGGCGCCACAAACCATTTTGCTGTGCTGAGCTGCATCATTTTAAAAGCACAGGGAAATTAGCAACAATACGACGCATCAGTGTGCTTTCTCCTGCGCTGGAGCAGAATGGGCTGCCATGCGCCAGTGCAAGCACCCTTGCGTTATGTTGCAAAGGTGCCTGCATTGCAGGGATGATTGTTTTTCTGCAGGAAGGGACACCTTCCTGCACAAAAACAATAATTGATGGCGTTTTCCTCTTTCTATGCGTGCTGTAGAAATCAGCATGCATAGAAAGAGGAAAAACGAGGAGAAATAATAGTATTTCTCCTCGTTGTGCAATTCCTATGCCTCCCCTGGGAGACGTAAAATTCTGACTCATTCCCAGTTTGACAAAACTTTGTAAATCTGGGAATGTGTCAGGTTCAATGTATGTTTCATGTTGACACCCACAGCAACACCCATGGAATGCCCCTTCCATACAGAGTAATGCATGAAAGAAGCCTATATTTACAAGGCCATGGAAAGTCACGCAGGGTGACTTTACATGGGTTTGTAAATATGGGCAGGCACACTGCGTCGCTGGTGCGTCACAAAAAGTGACGCAACGGTGGCACAATGGCCTTGTAATTGAGGCCCACAGTATGTAGTTTGAACTTCTTTCTTTAGATAAAAATAACTGGTACAGCCTCCTCATCACTCTTCCTCTGCACTCTTGATCAAGCTGTTTTAACTTTCACCTCCTTCACACTCTCTCTAATGCTCAAACATCCCGTTCCACATTCCACAGCCCACATTCTACATTCCACTTCAACCCAACACCACACCCCCCTTTCTGTATACAACAAAATCAAACACACATCCAAAATAATACTTTAAACATATCCTAACAACAATAACACATACATGCCAAATACTACTGTAAAATCCCTTATATACTCACATAAACTTGCACATGAAAATGATTTTACATTACAACATTAATACATTAGGGGCCCTATTACGATGTCGGTCGGAGTTGCTTCCGACCCACACGTCTCGGTGTGGGAACGGACCGATTGTAGGTTGGCGTTTCGGCGTATTACAATGCAACCGCACATGGTCGCAAACTCCCATTTCTCTATGGGAGCTTGTGGTGCGGGCGGAAACCACCCGCAGCACAAGCTCCCATAGAGAAATGGAAGCTTGTGTAAATCCATGCACCGTGTTGCAGGCACTTCATGGTGCCTGCCACACGGTGCAGGGATTTTCAGGGGGCACCATAGGTGCCCCCCAGCCCTAGAACAGGAGGTCACATAGGGAAGGGGGCCCTTCTGGGGGCTCCCAAAGTTGCTTTCCGACAGGCTTTCTGTGTTGGAGAGTCCGACATGGAAAGCCTGTCTGAAACCGACATCATAATCCTGACGTGCGGGTTACGAATGGCCGACGGGCTCCTCGAGCTTGTCAGAAGCCAGTCGGCTTGACCGGCTGGTTTAAACTCCGACCGCCATCTTTGTAATAGGGCGGTCGGAGTTTAAACCTTAGATGTTGGTCGAAAAGCCTCCGACCTGTGGTTGGAGGCTTTTCGATAGACATTCAAATGAGGCCCTAGGTCACATTTAGCAACAAACAAAGGTAGACACATTCAAAATCATTTAAGGCCTTTGGACATCTCACAGTTCTCCTCAGATGATATGTTTTATCACCAGTTCCTTTGGACTCTTGAAGTGTAGAATAAAAGCTTTCTTCAAAAGTAGCATACTTCTGTGAATCAATTAATACTTCCTTCAAGGAGTACCCTCCTCGTGAGTCATCAGTCACTTCAGCAGGGATGGCTGATGCTGGGGATGAGGAAGTGCAGAGCTCTGAATTGCACTGATCTAATCTCCCTGCTGAATTGACTCATGACTCACAAGAAGGGGACTCCTGCAAGAAAGTCTTGATTGATTCTCAGAGGGATGGTAATTCTGAAGAATTAAATGAAAGTGAAGAAGTATGGTAAAGTCAAGTGCATTGACACAAGTGAGGTTGTGTCATTTAGAGATGAAGATTCAGAAAATCAAGGCATTTTGAATATTAAAGAAAGGGTAGTTTTAAATATTTATGATGAGACAAAATTTAGGATATTTTGAGAGGCAAGTTGGCAATCATGTAACACGCCTGCTCACAGCTCTCCCCTGGATCTCTGAATTCTTTGGATGGAGATGGGGGAAGAATGGTAAAGGGAAACTGCGGGGACAAGATATGCTGTGCTACTGAGAACAGAGGTCTCTTTCTTACCTGAGGTCACGCCGAGATTTGCAGAGTACCTGAAAGACAGAGGGCAGAATTTCACTCTTTGCCGTGGCGGTCATGTTACGGTCCGCACAGCAGGTAGCCAGTGCTCTTCACAGTGTTTGGTCTCTGCGTCTCTGGGGGTGGAACATGCCACCCAAAGGTTTAAAGCGATACCAAAGGGGATGATGTACGGAGCGTTAGAGCAAATCAAACACTCACCCCCAGTCAACTGATCTGGGTTTAATCCATCATCATTCTTTAGCTCACTCCACCACCCCAGTTCAGACATGGCCATATGCAAATCAGTCTGACCCTGTGCCTCATGGGAACAGTCCAGCCCGAACTGCCAAGCCATGTCTTCCCTGGACCGGAAACATGCATCCTGGGACCGGTTTCGGGTTCAAAACCCTCATCAGCCAGGCTATCTTGAATCCAGTGGCAAAGTGAGCAAGGGACCCACGTCTGGGCATACCCTGCCAACTTAGGGCGAACAAAGCGATACCAAAGGGGATGATGGAGAGAGCGTTAGAGCAAATCAAACACTCACCCCCAGTCAACTGATCTGGGTTTAATCCATCATCATTCTTTAGCTCACTCCACCACCCCAGTTCAGACATGGCCATATGCAAATCAGTCTGACCCTGTGCCTCATGGGAACAGTCCAGCCCGAACTGCCAAGCCATGTCTTCCCTGGACCAGAAACAAGCATCCTGGGACCGGTTTCGGGTTCAAAACCCTCATCAGCCAGGCTATCTTGAATCCAGTGGCAAAGTGAGCAAGGGACCCACGTCTGGGCATACCCTGCCAACTTAGGGCGAACAAAGCGATACCAAAGGGGATGATGGACGGAGCGTTAGAGCAAATCAAACACTCACCCCCAGTCAACTGATCTGGGTTTTATCCATCATCATTCTTTAGCTCACTCCACCAACCCAGTTCAGACATGGCCATATGCAAATCAGTCTGACCCTGTGCCTCATGGGAACAGTCCAGCCCGAACTGCCAAGCCATGTCTTCCCTGGACCGGAAACAAGCATCCTGGGACCGGTTTCGGGTTCAAAACCCTCATCAGCCAGGCTATCTTGAATCCAGTGGCAAAGTGAGCAAGGGACCCACGCCTGGGCATACCCTGCCAACTTAGGGCGAACAAAGCGATACCAAAGGGGATGATGGACGGAGCGTTAGAGCAAATCAAACACTCACCCCCAGTCAACTGATCTGGGTTTAATCCATCATCATTATTTAGCTCACTCCACCACCCCAGTTCAGACATGGCCATATGCAAATCAGTCTGACCCTGTGCCTCATGGGAACAGTCCAGCCCGAACTGCCAAGCCATGTCTTCCCTGGACCGGAAACAAGCATCCTGGGACCGGTTTCGGGTTCAAAACCCTCATCAGCCAGGCTATCTGCACGGTGTTTGGTCTCTGCGTCTCTGGGGGTGGAACATGCCACCTAAAGGTTCAAGGCACTGAGAAAAGGCAGAAACGCCGCCCAGCAGTGAACCTTTGGAAAAATGCGCCTGAAAACCAAGGAGTTGCTCAAGGGTTAATCATCTGCAAGATGGAGGTGCTCTTCCCCAGGAGGCTGCAACAAGGAAGGCAATAAAGTAGGATCAGAATCAATCTGGCTATCAACGGGGTCAGCAAGTGCTCTCAAAGCAACCACAGCCTTTCATCGTTGAATACTTCTCACCAGCCCCTGCAGAAACTTGCACGGTGACAGAGCAGGGTCCGGATGCCGGAAAGAAAGGGGAAGGTGGACTTGAAGAGGCTAAGCGGGGGCTGTCTGGAGAGTCTATGATCATTGCTTCCCAGGCTGAAATAGTACAGACCTCAATACAATGGCCGTAGGACATCAATAAAGCTGCACAGAAATATGTAAAAGGGTCAGTTCATCAATCAACAAACTTTCATGTCAGTATGGGGTGTCCAGTCAAAGAAGGGGGTCTGACAGGTTCTTCTGCAATAAATACAACCTCTGTTTGGGCCAATGGGCAGGAGCAGCCTGATTTATACAGAAAGGGATTTCGGAAAAGTACATGGTGGGCGGCATTCTCTAGGTGTCATGTCCCTTGCAACCATTAACCCTATAAAACCAACAGACACTGATTCTCGAAAAAGCAGAATGAGCACTATTAACAAGCCTCCTTCAGTCAGTGTAACAAGCACCCTCTAACAAAAAGAATCAAGCACCACTGAGAACTGCATATTCAGTCCAAGCAGATTAGTAGACTCCCCAGAACATGGAAATCAACTTTTTTCCCTTATGGGTGGGTCAGAAGCTTTCAAGACAAGTGCAAGTGCTACTGACTCAAATTTTCAGTCTTTAACATCAGGGGGCTCTGGGGCGTCAGGGGTCAGCTCAAGCAGTACGCTCGATGAACCACTCAGCACTGCCTAGCAGGTGAAACACTGGAAAAAATCAAGAGGGGGAGTCAAAAGAAAAAGGGTGAGTCACAAGGAAAGACTCTTGTACCTAGGGCCTTGAAATTGTACTACGAGGCAACGAGGCAAGTCTATCTGGAGGACCCCACCTCTCACACAAAGTCACCTATGGGTTGAAGTAGCCACCTGACCCCTTCTATTAGAGAAGAGCCGTTACTTGGTCATATACACAAGATTTGCAAGGGGCCATCAGAAAGGTCAACAAAACCTACACAGAAATTGTGTACAGTATCACCTTCTTGGAAGAGTGGGCTGAGATACTGGAGCTCAATGTAGGGGCACTGAAATACCAAACAGTTGCACAGCAATCCCAGACGTCTGATTTAATGTGGAAGATGGAGGATTTTGAAAACAGGCACAGCAGAAATAACCTAAGATTTCTGGGCCTGGCAGAAGGAATTGAAGGCAGTGATATTAGGGCCTTTATGGTGAACCTACATAAGGGGGCTTTTCCTGAACTCACTACCTGGAATTGGGACATGGAAGTTCAGTGGGTGCATGCATCGGTTTCCTCTAATGCTCAAAAAACAATGAGAAGGGCAAGTTGATAAACCCAGAGCTGTCTTGGCTTACTTCGGTAGCTTTTCGCTGCTGCAGGTAATTTTTGAAAGGGCCCATCCTGATGTAAAGCAGAGTCATGATGGGCACTCCTTTTTCACTGGGCTGGATTTTTGTCATGCTACAGTGGAGAGGAGATGGAGGCTTAGGCAACTCATCAAGCCTTTTCGGTATCTAGGAGGTGAAGCCTTCGCACTAAATCCAGCCAGGCTGAAGGTTGTCTTCAATGGCAAAATCGGAACATTTTCATCTGAGATCAAGGCCGCAGAATTTCTGAAGGACATTCCCTCCGAGGACGGACACCTCTCTTAATCAGGATGTTAAATCTGATAGTTTGGAGTGAATAGCTGACACAAGGCAAGGGGGTTTTGGTACTCGCTGGGTTTACTAATCTTTAGAAAATCCCATGACTCTGAAACTAAATTCTCTGAAATGGCTGAGTGTTCGAGCAGGGGGAACTGAGATTCTTACATCTGCAAAAGAATAGTAGCATAAAGGGCAGGGGGTAGTCACAGCCTCAGATGGCTATGGACATTAGCATGATTTATTTCTGTTTCTCATTTTATTTTTCCCTCAAAATGCTCCATCTATGAGGTGGGGGGAGCTTAAGAGTGAAGATTGTGAAAGCTATCACTCAGGCCATGGGTGGTCTGACTGCCTCATGATGGTGGAGGGGGGATGGTGGTTTTGGTGGAGGGTCTTCTAAGGGAGGGTGATCCTGGGCCGAGGGGGTCACGGGGATGGATTTTAGAGGTGGGGAGGGTGGGGACAATACAGGAGGAGAGATGATGGAACAGGGAGATTTATACCAGTCATTAGGTAGGGAAATAGATCTAGCCAAGAGAATCAGAGGACTCAGGGCAGATGTATTTTTTTCAGAATGGCAAAGATATGTAAGATATGAATAGCAATGGTGAACAAATGTGATCTGAATGACAGCTGTAAGAGGAGAAAAGTGGCCCAGGACAAATATTGTCTGCCTGCAAGGGACTCACATAGAAAGAGTAAAAAAGCACCAACTGGAATCTCTTGGTTTTAAACTGATAGGGTACACAACCCAGGAGGTAAAGACCGGGGCGTGGCCATCATGGTACAGACAAATACCTATAGGCTTAATCAAACACTAGCAGACAGGCTTGGAAGTTGGGTGATCACTGAGTCTTTTCATCCTGGTCTCAGTCTACGGGTCAGTTATGGATGACTCTGTGATTTTTGATTGGTTGGATACCGAGCTTGTACTCTGGCCAACTCTGAATATAATCTGTGGGCATTTTGATATTAATATAAGAAGGGGGAATCTAGAGGGAGGATTAAAGTTGTACTTAGGTCAGAAGCCAAAGATCTTTAGCCTACTTAGAAATTAATCATGGCTTGATAGATGCTTGGTCTAATATTAAAGTGTCATATACTGGGTTTACTTATTACTCTGCTCCACATTGATCACATGCCCGCTTAGATTATATTTTAATTTCTCATAGCCTGGTAAATGGGTCTAAAGTCGAAAAATTTCCCAGGGTCATGTCTGAACACAACCCATTGGTATTAGAGATAGCCGGGACTGGCTGGGGTCAAATGGGCAGAACTGGACCTTTGAGCGACCTCTGCTCATAGATGAAGAGTGTGTCTAACACATCAATAGCATGATCTCTGAGTTTATGGAGTATAATAGAGGGAGTGCATCAGTGGGGGAAGTGTGGGATGCTTTAAAGACTGGGGTGCCGGGGAAACTATTGGCTTTGGCTTAAATCGCCAAAAGAAAGAGAACCTGTATATAAAAGAGCTTTACAAGACCCTGAAAGAGACTGAGCTTCAATTAATCTTAGTGGCCTCTGGAGGAAAAAAATGAGGCTCAATGTAAGATAGCACTTCGCAAAGCGGAGGTCAGTGATATCTCAGGAAAGGTAGCCATGAAAAAATATGCAACTTGGAAGAGGGAGTGTTATTAGCATAACGAATGGGTGGGGCAACTACCGGCCGTTCAGACCAGACAAAAACACGAGCAGTCTGAGATAATGGGGGTAAAGAACTCTTGTGGAGTTTTTGTCTCCAACCCTGAGGGAATCCAAGAGGTGTTCTGAAATTATTATGAGTGGCTCTATAGAGGAAAAAAGGAAGAGGATAATTGAGAAAGGAATCTAGTACACTTCCTTGAGTCAATCCCTTTTGAGAGATTAGGTGTGGAAGATAGGGATTTTTTGGATACCCCTTTCTCCTGGGAAGAAGTGCAAACTGCCATTAAAGATTTGCCCTCGGGGACCTAGTGGTGAATAAGATCGCGCTAGAGTTTTACAAAGTCTTCTCCTTGCAGTTAAGGCAGGATCTGATGGTTATGTTTCTGCAAATCCAGAAGGGGCAGCCAGCTCAAGACTCATGGTCTTTGGCTCATATAGTTGTATTCCCGAAAAAAGGAAAACCACTGCAAGAGCCAGGGTCATACAGGCTGATAACCATTATCTACAGCAACACAAAGATTTATTCTAAAGTGCTCACTACACATTTGAGTCTAGTTATAGGAAATATTGTCTCTCCAAGACAACACAGATATATACTCAAGAAGGGAACCATGCACCACACCTGTCGCACAATCATGTTCTTTGATGCCTCACCTGTATCTGGGAATCCTATGGCCTTGATTTTATTAGACGCTGAAAAGGTTTTTGATATGGGTTCCTTGAAATACCTATGGAAATTCATAGGTCAGTTCAGAACAGGATCCAGATACATTAAAGCAATACGATCAGTATATCACAGGCCTATTGCCAGACTTCAACTGATGGGTGCTCAGTCAGGGGAAATTTAAATGCAAAGAGTCACTAGGCAGGGATGTCTGTGTTCTCCCCTGCTTTTTGTGTTGTATATTAACCCCATAATATGGAAACTAGGCTTGAACCCCTTAATAGTACCTATGCTTTGCCAGGGCTGGGATACTAAAATTCTCGCCTATGCAAATGACGTGGCTATAGTTACACCCAGCCCTGGGATGGTTATAACTAAAATTGAAAAGGATGCCCAGGCCTTCAAGGGCGTCGCAGGGGACCTGCTAAATCAAAGTAAAACCCAAGTAGTTCTTAATAGGTTTGTTTAGTATGAGGATGAAAGAGTAGTTGAAAAGGCTGTGTATTTAGGGGTTACTATGGTGGGCGAGCTGGATCTATTGGTCGAAACCAACCTAGCCACTGTCATTGGGAAAGCAAGTAGAGACCTGCACAGAATTAATAATTTATATCTATCTATAGTAGAATGCAGCAACATCATCAAGATGATCTTTCTGACAAAAGTGGTATATCTTTTTTGGGCCATTTGTCTTGAATTCAATAATTACCAGGGAAAAAAACAGAAGGGCTCTTAAATATTTAACTGTCTACAGCTAGAGAAGGCTAGGATGTACCAGACTTCAGGGCAGCAGCCTTTTAATATATGTGTTTGTTATTCAGAGAGCAAGGGGGGATGGATGGGACGGCAGAATGTCTCCTATCTTTGAACTATTGCTGGGAAAAGAAGCGTGCGGCTGTTTTCTAAAGCAGGTAGAACCTAGCTACTTTGAGAAAGTATGGTTCAAGACACTTCAGGGAGTTCTTAATGTATGGACTTCAGTTATAAAGAAGCTAGGGTTATGGTGGGTTAACCACTATACGTCATTGCACAGTAATTAATTACCCCTGATAAATGTAGGGGTCCCCCTTTGATGGGCTGGGATGACCAAGGGCTAAAGAGACTGGGCAACTTTTTTTTACCACCAATGGAATAAGCTCTTTTGATCAGCTACTCTCTAACATTACGATCTCTCATAAAGGCATTTTTTTAATGATCTCCAAATTTGTGTTTTTTTAACCAGAAAAGGTAGGGGCCCAAGGGGATTCGAGAAAGTAGAACTGCTGGACCGGCTGGTTGGGAGCAAGCATTGCACTATTAGTCAATTCTATAAAGATCTAAACATGAATTCACAAGATGATCTGAAAATCATCAAAGATCTAAACACATATTCTAGAGATGATCTGGAAAGGTAGGATGAGAAGTGGCAGACTAAGCTGGGGTCTTCAGATTCCTCTTTCTTAGAATCACTGGAAGTAGCTCAAACCATACTACTCTTGGCAAACCTACAAGCCAAACAGTACAAAACCATCTACGTTCTTCATTACATGCCCAGGAACATTGCTTAATGGAGAATGGCAGTTATCACTTGTCCACGGTGTCAATATCTCTGCACTGATCTGATCCATATGTTTTGTAATTGCCCCAAGTTAGATCCACTCAGTAGTGAGATTACTAAGTTTTTCGAATCCTGCTGAAGAATAAATATTATTTAGCTCCTCAGCTCAGTCTGTTAGGTGTACATTGTGAAGTAGTTCCTGGCCCCGCTCAGAGGTTTTCATTTATCGCCATGGCATTTCCATAAATGGCTAGTATGCCTGCTAGCTATATATAATCATGAGATGGCTTTATATTCAAGAGGAGGCAAAATGTCTAGGAGAAAGGGGAAACAGATCTGGGCACCTATTATTGACTGGCGTAGTATCAACCTTTAGACCCAGCCCCTTAGGTAATATCATCATTGAATCAGGAAAGCCACATTTCTGGATTTCGGATGTAGGAAATACAATCAATAAGGGTTTATACATAACTGCACCTTACCTCAGGTTATAATAAAGATCACCCGCCAATAGGCTGAGGCCAGTAGAAGTTGTGGAAAATCTCATTGTATGTTAAAGCACTTTATGACAGGACGGGGTAGGGTGTCTTAAAATAGGATGCTGAAGCTTGGTTATCATAGTGAAATCCTTGAATATCTCATCCTCTAATAATAATTGAACAGTGGTTTGGGCACAACTGCACTTTACGCACTTGGGAGTTTAAAGACTATGGCGTTTTAAGAAGGAATATAACATCCGTTTATTATCCATCTGGGCACCGGCAAGGCGACCCCTATGCACCATTTGCACTTTCTTCGGTGAATTGTATTGTAATATATAAATATATATGTGATAAGCTGGAACTCCATTGGAAGCTGGGACTCCATTTCCTATGTAAATCAACTTATCTTGTCTCTACTGGTGTAACTGTTGAAATGTCATAATATGTCTCTCCTCTTGTATCTCTTTTCTGTATTTAAACTGCAATAAAATGTTTTTAAAATAAAGGGAGAGTCTAAGGGCCTTATTACGATGGCGGTCGGTCAGACTGCCGACCACCATCATATCGTGATGGCATCCGACAATGACTCAGTGGTCTGACCCACGCAATCATGATGAGACAGCCAGCACGGCGGATTTAAAGTGCTTTTTATTACTGCAGCATGGCTGCGGCCCAGGAGAATTGCCACAGCATAAGCCGCAGTAGAAAAAAGCACTTTTTGCATATCGATGCACTATGTGCCAGGAACCATGTGGTGCCTGGCACACAGTGCATGGATGTGTGGGGGAGCACTACATGAGCCCCTCAGCAGTGGGCCATAGGGCCTGGTGCCCTGCTTGGGGACCCAAAGTATGTTTGAATCTGCCTTTTCATGGCGGCCAGACCGCTATGAAAAGGCAGTCAAAAAGGGTTATCCTAATCCCTTCGGCAGTGCCTGCATAGGCACCGCGTCCATTGTAGGGATA
Organism: Calotriton arnoldi; assembly: GCA_963921515.1. Classification (NCBI taxonomy): domain Eukaryota; kingdom Metazoa; phylum Chordata; class Amphibia; order Caudata; family Salamandridae; genus Calotriton; species Calotriton arnoldi. The sequence continues at coordinate 167,747 of CAWUFW010016475.1, forward strand.
GGATTCCGACCTCCACCCCGACGGGATCTTGGATCCTGCCGGAGGTGGCGGTCTTTTCCCTAACCTCTGCACTCTGACTGCCAGTTTTGTAATCTGGCAGTCGGGCCGATGGCCTGGATGTCAGGCGGACCGCCACCAACGAGTTGTCAGTGGTGGTCCAGCCAACATCATAATGATGTCCTAAATTGAGGAACAAACTAATGTTTCATGAACATTGGGGGAGTTGGCATCCATATTGTGGCAGATTATGTTTCCCCATATATTATTATAAATGAAAGTGTCTGGAAGTGCGATTTTGAGATACAATTGGGATCTAACCTCTGGGAAACAGATATAGTCCCAGAAAGTTACTGTAGTGAGGCAATTGTTATTCTGGGTTACAGGAAGCTGATGTTCCGATCTAAGAACAGAGAATCCTTAGGGAAATCAGTACATCGCACAGAAAAGACCTTCAGTTCTGGGATGGTTGGATCAAAGAGAGTTACATATTGTTTTATATCCCAACCGTAAAGAACATGTGTTGATTCTAGATGATTCAGAAATCACTGTAAAACGATTATTGGACACATTTCCAGGAGTATTTATGGAAAAGTTGGGCTATTGAACCATTTTGAGCCTAAGATTGTTTTAAAGGAAAATACTGTTCCTCAAATTTACAAGGTTAACTATGTACCTATACCTTTTAGAAGTGAGGTGTCTAGGGAGTTAGAGAGGTCAATAGCAGGTGGAATAATTGAACTGATCGTATCTTCTGAATGAATCAAACCATTAAATGTAGCTCGCAAAGCCAAAGAAAAAATCTGACTTTGTGTTGACATTCATGACTTAAATAAGAATATTGTGGTTGACAGATTTCCATTACCCAAGAAAAATGAGATGCAACAATGTCCAACTGTATGAAATTCTTCTCTACATTAGATCTTTAAGCAGATTACCACCAGTGCCTCTTCACAAAGATAGCAAAATGTACACTGCATTTATCATTTTGGAGGTGTGTTTTCAATTTAGAAAAATGTCTTTTGGCTTGACGTCTGCAGCTGCTTTCTTTCAGAGACTGATGTTCAATGTTTTTGGTAAGATGGAGAATGTGTTATTTTTCTGGGATAGGTTTTTAATAATCGGAAAAACAAGACTGATCATGATCATAAATTGGAAGAAGTTCAGGGCATTTTGAACGACAGAGGTTTGGTGGTAGAATGAGCTAACTGTAAATATTTGCAATCACATGTCACTTATTTGGGGCGTGTGATTAGTGAGCAAGGCATTAGACCTAAGAGTAACTTTATTAAACGCTATTAAGGAAATGCCTGCAACCCAGACTAAGGATGAACTCAGATCGTATTTAGGGTTGGTAGAGTTTTATGCCAAAAAAATTGTAAAAAAAACTTTCTCAATGAAAATGTTTGCCATCAGGAATTTGCTAAAATCTAGGGTTCTATTTATTAGGACTGAAGAGTGAGAGAGAGAGAGCAATTAAACAAGCTATTGTGTCTGCACCTGCTCTGCAAGGATTTGATCCACAGAGTACTAGCTACATACCAACAGATGCAAGTAGTAAGCATCTTGGTGAGGTTTTATCACAGTAATGAAGAAGGAGGAGAGGTTATTGTTGCCTTTGCTTATAGAGTCTTATCTTTGGCAGAGAAAAATATGTAATCATTGAAAGAGAAGCTGTAGCATGTGTTTGGGCTTTGGAATGTTTTTGATCCTTTGTATTGGGGAAAATGGTTAGGTTGGTTGTGACCACAAGTCGTTGACTACAGTATTAACGTCAGATGGTTTTTCAAAGATTTGGCGCATATTTCTTTGCGGTTTGCACTTGCACAGCGAGCTCTAACTTCAGAGTCTTGATGACAGCCAAGTACAATGCCCATCTGTTGACTCACTAAACAAGCCTGGCTCCACCTTGGGCAGTGCATAAAAACTGTCCTCTGTAATTATGCTTTTTGACCCTTTAGATATCAGATGCCAGAATTCTTTGCTATTTTTAGTTTGCGCTGTGATTAACAAGTCTTGCTAGAACCCTATGTGCCAGTTCCTTTGTGCCTCAGATTGATCATTTCTGTAAGCTTTCCTTTATATGGCTACCATGGTTCTCGAACCAGCTTTGATAGCTCCCATCAAAGTTTGTAGAGCTAGCTTACATGTCTCATCAACCCACTCTTTCTTATTCCTGGGCATTTACTTTCCACTGCTATTTTTATTTAAAAAATCTTTTATGTTATTTAGAAGATTTATAAATATGTCCACCAAAGATTGCATCTCCAATCCTCTGGTGCTCATATTAACCAGTGAGTGGACAACTATGTTATAAAGTTGCACCAGTGTGCCAGCACAATTGAGGGCCATTTGACCTTCCTTTTGTTATTACTAAGGACAGTTGGAGTGGGTAAAATGTTCTCTAAAGATGAGTGAAGGAAATAGTGGGTTCAAGCCTTAGCCTCAGACCTAGTCCTGCACTCATCCTGTGTCCCTCCATCACTCTAATCCTCAAAGATCATATGCACATGGCCTTCATTTATGCCAAATGTCCATCTCACCAAGGCCATCAGTGCCCTATCACCATCACAAATGTCCAAAGTAAAACCTCTAAGCTCAGGGTCCTTTGCCAGCCACTTCCCACCAGACCAGCTGCATGGGCCCTTTGGCCATATACAGCAGGCTGTCAGTGGGGCTGGGATGTGACAGTGCACTGTACACAGTGTCCATCTCACTTTATAACCACTGCATGGCCATCATTAATGTGCAGAAAATTGTTTGGCACAGTGAGTGCCTATAGGAAATCTTACACCCAAACCAGCTGCACGCATCCTTCGGCCTGGTCTACAGCAGTCAATACACCAGGCCCTGCCCCACCAACTCTGCTCTGTTTGACGATTGATCGTGCATAGCAGCCTCTTTGTGTTGGTTGTGACTTAAGGCCAATCAAGCCAGTTGTGCACAGCCTTAGGCTTTGTGCTTTTGGCTTTAGCACTGGTCCTGGGGTATTGCTGCAGTGAAGTAACATACAGAAGGACCATATTCTCATCCTCCAACGAGCCATTTGTGCATAACTTTTGGATCTGCCAGGACCTTTGAGCATAGGACCTCCCTTGTGGCCTGGCCTGCCCCAGCCCAGCCCCATGTTGCTACCGAATGCCTCAGTGCACCTACTCTGTCCATGCACAACATCCTACGGCCTGGTCTATGTCAAGGTTCTATGACACCTCCCATCCACCCACCCACACCAACAGCCCACAGTCTTTGTCCATTGTCTAGTGGTGTCTGATTGCTCTGTACGACCTATCGCCAGGCATAGCTGCCAAGTGTCCCAGATCCTTACATGATGTGCTGCTCCAGTCCAGTTTTGTCAGATTTGAAGTCCTGTTTTATAATCACAGAAACAAGACTATAAGTTCCAGAATTCAAGGGAAAAAAACCTGGACTGGAACAGTACAATGCTCTTGTACCTGGGAAACTTAGCAGGACTGGCCAGGCATTGTGCCAGCCCTACCCCACTCAGAGAAGCTGTGTATGACCTCTGGCTGTGCCGAGCATGCTCCATGATCTGGGTCCTGTGCAACTGAAGCAGCTGCACACAACAGGTCAATGGACCAAGATTCTCCTAAGTGGCTTGAGAGTGCTTTTAGCATGACAATAGGGTTCAGGATGGTCAAATAATTCAAACGACATAAGGGAAAGTCTTGAAACGAGACACTTTTTCATTTAGCATGGTGCTTTTTGATGAGCATTTTATGAATCTAAGTCTGAAACCACAGAGTGAAAGTTCTCCACATATTAATGGCAGGGATGTAGCTTCAATGGGATATATGTATTTTCTGATAAATAGTTGGGTACAGGTACTTTCAGTCGGGCATGGGGAGGTGTCTGCCGAATTTCACCAGGAATTGTTATATACACACAGCCAAAAACTCACACACACTCTCTCCCTCTCTGTTTTAAAAGTCCTCAGAAATGTTAAATATTTTACAAAACAATTGTCTTTTCTCCCACTTAGAACTCCTACCAATCCGCATTCCTCTCCCTTTCCGCTACCCCTTATGCCCCTCTCATGCACCCTGCTTGTTGTGTAATGTATTGTAACATTATATGCCAGTGTGATTGTTGTAAAATCTGAAGTTCACCCACCCTCCCCCATCTTACTGACCAGGCTGCACCCCTAATCAAGCACACGGTGGACTGTTTGTCGTTTGGCGCGCTTTGATATTTTGGTGAAGTGTTTTCCTGTTCAACAATCGATAGAGGATCAGGAGACCGGTTCAGGTATCTGTGTTTGTGATCAGTACGTCAACCACAGCTATACTGTGCACGTTCGTGTTGATTGCACACATTTTCCCAGAGTCATGGCCTGTGGGCATGCACAGCTTTACCAAGGTTTCTAGTTTCAACCCACAGTCGACCTCTGATAGGCGATTTCACGAGGCTATGACCCCGTGACAGAAACTGGATTTAGACATTATTAGCCCTGGTTCCAGATTTTACAGAACTAGATATGCAAAGACATACATGATGTAATCATCTGAAAATGTATATCACTTTAAAGGTCTGATCTATTTAAATAATGCCAGTGTTCAAAACAGTACTCAACCTTTTAGTTTTCCTAATCTTGCACTGAAACCATTGTTATACAGTTTCAATTACTTATCTTATGTACTGGACCACTATTTTTGCTTTTGCCACCCCGAGTGGGACAGGTATGCCCAGACATATGTCCTGTGATCGCCATGTAACTGGATTCAGGCTATCTTGGATGATGAGGGGTGATAACCTGTAACTGGTCCTAGGATACTTGTTTTCTGTCCCAGGAGGACGTGGCCTGGCAGTTAGGGCTGGACTATTCCCATAGAAGAGCAGGGTCAAGCCTCATTTGCATATGGCTGGGTCCAAACTGGAATGGCGTGGTAAGCAAAAACAGATGGATTTAGGCCCTAGTCTCTGACTGGGGGTGAGCATTTGAATTGTTCAACATTCTGTCCATGAATTGTTGTTTTTGCACACAAAAATTTGATAGACAGCACCCCCCATGTGGTAGGCTGTCATTAGAGCCGGTGTTGAGAATAAAGAGCTGGTGATGAGCACCCGAAAACACAGAGTTAAATTCAGCACTAGATCTTCTCTCCGGTTGAATGTAAAGCTGAGTAATTTTCTGATCAGTCAGTGATCTGGTTGGTGTCAGGCTTTCTGTTGTCAAACCTGCCAATGCCCTAGAGATGGGCAGAGAGAGGGATGCAAACATTCTTCACTACAAATAAATGTGTAGTCCAGGAGGGCAGTAATGATATTTCTAAGGAAATCCCTGACAGATCTTTGCACCGGGCAGGAGAGTGAACAAACCAGGCACATAGACTTAAGTAGGCAATACCTGCAGAGCACCACATGGGAATTGGCTCAAATGGTCTGTGTTTTTCCTGTTGTCTTATTGTAAAGATTTTATAGTTTTAGAATTGGCAACTCCTGACTATCACTTGGACCGAAGTGAAGGATATAAGCATATGTGGCAAATAGTTGGATGTCTGTGTTTCCGAGTACCATCAGAAAGTTGGTTTGGGAGACTCTTTCAAGTGATTAGACGACATACAAATGGCTAAGGGGTGCTATGCAGATACTGTCATCAACATACCTCTCTTGTTTGGGTCAAAGATTTAAGTTATTTTTCAGATAAACCTAGAAGTTGAAAAATCAGATTCATTTAAATACAGAAACAGACACCTATATTCCCCTTACTATGGTCAAAGCTTCGGGGTGTTTTCAATGATAATCATTTACTAAGAAACAGATTCTGCAGTTTCAACATTAATATTGATGATATTATGTAAACAATAAACGGTAGTCCCACAAGTCTCAAGAGAACAAGCAAAATACACCAGGCAAAACAATCCACTGCAATACAGAGAGCAGAGATCAAGCCGACTGAAAATAGCCAATCCACCAGAGTATTGAGCTGTCCCCACCCCCCTAATGTGACCCGATATGGCTGACGCAAAGGCACACAGGTAATTCACTGTTGGAAGCTGAAACATGTCTGGGCTTACCTGTGCTCTTAGTCAGAGTGGGCATAGCCTAGCAGTTTGGCTGGACAATCAATTTCTTGGAAAGTGTCTAGACTGATGATCATGTGATTGGTCCCTGTTTGCATTGATGCATTGGAGCTAAAATTAATAGAATGGAATAGTCAAATTAATTACTATGAGTTTAGATGTATCCACAGTTACATCGGTAAATGGACATAATATCAAATTCTAAATATCGAATTGCAGTTATATCGAAGTTGTAATATCGAATGTTTTATAATATCGAAGTAATGAATATCGTAGTAAAAAATATCGTTTTTTTAATTAAAAAATATCGAAGTATAAAATATCGAATAAGTAATATCGTTAGTAGATAATATCGATTTGTCAGTGTTGTAAAAAATATCGAAAAATATATATAGAAAGTGTAAAATATCTTTTTTTCTAAATATTTAAATATTCTGTATTGTTATTAATTTTTTATTAGTTTAATTGTTTGAATATTTTTTGAAATTGTATAAAAATTTTTTATAAGATATGTTTTAGGAGCGGGATGTTGGGTTATTAGGGGATAAGGGTGGGGAGTTTTTTAAAAATATTAGTATAAATTTACATATTAAATTAATTTTGGGGAAATTAGAAATTAAAAAAAAACAAAATTAAAATTGAAAATATAAAATATATGTTTTGTTTTAGGAGTGGGATGTTGGGTTATTAGGAGATAAGGGTGGGGAGTATTTTAAAAATATTAGTATAAATTTACATATTAATCTAATTATTTTTTAAATTAGAAAATATTTAAAAAAACGAAATTTATATCAAAAATATAAAATATATGTTTTGTTTTAGGAGCGGGATGTTGGGTTATTAGGGGATAAGGGTGGGTAGTGTTTTATAAATATTAGTATAAAATTTACATATTAAATTAAAATTTCGAGTTTTCAAAATAATTTAAAATAATGCGAGCGCGTGCGAATTCGCTGACCGACTCGTTCACGGGTCCCAACCGCTCCGACCGACTCGCACGGATGCGCCTCGCACCGCGCAATGGAGACGTTCCCCGACCGGGCAAGTACGATGTGCGCCGCGAGCAGTCCGACCGACTCGCGCCGTCCGGCTCCAAGAAGCAGTCGGAGCCGTACTTTGGGGGTCCATGTCGGACCCCCCTGTACACGTAGCCACGTGAGTCGCACACAGGGGGGACCCATGGGTCCCCCCTACCTGTGCATGTATGCCGCGAGTCGCTTCGAGGCGTTCCCGCTGTAGGGGGCGCCCTTGGTCGCCTCGCACCCATTGAGTCAATGCGAGCCCGCGTACGCGTTGTACGACTGGCTCCCATTGACTTCAATGGGAGTCCGACCGACTCGAGTCCGATAGCATACGTGCGCATCGTACTCGTTCGGTCGGGCTGCTAGGGTCTGATTCGGTCGGAAATCTCTCCGGGTCCGGCTCGGTTGGAGAGATTTCCGGCCCGAATCGGAATCGGCCCCTTAGTGTTTAGCACCTTCCCTGACTTAATACTGAATGGAGTGGGAATAGTAATTTATATATGTTTAGTGTCCAGCACCTTCCCTGACTTAATAATGTCTGGAGTGGGAATAGTAATTTATATATGTTTAATGTCCAGCACCTTCCCAGACTTAATACTGACTGAAGTGGGAATAGTAATTTATATATCTTTAGTGTCCAGCACCTTCCCTGACTTAATACTGACTGGAGAGGGAATAGTAATTTATATATGTTTAATGTCCAGCACCTTCCCAAACTTAATACTGACTGAAGTGGGAATAGTAATTTATATATCTTTAGTGTCCAGCACCTTCCCTGACTTAATACTGACTGGAGTGGGAATAGTAATTTATATATGTTTAATGTCCAGCACCTTCCCTGATTTAATACTGACTGAAGTGGGAATAGTAATTTATATATGTTTAATGTCCAGCACATTCCCTGACTTAATATTCACTGGAGTGGGAATAGTAATTTTTATATGTTTAGTGTCCAGCACCTTCCCTGACTTAATATTGACTGGAGTGGGAATAGTAATTTATATTTGTTTAATGTCCAGCAGCTTTCCTTATTTAATACATATTGTAGTGGGAACAGTAAATTATATATGGTTAATGTTCAGCACTTTTTGTGATTTAATCCTAACTGCAGTGGGAAGAGTAAATTATATATTGTTAATGTTTAGCATCTTCCCTGATTATTGTTTAATTGTATTGGGAATAGTGAGTGATATATGTTTATGTACAAATATATTTTTAATTTATTTATAATTTATCTAACATTTTTATATTACATATATGTTATTTGCTGTGTATTTATTATTTTTATATAAAGAGTTGTAGGAAAATTACTGTATCTCTTTTTATATGTGAAGAAATGTAACAGTGTTTTATTATGTGCAGTGATAATGTATTTTATTGTGTAATTGATGTATAGTTTATAACTTACTAGTAAAAAAACATTATGTTTATTTATAGTAAATTAAAATGGTACATTTATGAAATTAATACATTTAAGTAAAATATTCAATAATAATATATACATATAAAAAAATAGATATTTTTTATTTTCAAACAATCTTTATTTTTGTATAAGTAGGTAGAAAGACAAAAAAATATATTTTTATTTATAGTATGGAATACAAATTAATAAAAACACAGAAAATATGTAAATTTTTATTTAAGGAACATAAATTATTTTACATACATTTATTAGTTAATGGAATTTGTTAACAGAAGTATTCATATTTTGATATACAAACCATATTTTTTTATTATTTTACACGAGTTGTTGGAACATTATAATATATTTATACAAATAATATAAACATTTTTGGCATATATATACATAACATAAAGCATTGTATATTTAATTATTATTTAATATTGTAACATTATAATGCTGTAGTGAATATTGTTTATCATTTTCAACAAATTATCACTTTATTACATGTATGTACAATTTTAATTAATATTATTAGTATATAAAATATTAATAATATTAATTATTACATTGTTGTATTGCATGAAAACAGGTAAGTTTCGTTTTCCATTTGTACATAATTAATATGCATTTTCCATAATTAATATAATTAAAAAATACATATATAATTATAATAATAATAATAAATATATTTCCATATTAATTATTATTATAACTTTACAAAGCATAATAAAATATATACTAATTTTTAAATATAGAGAAGAAATTGTACAACATAAGAAAAATATATGTAAAATTTACACTTTGCTATAATGCATTTTTTAACATTATTCCTTTTTTACATTTATTTAAGCAGCCATTTTTATTTCACAGGGACTATTTTGTAACCGCGTACTGTTATTTTGGGTCATTCAGGACCGGAGAAGCTCGCGGTTGGAAGCTGCGTCGCGTCGAGCAAGGTAAGGGGAATTTTAATTATTTTATCTAACTTAGGTGTCCATTACGATGTCGGGCGGATAAAAATCCGCCATCAACCACAGTGGCTAAAATCCGCCCGCCTACACCCCCTGAATACCGACCGAGCAATTACGATGGCGCGAACCGAAAACCGCCGGAGGCGGAAAATAAACAGAAAATACCGCCCGCCCATGTCCGAGTCTATGTCCATCCGCCCGCCACGGACGGAAAGACGCACGACAAGCCAAAACCGCCCGCCCTGACGACCGAGACACCGCCCGTGAAATTAGGATCGTACCGACATGAGCGCGGAAAATCCACAAATACACCGCCCGCCAGCGCAAACAACAGTGACGAAAATGGACACGGCGGAAGCCCTGGCGGCCACCACCATTTTGCGAGTGGATTAACACAAAAAACCAGCACTTGAAATTCACCCACACTATATCTGCCACGAACATTGCCTTCCTAGATCTCACCATCAGATTACAAGAGGGTAGAATAACGACATCCCTATACAAAAAGCCTACCGACAGAAACAGCTTGCTACTGTACAGCAGCTATCATCCTGCTACACTGAGAAATAACCTTCCCTTCAGCCAATTTCTAAGAATTAGAAGAAATTGTAGTTCTACAGAGGACTACAAAATTGAAGCAGAGATACTGGCTGACAATCTGCTGAAGAGACAATACCCTAAGAAACAGGTTCACTCTTGCATGAAACGAGCAAGAAATAATAATCGTGAAAGCCTCCTAGAGGTACATGAGAAAGAACCCACTGACATTTTGACCTGTGTGACCACGTACACACCTAGATCCAATCTAATAAAGAAGGCAGTGAACAAACACTGGGCAATTCTGAACACGGGTACGCTGTCAATACCCAAACCAAGGTTTGCGTTTAAACGTACCAACAATTTGAAAGATATGTTGGTGCACACTAGACCCAAGAAGAGCAACATCCCTAACCAGAGGCAACTGTGGGATCTCCCACCCGTGACAGGACACTATCCCTGCGGCTCTTGTATCGTGTGCCCACAGACCAGACACACCAAACAATTGGTTCTATCAGACACATTTACATGGACGCTAATCAAACACACTAACTGTAACACCCCACGTTGTGTGTACATGCTGACCTGCCCTTGTGACAAGAGGTATGTTGGCATGACCATGAGGCCCGTTAAGGTCAGAATCACTGAGCATAAGAGCAATATTCGTTGCCATAAAACTACCACCAAACTATACACCCACTTCTCTGAACTCGGACACCCCCAGAGAGTCTACGCTGGGTCATCCTAGAATCCCACCAACAAATAACACAGACTGCTTTGTACAGGATTGAACAAAGGTGGGTGTTCCGTCTTGACTTAGCAAATGACGGCCTGAACGATGCCATACCCTGGAGCACCATTAATTAATCTGATATATACAACCATTATCCGCAACTTTAACGAATGAATATATCAGCTTAAGACTCCACGCTAGTCTCTCACCTCTTTATACATCTCTGCCACATGATATCGACATCAGGCTAGTCAGATATGGAGATTAGGCTATGTTAGGACGATATATCTAACAACTAACAATAGAGTACAATACTACACTCTAAGATGGCCGACATACGAATCACCCAATCGGCAGTCGCCAGCAACTTATGCACAAATTTGGCGCAGTGACGTGAGCGCTTTTGCACTGTATAAATTCTTGTTCACATTGTTGATAAAACCGCGCCACTCAATGCCAAATTTGAAGCCCTTGATGCGCATCCACATCAAGGTAATAGCCAGAACTATAGACCTTCACCACATTCAAAGATGGCCTCCATGGTTACACTGTAGATGATGTCATGCCGACACCATCACACCACACACCAGGTGCGGCTGATTTACCATGCTTAATGGCACCAGGAGAGGGTATTTAAGACAGGAACCGACAACCTATCTTTTCCTTCCTGATGCAGCGGAGCGGGTAGGTGAGCCGGACTGCTCTGAGCGGGAGCAGGTGAGTATGGATTACACGTTGAGACTATGCCTGGTCACAAGCTTTTAAGAGAGGTAAGAGGTGCTGGGAATTGCTGACAAGTTACCGCTGGTCTTTGGGAAGGGTACGCTGACTCTGATGTTCTGTAGAGCTCTGCACTAAGACATAGCTTGGGCGCTGTAGGCGCTCTTAACACACCGCACGATTGGCATAATGTCGGAGCGCATGGTGGAGGCGCCAGCAGCTACGCAGGCAGGTCTGGGGCACTTTTGAGTCTGTTGAATAACCTTGTCAATGATACCAATTTCACGACTATGGGCTTACTTTAACCTGAACCATGCCCACTTTCACTTTTAATGCTCTAGAGTCATGGCCTTAGCAACTAAACGTTGTGCCTACAAGCCCACACCCAACATATTTTGTTGTTTGTTTTTTCCTTTTAATACAACAGCGACACTACGTTGAGTGTCCATATACTCCGCTGCGGTCTGATGAAGCAGCACTTGAATCCTTAAGAGGTGAGCTGATACTCACTCACCATGTTGTTCAATTACTCTAACTGGTTACACAGAGGTTTTATATTCTAAATACAAATGAAGGCACACGTAGAATGTGATATGCATGAAATCACGTTGTTTTTATCACTTGTATAGATTCAAAGAGGTTGTGTACGGTGAAACACACCCACTTGAATCAATAGGACCATGTACCAATATTTCCATTTGGTTTTTTGATCCTTTTTGTTTGTACTCTAGGTTGGCTGCTTTTCTCCAGGGCAACGTCCTACCGAGAGAAGAAGTGGTATGTAGAACCACACCATACACTGTAGATAGTTTTCATTTAGTCACTAGGTCCTGAGGAATCGCCAACTGATCTATTAGAGACATTTTATAGGCGAGAAACATGTTGACCACTAAGGGGTAGAGCGTAATTTTTGTCAGATTAAAACAAAATAGTCGCCCTCCTTCTTCTTTTTACTTTTTAATCAGGTTGTGACCTCTCCAGAATAAAAATAATTATAGAGGATTCCCTTACCTGTTTTAACCCACACACCACATCTACATCTTACCAGGCCCCTCACACCCACGGCACCTATACGGCAAGGAACAAAAGATCTCCGATAAAGAGCCCCTTTATGGGTGCCCGTCGAGCATTGCAGCGCCGGCTCGACGAGGAGCAGACCCATATGATGAAGCATGACACCTAGCTTGCTGGGTGTGTGAGGGTCCTAGTTCCGAAAGGAGGTATTCCCCACCTCCCCACCACTCTGAGTACTAACCAGGTGGCCAACTTGCCACCCAGGAACACCGTACCTCTTTTGTCTTCTAGTTCTACCCAGGGCAAGTACGGTGGACCTTTATCAAGCCCTCATTGTCCCCCTTGTTGTTTACTAAGTACTGCACGGGATCTCCCGTGGGACTCTTCAGGTTACCAGAAGGATAATATCCTTCATTGGCCCATTTTCTGGGACTTATTATTTAGTCCCGCCCCTTCTATTTTGCCTTCCCCCAAATCCTCTGACATACCAATCATCATGGATGACAATCCCGGACTTAGCTTTGATGATGCAATGGCTGCAGAAATTCTCAGGAATACACCATCTATCCTGGGAGGTGAAGGTTCATCAGCCTCTGGATCACCATCTGAGGACTGGACCTCCCTTACCAATATGAAAAGAGACTGGGTGAAAATAACGCTCCATGGTGCAATGATGACGGAGTACTTGAGGGCCAATATTGCACCAAACGGCCTAATAGTCAAGAACTTCCCTAGACTTTTCCTGGATGACGCTGTCTTTAAAAAGGAATGGTCCCTGGTAGCATGGAAATGCACCAGGGACTTACTTATCCTCATTATTAATTCAGCAAAGAGGATAGCTGATGCCCTCCTTATTAGAATACAGGTTGCTGAAGGGGCCATAAAGACTACCATACATGGCACTGTATTTAAAACCAAATTGACAGAACTCAACCATGAGATTGCTGAGCACAAGGAATTTCTGATGAAGCAGAAGGTTAGCAAGCTTCAGAAGGATATAAGCAGATTTAACAAAGACAAAATATACCCCTATCTGAAAGCAGACTATACCAACAGCAAAACTAGCTACTCTTCTGATGAAAATAGTGAATCCGACTGAAGAGACTCGGCTAGCAGTGACTCCAGCAATGGGAGCTGGAAGGGTTCGAATCAGAGGAGAAAGAATTATCCACAAAACCCCCACTACCCTGTACAGAATTTTCAAGGGCCGCAGCCTCCTTTTTGGCCTTTCCCGATGTATCCCCAGGGCCAACCGCAATACTTCCCTGCCAGCAATCCACCTTTTTTAGGCAGAGGCTGGGGCAGAGGAAGAGGGCGCAAAAGAGGAGGACAAAAACAAGTCCAGTGGCAGGACCAGGAACCGAATATGATGGAAACCAGGAGCAAAACACAGGGCAGGAGAGTCTAGTGGTTAATTTGTCACATAGACAACTGACACCTACAGAACAAACAGTACTTGAGAAAGGCCTTGGCTATGTCCCCACCCCCAAAGAGGACAGTTTTCGGGAACAATGCGAAATCCAGAACCTGTTTAGAAAAATACGCCTTAAAGCCCACTTCGATGGTACTGAGGAACCAGACAAACTGGATTCAGGCCTTCGCAATCCCTCGACCTTCACACCTACCGTTGGCATGGTACCTGTGGAGGTAGTGACCTTTGAGAAAGCTGTCTTAAAAGAACTGAAGAACCAGGATACCAGAGTTCCTTTCCATAATCTCTCTAATCAAGAACATGCAGCGATTAGATCATTGACTGAGGACAAAAGCATTACAATAAAGCAAGCTGACAAAGGGGCGCCACGGTCATACAATCCACTTCGGATTACAACACCGAGTGCCAACGCCAACTACGGAATAGTAAATTCTATACTCCGATAACAACAAACCCCACGACTCGATTAACGACCGAGATAACCACCATGGTCTATGAGGCAGAGAGTAATGGGTGGATCAGTGGTAAAGAAGCTGATTTCTTGATTACCAAACTTCCCAAAACACCCTATTTTTACACTCTGCCGAAAATACATAAGGGGACCACCCCTGTTCCGGGCAGACCTATAGTTTCAGGAATCGGCTCACTCTTAGAGCCGCTCTCAAAATTCTGCGACCATTACCTACAACCTTTGGTCAAACAGACACCATCATACATCAGGGACACAACAGATATCCTCTGTGTTATAGGTGAAATAGAAAACACAGGCGATATTGACCTCCTGGTCACCTTGGATGTGGAACAACTGTATACCAATATCCCACAGAGAGAGACATTGGCAGTAATAGAATCTGCACTAAGTGGGAGTGAATGGACAGCAGCAACACCCATTTCGTTCATCATGCAATGTGCCACCCTGGCCTTAACAGAAAACATTTTTGAGTTTGACAGCCAACTCTTCCATCAGTCTCAAGGTACTTCGATGGGGAGTACCTTTGCCCCCAGTGTGGCATGTTTGTATATGGCGGCATTTGAACAAGAGACCATCCAACATGCGAGTAACCCCTTCGGAGCTAACCTGAGACTGTGGAAGAGGTACATAGATGACATCCTCATCTTTTGGCAGGGTGACATACAGAGATGCGCTGAATTTTGCGAGTGGATTAACACAAAAAACCAGCACTTGAAATTCACCCACACTATATCTGCCACGAACATTGCCTTCCTAGATCTCACCATCAGATTACAAGAGGGTAGAATAACGACATCCCTATACAAAAAGCCTACCGACAGAAACAGCTTGCTACTGTACAGCAGCTATCATCCTGCTACACTGAGAAATAACCTTCCCTTCAGCCAATTTCTAAGAATTAGAAGAAATTGTAGTTCTACAGAGGACTACAAAATTGAAGCAGAGATACTGGCTGACAATCTGCTGAAGAGACAATACCCTAAGAAACAGGTTCACTCTTGCATGAAACGAGCAAGAAATAATAATCGTGAAAGCCTCCTAGAGGTACATGAGAAAGAACCCGCTGACATTTTGACCTGTGTGACCACGTACACACCTAGATCCAATCTAATAAAGAAGGCAGTGAACAAACACTGGGCAATTCTGAACACGGGTACGCTGTCAATACCCAAACCAAGGTTTGCGTTTAAACGTACCAACAATTTGAAAGATATGTTGGTGCACACTAGACCCAAGAAGAGCAACATCCCTAACCAGAGGCAACTGTGGGATCTCCCACCCGTGACAGGACACTATCCCTGCGGCTCTTGTATCGTGTGCCCACAGACCAGACACACCAAACAATTGGTTCTATCAGACACATTTACATGGACGCTAATCAAACACACTAACTGTAACACCCCACGTTGTGTGTACATGCTGACCTGCCCTTGTGACAAGAGGTATGTTGGCATGACCATGAGGCCCGTTAAGGTCAGAATCACTGAGCATAAGAGCAATATTCGTTGCCATAAAACTACCACCAAACTATACACCCACTTCTCTGAACTCGGACACCCCCCAGAGAGTCTACGCTGGGTCATCCTAGAATCCCACCAACAAATAACACAGACTGCTTTGTACAGGATTGAACAAAGGTGGGTGTTCCGTCTTGACTTAGCAAATGACGGCCTGAACGATGCCATACCCTGGAGCACCATTAATTAATCTGATATATACAACCATTATCCGCAACTTTAACGAATGAATATATCAGCTTAAGACTCCACGCTAGTCTCTCACCTCTTTATACATCTCTGCCACATGATATCGACATCAGGCTAGTCAGATATGGAGATTAGGCTATGTTAGGACGATATATCTAACAACTAACAATAGAGTACAATACTACACTCTAAGATGGCCGACATACGAATCACCCAATCGGCAGTCGCCAGCAACTTATGCACAAATTTGGCGCAGTGACGTGAGCACTTTTGCACTGTATAAATTCTTGTTCACATTGTTGATAAAACCGCGCCACTCAATGCCAAATTTGAAGCCCTTGATGCGCATCCACATCAAGGTAATAGCCAGAACTATAGACCTTCACCACATTCAAAGATGGCCTCCATGGTTACACTGTAGATGATGTCATGCCGACACCATCACACCACACACCAGGTGCGGCTGATTTACCATGCTTAATGGCACCAGGAGAGGGTATTTAAGACAGGAACCGACAACCTATCTTTTCCTTCCTGATGCAGCGGAGCGGGTAGGTGAGCCGGACTGCTTTGAGCGGGAGCAGGTGAGTATGGATTACACGTTGAGACTATGCCTGGTCACAAGCTTTTAAGAGAGGTAAGAGGTGCTGGGAATTGTTGACAAGTTACCGCTGGTCTTTGGGAAGGGTACGCTGACTCTGATGTTCTGTAGAGCTCTGCACTAAGACATAGCTTGGGCGCTGTAGGCGCTCTTAACACACCGCACGATTGGCATAATGTCGGAGCGCATGGTGGAGGCGCCAGCAGCTACGCAGGCAGGTCTGGGGCACTTTTGAGTCTGTTGAATAACCTTGTCAATGATACCAATTTCACGACTATGGGCTTACTTTAACCTGAACCATGCCCACTTTCACTTTTAATGCTCTAGAGTCATGGCCTTAGCAACTAAACGTTGTGCCTACAAGCCCACACCCAACATATTTTGTTGTTTGTTTTTCCTTTTAATACAACAGCGACACTACGTTGAGTGTCCATATACTCCGCTGCGGTCTGATGAAGCAGCACTTGAATCCTTAAGAGGTGAGCTGATACTCACTCACCATGTTGTTCAATTACTCTAACTGGTTACACAGAGGTTTTATATTCTAAATACAAATGAAGGCACACGTAGAATGTGATATGCATGAAATCACGTTGTTTTTATCACTTGTATAGATTCAAAGAGGTTGTGTACGGTGAAACACACCCACTTGAATCAATAGGACCATGTACCAATATTTCCATTTGGTTTTTTGATCCTTTTTGTTTGTACTCTAGGTTGGCTGCTTTTCTCCGGGGCAACGTCCTACCGAGAGAAGAAGTGGTATGTAGAACCACACCATACACTGTAGATAGTTTTCATTTAGTCACTAGGTCCTGAGGAATCGCCAACTGATCTATTAGAGACATTTTATAGGCGAGAAACATGTTGACCACTAAGGGGTAGAGCGTAATTTTTGTCAGATTAAAACAAAATAGTCGCCCTCCTTCTTCTTTTTACTTTTTAATCAGGTTGTGACCTCTCCAGAATAAAAATAATTATAGAGGATTCCCTTACCTGTTTTAACCCACACACCACATCTACATCTTACCAGGCCCCTCACACCCACGGCACCTATACGGCAAGGAACAAAAGATCTCCGATAAAGAGCCCCTTTATGGGTGCCCGTCGAGCATTGCAGCGCCGGCTCGACGAGGAGCAGACCCATATGATGAAGCATGACACCTAGCTTGCTGGGTGTGTGAGGGTCCTAGTTCCGAAAGGAGGTATTCCCCACCTCCCCACCACTCTGAGTACTAACCAGGTGGCCAACTTGCCACCCAGGAACACCGTACCTCTTTTGTCTTCTAGTTCTACCCAGGGCAAGTACGGTGGACCTTTATCAAGCCCTCATTGTCCCCCTTGTTGTTTACTAGGCCACCTCCATGCACAGAAACCATCCGCTGACGAAAACAAACACACACAACATGGCTAACAAGTCCACACAGCAACCCACGCACAAAAACCCAAACACAGTACACATCCCTGAAACACCCCCCCGGACATACAAATCAACTACAAATCCCAGAACACCAGCCACAACACACCTGAAAACAACAGACCACCATGACACACCCACATAGGTAAGTACAAAACCAGCCCCTCCACAGACCACAACCCCCTGCAACATTACAAACTGAGGACGAAAGCACACAACACAGCGAGACAGAAAGGACAGCAGCACACCACAGACACGCACCTATCACACCCATCACCACCACCACCAAACACCTGACCCACAAACCCCCTGCACATCACACACCACACACCGCACCAGCACCACAAACACCAAAACACACACCATGGCATCACACAGAATGCCCAAGTTCACTTCCACCGAGCTGACGGTCATGGTCGTCGAGATCGTCAAGGTGCACCCACAAATCTATGGGAACCAGGTCCAACAAACACCACTATCCACCAGAAACCGGTTGTGGAGCAGGATCGTAGACCAGGTCAATGCAGTCGGGAACGTTCCACACAACAGAGGAGAAATAAACAAAAGGTGGAACGACCTCAAAAGCGTGGTCAAGAAGAAGGAGAGCAAAAATCGAGAGCTGGCTGCCAGGACTGGCGGAGGGAATCCCGCGCTTTTCAAGACCTTCAAGGCGTGGGAGGAGAAGGTGCGAGTGATCATACATCCGGAGATCCTCACCGGATTACCAAGGGGAGAGGAGGCTGGTAAGTACAAACAAACGTATACCAGCACACCGCTATGTACTCACATGCACCACCACCATGCCATAGCTCCCAGGGACAAACACCCCCATGTCCAGCACACAATACACAAGACATCACCCACACATGCAACAGACACTGATACACACCCAGCCCAAAGCTACCAACCAACAAAACCATGGGGGCATGTGTACAGTGAGCCAGCACCGCAACTACCACCAGGTCCCCTTGTACTCCAGATGCGCCAGAATGAGCACTCCCCACACCCACATCCATGTGTCCGCCATAGCTGCACTGACCGACAATGAACAGGTAAGTAGCTGGAACACAAAGACAGTGAGTCGGAGGGGGGACAGCCGAAGTCAAACACCTACCAGGCCCCCACTACCACAGACCAGCAAGGTGGAGCACACCCCACATCCATGTGTCCGCCATAGCTGCACTGACCGACAATGAACAGGTAAGTAGCCGGAACACAAAGACAGTGAGTCGGAGGGGGGACAGCTGAAGTCAAACACCCACCAGGCCCCCACTACCACAGACCAGCAAGGCGGAGCACCCCTCCCTCCCAGTACCATGTGGCATCCATTGCATTGCGCACTCAGAAACAACCTGTAGGTGGGAAACTGTACAGGGCGGGGCGTCTGTAGGCATGAGGACTGTACTACGACTGACACATGGGACATGACACGTAGCAGAGGAACACGCAGCACTGCTCCCAGTCACAATCATGAGACCAATGTGCACACGGACATGTTCGACAGAGTCAAACCCCACATGACCTATCACAGATACAGCAACACCTAAGGAGCCACGTCTGCATGTACAAGTCCCACTGGAGCACAGACCCACACGGCAGGTACTGTGCCACCCATCACACACATCAGCAACACCATCGAAGTCCTGTCCATGTAGTCCTCACTGCCTGTCACCCACACATCGTACAACAACGCCCACGTAAGACAGACCGTACCAGAAGTACCAGCTTGGAACCACAATATTGCACACAAAGACAACCGGACCCATGAAACACACAGGCACACAATGCACATTCAACATATCATCCATCTCATCTCACAGCGACAATGTCATGATAGGTATGACATCCGAACAGCTAGCCCACATCCAGTATACATGCAAAGATACCTGCCCATGACAAAACAAGTGCCTGCAGTGACCGAAGCGCACGTCACACTGCGAATAACGACACACATAACATAGTCAACACCCCAAGAGCACAGCACTGATGCACATGTACCAGGGCAGCGTGCACACAAAGGAATTGGCCCATCTTCAATACGACGTGTGGCACACAACAAGCACGAACTCACAACATTGCTACCAATGTGATGTCCATGAATGATAACAGTCAGCAGATATTCTGGCCATGTGAGACAGACACACACCTTTGTCCATGCACTGTCACGTTGCCAGAACACATGTCACGTTCTGCACCCATCACCCACAGCCTGTACCCCAAAAGCATATCTCAACCCAAGAGCGTGTAGGGGGCTGTACCCCCTTCTGGCATCAGCGT
This sequence comes from Calotriton arnoldi, assembly GCA_963921515.1. Lineage (NCBI taxonomy): Eukaryota > Metazoa > Chordata > Amphibia > Caudata > Salamandridae > Calotriton > Calotriton arnoldi. The sequence continues at coordinate 188,092 of CAWUFW010016475.1, forward strand.
ACCTAAGCGTACCATCCCTCCCCCTAAACCATCGTTCAACCCAACATCGCCGATGGCCCTGGAGCACGCATACACATGAGCCACAAAATGTAGGAGCATAGCAACACACACCCATCGGCATTGCTAATCCGTCCCATGCCACATGTCCACATCACACAGACCCATTGCCTATCCCACGCATACACACATCGTACATCCACACACGCCACTGGGAAACCTGTGCACGACAGTGCACGAACTGTGAATGTCAGACAACCAATACATACTTTGCTAGGTGCAACACAATGACCCATTTCATCCTCCCCACAGGTGCCGAACTGCTGGATGCTGGAGAGGGTGACAGCAGCCAGCACAGCCAGTCTGCAAGCCCCCGACCCAGACTCACGGATGTAGAGGAGCTGGACACCTCTCCGGACACGGACCACCCAGCAGGCCCATCTGGAGTGGCAGGGCACAACCGCTCCCCAGGGCCCCTCCTGCCTACCAACCCATCACCCAGGGCTGCTGACCAGTCACAGACCCCTGCTGCCACGGCCGTTGCGGCCACCACCACCGCCGCAACAACCACCACCACGCCATCCCTCGCCACAGCACCTGTGCAAGGGTCGGCACGGCCGTCGGGCTCCAACCTGGGAGCCAGAGCGAGGACCGTGGTGAGCAATGTGGCCAGTGGGCAGGTCGGTGGCAGCAGTACTGGTAGGAGGAGCAGGGTCAGGCCAACGCCAACTGTGCCTGGGAGCCAAGCCCTGCCGCCAATCGACAGAGTCCTTGGGGCCTATGAAGAGGCCCAAGGCGAATGGGCCAGGTCGGCAAGCGACACGCGGGAGGTCCTTGCGGTGTTGAGGTCCATGGACACCCATATGGCCCAAATTGCGGCACTCATGGGCCAGCTGGTGGTGGGGGGGAGGGCACAAGCAAGGCTAGCAACACCACCTCCGCCACCACCTGCTGTGGCGCAGGCTCGTGCAGCCTCGCGTTCCCCTGCGTCCACAGCGAGTGAGCACTCCTCAGCCACCACCAGCGGAACATCAACACCCCCCCCTACCAAACGTGGAAGGGGCCGTCCGAAGAGGAAACAGGTGTCCAGAGAGGACTTCGCCCGCACCAAACGCCAGTGAGTCAGCCAGCCACCTTGACCACCTACTGCATTGACATGGAATACGATCCTACCCCACACTGCCATGTGAATGGCATGTGTCTGTTGGACTGTGGACATAGAACTCCATGGGTACACCTTGACCATCACGCAGCCATGACCGTCAAGTAATTGTCACAGCATGCACTGTAGGAAGGTGGAATCTGACTATATGGTTGCCCCCACTTTTTTTATGGTGTTTTGCTGGTTTATGACTTAGTTGGACTGGGATCCTGCTATTCAGGGCCCCAGTCTATCTGCTTTCTCTGTAAAAAGGTTTCCATGTGCCTTAGGCACATCTCTGATTGGAATCTGGAGTGCCCTTATAAGTCCCTAGTATATGGTATACTATGTACCAAGGGCATAGGTACCTCAGAGGCCTACCAAGGGCTGCAGCATGTATTATGCCACCCCTGGAAGGCCATCCAAACTGACACCACAGGTCTGCTACTGCAGCCTGGGTAAGGTGGTGCATGCACCCCTTACTGTGATATAGGTTACCTATATCACTAAATACATACACACATATAAACCTATAAGTCACTCCTAAGGCAGGCCTTATCAATCCTGAAGGCAGAGTGCATGGTTCCTATGTGAGAGGGTGCCCCTGCATGAGCAGGGCCCCTCTGCAGCGTTCGGAGACCATCTCTGATGCTGTTTGTAGTGCAGCCTGACCATATACTCTTAAGCGCATTATATCCTCGCGGTAAAATGCTAACTTTGGAATGGCTGCACCTAAACATGTCGTGTTTGGTGTCAAACATCTTGGAATACTACCCCCGCCAATCCTGGCGGCGGGGGTAGCATTCCACCCTTCTAGAGGGAAAGACATGTTAACTCTGACTAGTCCGGTAACTTCTTTCCAGAGCCCTGGCATCACAAAATGGATGCTGCTGCCACAGACACGAGTCTGGCCTCCTGCTGCTGGACGAAACTCCGGCAGGGGAGGCCTGGACAATAGGTTTCCTGTCCCAGGGAGGTGTGACCACCTCCCCAGACAGGATAATGTGTATTGGGGCTGGGCGGGAGCACTTTCGGGTGCTTTGAAGTCCTGCACTGGGGGCACATTTGGTGTCCCTGTGCATACCCCAGTTCAAACCGGATCAGGGGCTTGCAGCCCCTGCTTTGGCGCGAACTGGATAAAGGGAAAGGGGTGTAGCCACCCCTCTGCCCTGACCCACCCATAGGTGGGGCCACAGAGTAGTCCAACCCCTATCTTTAGTATAAAGATATGAACCCAGTCCTTAGGACTTTAGATTATCCCTGGACGAAACTCTGAAACTGAATCCTGGACCTTCAACGCTCTACTCATGATTAGAGGACTGAAGAATCTCCCTTGGGGTCAAGGAGTGACTCCCCTGCTTGGCAGGCACCAAAGAAGCATCTGTCCGGTTCGCATTTCTGAAGCTCCCGTCGGACGCCGAAGTCATCGCATCATCAGAGGTGGATTCTCAGACTTCCCCGAGGCTACCCTGAGTCCCCAGCAAAGCTGAGGCCCGTGGCTATTGTGGGTGACTTGAGACCGTGACCCCTGGACACCGAGCACATTTGCAAGTGCATCCTCTTCTGGGTCTCCCAAGAAGTCGTGCTTTGGGCTCCGAGTAGCCCTAGCCTCCAGCACCACCTGCACCGAAGATCACTGGCCCCCACTCCACGAGTGTCCTGTAAGCTAGATCCATGTGCAGCGTCACGAGGCTCCTTTGCGGTCGCTAGCCCGTTGACTAGTAGCCCTTAACGAAGGCTAATCCTTTTCGAACTTGGCATCCTGGTTGCTCCAGGCCTGCCCTCACTTACCCTTGCTGGGTGAGTTCCACAGACCTTGCTGGTCTGCACCATCGACGATCTACATCTTCACCGAGACTTGCCGTTGCCAAGGCTTGTTGGGTCCAATCCGGTCGCCGACACATCAGCACTCGACAGACATTGTGTACCAGCCTGAATCCTGCTCCTGGTCACCGACAACGCCTCCAGGACCTCGTGGCTGAAGAGTCAAGACGACCATCAACGCACCTGAAGCACTCGACATCGGTGGGCATCTGTCCATCGCCTTCCTGGTCACTGGCTAGTGACCCAGACTCTGTCCCCTCTGCTTTCAGGTTCTTCAGAACTCCGATCCACTCTTGGATCCACCCGGACACTTTTCTCTTGGCCGCCAGCAGCACTTTGCAGCAGATCGCCATTCGAATCGACGACGAAACCCGACCCCGAAAGGCACCTATGCACCCGGCTTCCCTGGGTGAGGTAACACGAGTACTCCGGTGCTCCCGTGGGTAGAGACTCTTCAAAGTCCTAGATCTCAAAGGGTTTTGTCCTAGTCCTCTTTTAAGTGTCCCTTTTCTCTATTTTCCCGATCCCGACTTTCTCCATAGAAGTCAACGGCGTATCGCGGTTGTGTATTTACACTGCACGCGTCTCCCGTAGGTCCCCTGTGTCACTACCTTGGGTGGTTCCTTGTGGTCCAAGCACTTCTAGAGGCTCTAGGCCTAGTGTCTAGTTCAGTCGTGGTTCGCATACCACTTTATTGGTATATGGTGTGGTACGCCCCTAGGGCCCAAACGTGTATTTGTGCTATTACTGTGTTTAAATAACTTCTAACTTATGTACTTCGAACTCTAGCCTCATAAAGAGACTAGAGGGGTGTGTTTAGCAATAAATACATATATTTTGAATATATACCTGGTGTGGTGCTCTTTCATTTGATCACTCAAGAGATTATAGACTGGTAAAACAAGCTGCTTTACATTCCTTCAAGACTTAGCCTGAAGGCTGCTCTCCATAGCTACCACTAGGATAGCTTTCAATAAGGTTGTCTTTAACCTATCTCCAATAAGGGGTTGTTTGGACTGGTGCAAGGTGCCCACTATAATTAGTGGACAGCATATACCAGGCCAACTTCTCACATGCACCACATTTGTCATCACCTTGCACACAATCACATGTCACCGCTGTCAATAAATACACCTTGTTCACAATCGGCTTAATGTGTCCTGGGTTTATTCCACGATGTGCAATCGCCACCATGAGCAGAAATGCATCTGCTGTGTGGCATGTCGATGGGACAGGAGAGGCTGCAGGGACCTAGGGGTGTGAAACAGAAAAAGAGTACATTCAATGAGTGTGTCACACACTCATCACACAGTACTTGTCACCAACTACAAGCAATGCACACACATCTCACAGAGCAACAGGGCACAATGCTACAGCCACTGTCAGTGGCATACCAACCTGGACATGGACCATTGACACACAGCACTCAGTGAACAAAAGGCCCCCGTAACAGAGCACACATACACCTGCACAACTACAGCTACATCAGCCGTCGTACATGGTCACTCACCGTCAAGTGAAGTAGCGGGCGATGAGCTGCTGACGCACATTCACAGCTTCATCCTCTCCACTGTCCTCTTCACTGGAGCTGTCCAGGTCTGCAGGCTGGGGCCCTGGTTGATCTCCGTCATCCACAATTAGGGGATCTGCTTGCGGATCGCCAGATTGTGCAGCATGCAGCAAGCCACAATTATCTGGCACACCTTCTGTGGGGAGTATGCCAGTGCGCCCCGGTGCGGTCCAGGCATCTGAACCTGGACTTGAGGAGGCCAAAGGTCCGCTCAACCACACGTCTGGTCCTCCCATGTGCCTCATTGTAGTGTACATCTGCTGGGCTCCCAGGACGTCGTAATGGGCTGAGCAGCCAGGCTCCATTCGGGTAAGCAGAGTCACCTGGGTGTGAGGGACACAGAGAACCGTTGCAATTCCAACTGGACACAAGACAGCATCGCACAGCCAGCACGCTACACTACTCCACATACTCACCAATAATCCAGCCACGGTCCGGTTGCAGATTGGTCATCAGACGTGGCAGCTTGCTGTTGCGCATGATGTGCGCGTCATGGGCCGATCCTGGGAATTTCGCACACACGTGTGTGATCACCATGTCCACAAGGCACACCACTTGCACATTCAGGGAGTGCGTGTGCTTCCGGTTGCGGTAGAGGTGCTCGGTGGCCTGTGGTGCAACAAGGCCAACATGGGTGCAGTCTATTGCACCAATGACGTGGGGGATTCGTCCAAGAGCATAGAATGCACCCTTCACTGCCGCCAATTCACGAGCCCTGGGGAAGTGGATGTATCTGTTCCTGTACAGCATCATGGCTGACAGTACATCCCTGAGCACCATGCTGAACATGGGTTGGGACATCCCACCTCCACTGCCCACTGTGTGCTGGAATGACCCAGTGGCGAAAATGCAGTGCAGCCATCACCTTAGCCGTGGGGGTGAATGCTGTTGGATACACCCTGCTAGGATGGAGGTGGGGTTCCAACAAGACACATAGATGATGCAGGGTGGGTCGGTCCAGACGATATTTGTGGATGACCTCAACATCCACCATGTCTGACAGCAATTGGTAGGGGCGATGAATGTTTGGTCTCCGCATAGGAAAGATGGAAGTGTACACATGTCAAAGCAACACGCCACATGGCATATTCACATGCACAGAACATAAATGACTGGGCAGGCAATTGAATGACAGAACGGCTGATAAGTAGGGACAGCACAGCCACAATACACTTACACAGGTCCCCTACCAATAGCAATGGGCAGTGACACACACCATTGCTATGAGCATGCACATGGGGAGTCAGGCATTAACAACTTGTACGGCATGCTGAAGGCAACAGACTGCATAATCGGTAAGCTGCAACACCACGGAAACATAACTAGCTGCTGTGCAACACACTGCTTCCGAGGCTGGGTGTGTAGGGCACACACCAACAACGCTATGGACACAGGCTGAGCGGCCAAAACAAGTGGGACCGGTGGCACGAGGGGATATGAGACAGTCATTGATGTCCCTACTGCACCCTAAGTACAGCACTGTACGGATCACACCTCCTGAAACATTGACAGGTGTACACATTGACAGCCCCATGCCGACACGGCTGTGTGCCTGCAACTACACATCACAAGTGACAAGTAACATTGCACGTGCCAAGTGGCAGATGTACATAGTGAAAGATGGCATGTGTGTGCATATGCATATCCCATGCTCCCATGCCAATGTGTACATGATGATGTTCCTACATACATGTGGAGGCTGAGCACTGGCCGTCCCTGCCAATGCACACAGCATGTTGTGGCCCTGTCCATTGTGGACCTGCACCCACACGCAAATCATGGCCACACCTGCAGATGCATTGCGCACATTATACTGTGTGGTGCACATGGCATCAGCGGACTGTACCCGGCATGGGCCAGGCCCTTACGGGCAACTCCAATGACCCTCGCGGTTGCACCCTGCGTGTTCCACTGTGGAGGTAGGCGTCCATGGCCAGCTGGGAGCAGGCCAACGTCTGCAATTGTAGCTGCCAGACATGGTACACGAATCGCAGCAGCTTGTACCCACTGAAACGGCCCCAGGGGGTAATGTGTGTGTGTGAGTGGGACAGGCATAACCACAGCTACCTGGCACTGCAGCCTGGCACCCCTCGACGACACCTGCTGCTGCCACCACTCCACCTACACGTGGATGACGCTGAGGACATGTCCAGGTCCACTCACCGGCGAGGAGCTGGAGAACCTGGATTCCGTGCTCCACGCACACTGCACATGGCTATTCCTTGCGAAAGTTGTGTGTGAGAGACAACTGCAGTGGGTGTGGGTGTGCATGTGGGGGACACACATGTCGTTGCTCCTCAGCACTATGAGTCAGAGCCTGTGGAGTACAGACATGCACTGCACACCATGCTGGCCGCAGGTGGCATGGGTATGTGAGCTCTCGGGCGCTTTGACCTGTCTGTCCCACCCGAGTGGTGGTACATGGCAACTTCATGTCAGACATCCAGTAACACAGACAATTGGCAATGCAGGTCTCAGTGTACCTGTCGGTCGTGTGGAAGTCAGGCTGGGGCCATGCTGCCCTTCTCAGTCCCAGCAGGCCTGGCCTGCACATTGACTGCACAATGCCAGTCGGTGCCGACACAGACTGCCTAGTGGGTTACATGTGTCTCCTGTTCAGGACCCCCCGGATGAGCGCTTACTCTGCACTGTCGATTGGACACACCATGACTAGTGATAGGGATGTGTGTGTGGGATAGTGGCACTGAATGTGACCTTCGTTGCGGGATGGGCCATGCACAGGGCGAGTACGCTGATGGTTGCGCAGTGTTGGTCACAGTGGGTACACCCACACAGATGTGTTGCCTTGTGATCTTTTTCTAGGTCAGCCTGACAATGGACAGTAGCTGTGGGCAGGGTACACATTGCTCGATGTGCTGTCTATGTGCATGTGCATTCACACCAGGCACAACTGCCCCTGCACTTGTGACCCCTGCTGCACTCAGTGCTGGGTCTGTTGTGCTGATGCACCATCTGTGCGTGGGGCAGACAGCTCTGCTCACTTCCGTCATTGCCCATGTCATCACTTTGCCGCAGGTGACATGGTTCATGGAGGGCCCACATGTACGCGTGGGTGGACTACACAAGACTGTCCAATGGTTGTCACCCCCAGTCAGTGCTTCGAATGGGAAGTATGTGGTGCTGGTACTCATTACGCTGTGTCGGGTGTGCGGGGCTAGGTGCGGGGCTACATGCAAGACATGGGTAGGTCATCGGCTTATCTACTAGTTACAATACACACGAGACATGTCTTTTTCCGACCACATCAGGGGCATTCCTTAAACTAACTGGAAGTCAAACAGTTATCTTTTACACTGTCCTCATGGCCTCCCCTCGCTCACAACAATATGCATTTGCACATGAGAAGCTAGCGCATGCACAAGCAGCTCCAAGCTCGCCCCAGAGAGGCCAAGGAGTGTATGTGTGGGTCCATTTGTACATGTGGTCTGTCTCACGGTATAATTAGTGGCGTGACGCCGTCCACATGCGTGGTGCCCCGACTCGGGACCCGGGCAACATTGATAATGCATGACAGGCTCCGCAGTCCGGATACACCACCTGCAACACACAGAGGCTGTAGCTGCCCTAGCGGGCCAGTCCGCGTTCAACTGGAGCTCATGGCCCCACACATTCACTCTTTGGCCTCTCTGGAGCGAGCTTGGAGCTGCTTGTGCACGCGATGGCTTCTCTGTTGCAATGGCATGTAACGTGTGTGGGTGTATTGTCAATGGGTGGGATGGTGCGAGCCACCTTCCGTGACGTCACTGCTGCTTGTGATGTGTGCGTCCCCCACTACTTCCATTTGACTTGTGCCATACTACACATTGTGGATGTGTTGCCTGCGTGATGTGACAAGGATGGGCGCGCCATGCCCTCTCACCCACCATGCTCAACTGCCATCCCGTGCCCTGGATTGCCTGTGCAAGTGGACAATGTTGGGGATACACCAGGTCGACAGGGGATGTGAGTGCCTTGGCAAGGGCCTGGCGGACGCGCAGCAGTATCCGGCATGTCCACAGAGGGTGGGCTAACGTCTACACCTGATGCAGCATTGATCGTGTGCCCGCCTGTTGTGCACACACGAGTTCACATTCATCACCAGACAGGTGGTCTTTACAGATTCCCAGCAGTGCGCCAATGTACTGGCCCTGAGTCCTACCAACACAGCGTGTTTCAAGATTGCATGTGCGCACCTACCCGTCACACCGACCCACCTGAGCCATGCGTAACTCCCGCTTCACATGACACATGTGTGTCTTCCACAGTTGTGCTACTCATTTGCGTTGACATCCAATGACAGTGGACTACATGGTCATCTCACGACTGCCGTGTACTTCACACACTCTCATCCTCTCTCATTCGTACTTGTGAAATGAATCAGCAGAGACACATTGTTGCTTCAAGCCATGTATTGGGACTAATGTCCTCTGTGATGCAGTATAGTGAACACTACTGGCAGCGAAGTGCATGTGGAGGATATACTCAGCATGATTACACATAACATAGGGTGTAGGGGTACAGTGTTTAGTTGTTGACTGTGGGATGTGGGCTTCAGAGTTACAACTGCTTAGCCGTTGGTGTGCTAATGTACATTTGCTGATTACTGTGGTGTTGCTGACTGACACAGACAGTATACATTTAGCCTACCAGTCCGCTTGTCATCATGGGCTCAGTGCATCTCAGTTCCATGTTACAGGTTTGCTGCTATGGTTACTCATACACACGTGCGTGGAGGTGACATCAGGGCATGGGCTTACGTGCATGCAAAGGCGTCCCACTTGTTGTTGCGATGTGGTGGGTACTGGCCATGTCACAGTCACTGGGCTCATGTTGTTGGTGGATGCACTTGGTGTCCATGCAAAGGTCCTGGCACGGACGTTCAGTGGGAGGTGTGGTGACAGCTCTCACATACTACAGCAGGACGATTGCTGTCCACTGACCGGTGCATATGTTCATGGGCGCAGGATCCATATCATGGCATGGTTGTACGTGCAGTTCTGTCCATGTGGTTGCCATACACAAATCCCATGCCTCTGCCTCCCCCTGTTCATGCAGAGTTCCTGGATGTGATGAGGTACAGGGTGCATTTCCCAAATAGTATCAGATGTCATGGCAGTGTAGTTGTTGTTGTGGTGTCAGTTGCAGGTTGCATGGTGTAGTAGTTGTACTGGTAACTGCCTAGTCCGTGCGTAAGCCAAGCATGGGTACGGTGTGGGACATCATTGCTCAATTGGGGGTCTGGCGACGGGCCAGACGAATTGACAGGTTGTCAGGAATGCAATACCTTCCAGCAGGGCTTCCATGGCATTGGTGGTGGACATGGTTGCCAGCCAATGTAGCGGATGGTGGCTGTCAAGGTGTTGGTCATGAGTTGTCCCTTGTAGGAGCATGATGGGACATGTTGGATGGCATTCGATGTAACTGTAATCCATTATCCGTCGTGTGTAGGCACAGTGGTCCCATTGCAGTGTGGGTCCGATAGTCGCCACATACGCCATGCCCCCATAGGCTGAACAGGCCCTGTCGTGGGCGTCCATGGGGTGGAATAGTTGTAGCAGGTCCGCCCTTGGACATGCCGGGTTGGAGAGACATAAATCCACAGGATAGTAGAAGGGACACCTCCGACAGTAGAAGACGGGGATGACGCAGCTGAACAATGCGATGCAGTAAGTTAGTCGGTAACTTACGTTCAGCAGGACCAGATTGTCACATCCCAATATCTGTATCAGGTTATGTTTGTACAGCTTGATCTGTCCGGCGTAGTTGGGTAGGTGTGGTGCAAGTGCCATTTTGCTGCAGGGCGCTGTGGTGGCGTGCTCCGGCTGTCTGTGCAGTCTGCAGAGTGCAACCTCCGACGTTGCTGGGAATTCTGTAATGGTCGTAGGGAGGCAGGACTTGTGTTATGTTGGCTTGTGCGGAGGACACGGGCCCTCATCCCACATGCTTCTCTGAATGGTCAAGGTCAGTGGTGTCTGACTCCTTCCAGATAACTTGCATGTGAACCACATGGGGAGTGTTATCATTTCTTCTTTCCGTTGTGGATGTTCTTTGGTGTTCTGCGCTATCTGCCCTGTGGCCGCTTCCCTCTGCATGCCTGTGTTGGGCTTTGTTTGGTGCAATGACTGTTTCCTCCGGCTTGTTTAGTCGGGATGTGGTTTCAGAGTGGGAATGGAAGGTCATTCGGTGCTGTCTCCTCTCCCGTGTGTGGGCAGCAGGCTGCGTTTCCGCTGTACGTTGGGCTTTGTGTTATAATTGGTCCCACCTGTTGTCTGTCCCCGGTATCTTTGATGTTACGTATTGCATGTCTTGTTATTGGGTGCAGGGTGGCACCGGTGTTTCTGTGTGGTACTGGCGTACCTTTTCCCGACGGGGTCCATATTCTGCTGGGGGATGTTGCCTCCGCTGTGTGCTTTGCCGTGTTTTGCACACAGGGGTGTGTCCTAATGTGGCGTGACGTCACTGACATATTCGGGTCAGTTGTGTGACGTCAGGTTGGCAACAGTGAATTGCCGGTTGGGGACATGACTGTGGCAGGGCTGTCACGTGACTTGTGCGTTCTGGGTGGTGCTGGTGTGTGTGGTGTTTGGTTGTGACCCTGTGTTGTTTGTGTGCGGCGCATGCATTGCGCTGCCGTTGTCCTCTGCGTTGTGCGCATGTGTGGGTGCAGTGGTGGATGTGTCGTGTCCACGCAGGGGTGTCGGGGTGGGGGCCATATACAGTTGTCCCGCCCTTGCACTGTGTGCGCTGTTTGCGTGCCCCTGTTGTGTGTCTGCCTACCTGCGTCGCCGCGGTGCGTTGACTCCTGGGTGCTGCATCAGGTAGAGCATGGGGAGGGCCTGCAGAGCTGAATTCATGCTCGGGGGGTCCGCCTCTTTGCTATCCGTACTGTGAGTTCGGTTTTCCGCCTTGCTTTCACGTGCGGTGTCTCTTAGCCGGAGGAACTGTTTGGTTCTGGCATCATAATATGTACGCCGGGCGGTACGTGATTTCGTCGGGCGGTGCGTCTCCATTGGCCGCGCCGCTCCGTGAACGGGCGCACTTTGATGGCGGACGGCGTCGCTGGCGTACGGGCGGTGTTTGGCTGTCTTTTCGCATCTTAATTGGGCGGGCGTGTGTGCTGTGGCGGGCGGACGGTAACTGGTGCTTTTTGCATCCGCCAGCACGGCGGTGGTGCTTCCGCCCGCCATCCTAATGGGCCCCTTAATACTTATGTTTTAGTCTAGTTAGGATATATATATTGTATTTATTGTTAGGTTATTGCGTTTTTGGTGTGATGTAGGTGTTAGTTATATTTTAGTGAGATGTCGTGAGTTAGTGTTTGAGGCCTAGTGTAGAGATGACTAAATATGTGTTGTTTTGTTCATATAAATTAATGTTATTGTATTTATTGAATGTATTTGGGTGTATTTGTGTGGGTGGGTATGCTTTCAACATTTTTTGCAGGTTACTTTTAATCGACTTTACGTTGGAGAGACAGACGCGTTTTTTTAAAAAAAGAAGTGTGTATTAGTTTGTTAAACTAATATTATTATCACACTTTCTTTTATTTTTCGGTATTTCCTGGAGCGATTTTTATATTTTTATATCTTTTTCGGGTTTTTGAGGGTTTCCGTTATTTGGATTTGGCCAGGATGGATTTAAATTGGACCTGTTGGATTTTTGCATTTTTTGGGGGCTTTTTTAAACTTTAACATGGATTAACAGACAGATGTAAGGATTATTACTTGTTGGAATACATCTTCTACAGCTACATAAACCGTAAGTCTATTTTTTTGTATTAATTTGGGTGGGAAATGTTGTTATAATTAATTGTGATATATAGTATATTTTGATAAATATTATTTATTTGGAAATATATTTTTTTAATTAAGAAAAATATATATGACAATTAATTAATATTTGTGAAAATATAATATTAATATATGTGTGTAAAGTGTTTGTTTTGTGAACGAAAAAATTTATAATAGCTGTGGAAATGTAGTTTATAATATGCTTTTGGCTATTAGGGATAGGTAATCTAGGCCTCTTGTTGATGGGTATAGGGTAACCTGACTTTGCAGTAGCTCAAACATTTTTTTAGTTTGCATAGTTAATTTGGGACATATTTGAGTTACAGATTGTTCCATCAGTAATTCTTGATAGCTTTGTTCTTTTTGTATAGATTGTAGTAGTTTTTGTAGGGTAGGTTTACCTCTGCTTGTTGTTGCTTGGAAGGCATTATGCCATCCTTCAACACTATTATTTGTTTTGGCTTCTTTGTTTAAGGTACTTAGGTACACATTCCACCAAGGAATGTGGAACTTAGGTTGCCTTCTATGCCCTGATCTATGCAGTCTTCCCACCCAGGTGTCCTCAAAGTAGTCTAGTAGTGGGCTTATTTTGTCTTCGTTCCTTTTGTAATAGGGGCTCTCTATTAGAATATTGTAGTGCTCTGCTACATCAGTTACAGGTACATATGCTAGTGCTATTAGCTTTTTAATTTGGTAGGCGAAAGTACTGTCTGTAGCATATTGTACACTTAGGGGCCGATTCCGATTCGGGCCGGAAAACATACCGACCGACTCGGTACGGGAATTTAGTCCGACCGACTCGGACCGGCGCCGTACGACCCGGGTAGTACGATGAAATGCATGTGAAATCCGACAGACTCGGACGGAATACAAAACGACTGACCGAGCCGGACGGAAACAAGCCATCCGGCTGGGAAATCACGCGAAACGAACCGACCGACACGCACCCGGATTGAACCCGAACGAAACGTACCCGTGAACTCCGACCCATGTAGTACGATGCTGTGCGTGCAAAACACGACCGACTTGCCCGGAGCACAAGCCGTACGACCGACACGCATACAAAACCCAGCCGAAGCAACCCAATACTCCGCGACCGACTCGTACGCCGCATCTGAAACCTAGCTGACACACAGCGGGAACGAGTCGGACAAGATCGCACCAGACAACTGCAGCGTCCTACTCGGACACAAGAACAACTCCTACATGCACCAAAAACACCAAGGAAAAAATAAAAAAATAAAGGGCCAAACAAGCAACCACAAAGCCAATAAATACAGGGAGGAAAAAAAAATGGAACAAGGACACACCTCCAACTCCACCTACATAAAGGCCACAAATCCCTACCATGATCCTTTGCAAATTCCACTGACCTGCCAGCACAGAACACCATCACACAGCAACCACAGACACACTCACAGCTCATACATCACACAAGCCACACACCATTACCACACCTACATATAGCACCCTCACACACACCCAGCTAAACCTACACTCACACCCCCCCACTTGCACACACACACACACATCAATCACCACCACCACCCATCACCATGCCCCCAAAGAAGAACCATAAGTTCCTAGATAGTGAATTGGAAGTCCTGGTAGACGAGATCCTGAGGGTAGAGCCACAGTTGTTTGGTACATTGGTACAACAGACCCCCATGTCGCAGAAAACCAAGATGTGGGCGAGGATTGTCGACAGGGTGAACGCACAATCACCATGTTTGCGCACAAAGGAAGACATCCAGAACAGGTGGTATGATGTGCGCAGGAGGGTCCGGGACCTACTCAAAAAGGACTACCTCCTCAGCCAGCACACCGGCAGTGGCCCTCCTGCAAAACCAGTATATCTCAGGCCCTGGGAGGAGAAGGTGCGGGCCATCCTACCACCAGTGAGTGTATACGGACTAACAGACATCCCAGAGCCTGGTGAGTACACAACTAATATACACAATATGTTGTGACAACACACACACATCACAGTCAAGGGGATAGGCAAACCATGCACCCTTAGCAAATACACAGCAACCAAAAGTTATTCATCCCAAGATGTGAATGCTAGTCAGACAAACACAATACCTCCCATCTCATAGTGATATGTAACTGTGTCATGACATGTACAAACCTAACAACAAATACAGCAAGGCAGTGGCACAAATAGAACCAACAAACACTCCCAGATATTTAACCACCACTAGAACACCACCTCACAGGGAAGCTCACTGAAAGGAAGGAATTCTGTGTATGCTGGTCAAGTCAGTGTAGCCAATAGCATGATGGGAGTGGTAGTCACAGATATTGGTCACACCCACAATTGGCCCATCAACACCATTCTGAACCATGCTCACATCACAGGGAGTGGAAAACAACTGACAAGATGGCTGACACTGGGTACTGCTGTGGGGAGCACAAGGCCCTGATGGGAACTGGGCACCAACAAACAACAGGACCACACTGCCAGCCATCTTGCCATTGCTGTCACACTCACACACACTGAAGTCCACTCAAAAGGAAAGAAGTATGGGCATGCTGGGAAGGGGGGTGTAGGCAATAGCAGGATGGGAGTGGTAGTCACAGATATTGGTCAGCCTCACAATTGGCCCATAAACACCACCCTGAACCATGCTCACATCACAGGGAGTGGAAAAGGACTCACAAGATGGCTCACACTGGGTTCTGCTGGGGGGAGCACAAGGCCCTGCTGGGAACTGGGCACCAACAAACAACAGGACCACATTGTCAGCCATCTTGCCATTGCTGTCACACTGACACACAGTGAAGTCCACTCAAAAGGAAGGAAGTATGGGAATGCTGGGAAGGGGGTTATAGGCAATAGCAGGATGGGAGTGGTAGTCACAGATGTTGGTCAGCCTCACAATTGGCCCATCAACACCACCCTGAACCATGCTCACATCACAGGGAGTGGAAAAGGACTCACAAGATGGCTGACACTGGGTACTGCTGGGGGAGCACAAGGCCCTGCTGGGAACTGTGCAACAACCAACAGCAGGACACCACTGACTGACATCCTGAAAGACAACTTGCACTCCCTGCAATGGAAGCACGCTTCATGGTGGGATAACTGGGCTGGGGGAGAAGGAGGCCCGGATGGCAAGCAAATACCACCAATGCTGGTCATGCACACACCTCAACATTCACATTGACATGCCACAGGTTGGCAGGACAATGTGCTACACCAATATCACTCTCTGACTGTCACAATTTAGGAGAATGCAATGTCCAGGCCCACATCCAGAGGTACAGTCACAACTGTCAAGTGTTTGAACAATTGATGCCAGTAGAAACATAACATACAATCTATGTCTCTCCCCAAAACAGGTGATGATGGGGACACAGCAGCAGACGAGGAATACTGAGCTCACTGGTGTGGATCAGCCTCTGCACTCCTCGGATGGCGAAGAACCAGCTGGACCCTCCGGTGTGAGTCATCATGCAGCACCAGCAGGACCAACATCTGCACCCCCTGCACCCACCCCTCCAACAACTGCCAACACACAGGCCACCCCTGCCAACACGGACAGACCAAGGACCACAGATGACAACAGCGCAGGGACCCAGACCCAAACTGGAGCTGGTGACAACGAGCCCAGGAACAACACCCAAGTGGGCCCACGGTCACCTGTGCGTGCCACCGCAGGTCCTGCACGTGTCGCCAGGGGTGGTGGGAGGGGTGGTAGACATAGGTCGCTCTTTGCAGAGGGGTCTGGACTGCATGATGACCCACAACTGGCACGCATCGCGGATGCGTACCAGACTAGCACCGGAGAGGTCAGCCAGGTAGTGGGGATCCTCAAAGACATACAACAGCAGAAGGCTGCCCATCATGCCTGCTTGGACTCCCACATGTCCCGTGTTGAGACACACATGTCACGTGTCGAGACACACATGTCTGGCATGGAGTCCAAGTGGGACACATTGGAACAACTGACAGCGGTGCATAGGGACATACTGACAGCCCTCCGCCAGATCAGCAACAACATGTCCTCACCTCCCTGTGTGCCCACAACATCTGCTGCTGAAACAACTGCAAATGCCACAGGGAGGGAGGAGGACTCTGGCAGAGAGTCCCCTGCACCGCCGCAGCCTGCACCTGAGGGTCCCCCCCAAGAAGAGGGGCCGTCCGAGGAGGCCAAACTGAGAGGCCGATGGCCATCTACATCCCCCAGGAAGCCAACACCTGTTCTGGAACTTTTCCTCTGTGTGCAAACTGCACGCCCTGTCGAAGCCAACCCAACTCTCCCACATGACATGGGGAGCTCTAGTTGGCCAAATTCATCAGATGACTGTGGACTTTACTCTGGACATTTCAGCTACCAAGACTTCCGAATCACATGGGAACTTTGGATTCCAATTTCTATGTACAGCACCCACCATCCTGTGCACCATTCTCACACCTGTATGTAAATAAACTCACCAATACACCATATCTGCCTCTGTTGTGATTCCAACGTGCTCTCTGTCATGGAGATGGTGATCAGAAAAATGACACTGTGCATGCTAACTGCTACAGCAAGTCCAACACCGTCATGTCAGTCATGGCGACGTGACACATATGAGGGAGACACACCACTAGGGCCACACAACACATACACACCAGGGCCATCAGACTCATCACCTATACTGATGTTGCAACTAAATACAGTGGAATGCACAGACACGCCACCTATTCACAGTCTGTCAACTAGACTACAGGTGCAGTAAGCAAATGTCAGTCAGATGTGTGACCACAGACAACGCACATCCCAAAGTGAAGCACAGGTTTATTACACATTTGCAACATGTTGTTTCCACTACAAATGCTAGCTAATCCAACCTGGCTGTGGCCACAAAGTCAAAAAGTGCAGAAGATAGAAAGTCCAGGGGTGTGTGGCACATCACCTGTAGGGAAACGACTGCTTCCACCTTGGAAGTTGAATCATGGATTCGTGGGATCCAAGTTGATCAAACAACTCCGACAGCACCCTGTGAAGGACAGACATGACACACAGTCAAAACCACTGAAGAACAGCACAGAACGGCAATACTCATGTCTAATACATGTCACGAGATAACTACACAAAACCAAGTTAGCATGTCAACACTGTTGGGCAGTACAGACCACCTGCAAGGACACATCGCAGCACGCATCCAGTCAAGTAGCACATGGCCACACTCAAACAGCACCAGAGCACCACACACACATATCATGCAAACTCAAATCATTGACATTACAACCCTCTGGAGACTCACATTCAGCTGAAGAAGTTGGTGATGAGCTGTGTGCGGACATCACCATCATCATCATCATCTTCTTCACTGGCATCGTGACCCAGGCCAGGATCTTCCACAGGTGGCGGACGTTGGTCATCGTCATCCAGGATGAGAGGCAACTCCTTCCGCACTGCCAGGTTGTGTAGCATGCAGCAGACGATGACAATCTTGCACACCTTTGCTGGGGCATATGGGAGGGCCCCTCCTGTCTTGTCCAGGCAGCGGAAGCGGCTCTTCAGGAGACCAAAGGTCCGCTCAATCACCCTCCTCGTCCGACCATGTGCCTCATTGTAGCGCATCTGGGCTGGTGTCACAGGGTTCCTGAGGGGTGTCAGCAACCACGGCATGTTGGGGTATCCCGAGTCACCTACAGACAGACAATTGCACATTAGCCGATTTGAAAATGTGTGCGGAAAACAACATAGCAGAACACACACAATGGTACAAAGTCAGTACACACCAACAAGCCAGGCACGCTGGTTCGGCATCTGTGACATCATCCTCGGGATGCGACTACTCCTCATCACGTAGGCATCGTGTGCCGAACCGGGGAAACGGGCACACACATGTGTGATGGTCATATCTGCAAGACATACCACCAGAGCATTGATCGAATGGTAATGTTTACGGTTCCGGTATGCCTGCTCATGTGCCTGTGGTGGTATCAAAGCCACATGTGTCCCATCAATGGAGCCAATTACATGTGGCATCCTCCCCAGGGCATAGAAGTCACTCTTGACGTCAGTGAGTCGTTGACGTGTTGGGAAATAGATGTACTGGTTCAGGTATCTCAACATTGCCCCCAAAACATCGCGTAGCACACGGCTGAACATAGTCTGTGACATCCCACCGGCAGTCGCCACAGTGTGTTGAAAGGTACCGGTGGCAAAGAAGTGTAGGGCTGCCATCACCTTCACCTTGGGGGTCAGCGCTGTAGGATACGGACGGCCAGGCTGCAAATGTGGGTCCAACCGCACTGCCAAATCCTCAATCAGCTGCCTGGTGAAGCGGTACCGTCGGATGCTGTCACGTTCCACCATCGTTGCCAGGTCTGGGAATGGTCGATGGACAGCAGGAGCCCCTGCAGTGCATAGGTGAAGAAAGCAAGATTGTCAGTCACCCCAACTATGTGCCGTTCACCATACTCAATTTCACATGATACATCATTAACAAACACAAGTACTTGATGTGTGTGTCATTCTGTTTGGACATATATGGCACCTACATGGACATCATCTAACATCTCTGTTCAACAAGTGTTGACAACAGGTTCCAGGGTGTGCTATGGGAAACCATAAGGCTGTGTCACAGTGCCCATTTACTGCTCTCACGTTCCACACACATACCACAGTGACATGTCTGGACAGATGCTCCACAGGCATCACAGCTCATTGACAGGTAGATTCCCAGGGACCCTGTCTTGCCACATGGACACTGGCATGACATTGCGTATCATGTACACGTCAGAAAAACTAACATGACACCCACAGGTAGTGGCCCCTGTAGCCTCTGCAGGACAGACATGGACGTCTGTGACACACACACACACAACATCAAAGTTCATGCACAAACCACGTGGATGTGGAGACTGTCTCCCATTGTGCACATGGAGTCAGAGACATGTGAAACACAACATGCACACAGA
The DNA here is from genome assembly GCA_963921515.1 of Calotriton arnoldi. Lineage (NCBI taxonomy): Eukaryota > Metazoa > Chordata > Amphibia > Caudata > Salamandridae > Calotriton > Calotriton arnoldi. Next base: position 207,336 of record CAWUFW010016475.1, read on the forward strand.
CTGCGGAGGGACATCACTATTGTGGCAATGGGCCACCCTGTGACGTACATGCCTTCCCACATGTGAGCCTGGGGGTATGTGACATGTCATACACATACACAACCTGGAAATGTGACCATGACACATGCTCCAAAATGAAAAGTTGCACACCACAGTGGTCAGGTGCACAACACACAAAGGACCCTGTCCCCATGAACACATGCACAGCCTGGGTGTGTCTGCCCCCAAATGCCACCCCAAAACCACATGTTCACCCCCATACACAGATAAGGTTATGCTGCCACACATGCCTTAGATACAGTGTGAACTGGGTGTGGTGTTGTAGGTGTGCCCCTGAGTCCCTGGAAAGTATATGTGACTGGCATAGGTTCACCAGTGACCAGCATGGTGACATATGCGTGTGACCTGTCCAGGGACGCATTGTAGAACAATGGACCGATCGGTGTGCCCGCACGGCCCATTGCATTGTATGTGAGCGGGTACGCGTTGTATTCTGGACACGCGTTGTACAGCAATGGACCGATCGGTGTACCCGCACGGCCCATTGCATTGTATGTGAGCGGGTACGCGTTGTAGAGCAATGGACCAATCGGTGTGCCCGCACGGCTCATTGCATTGTATGTGAGCGGGTACGCGTTGTAGAGCAATGGACCGATCGGTGTGCCCGCACGGCCCATTGCATTGTATGTGAGCGGGTATGCGTTGTAGAGCAATGGACCAATCGGTGTGCCCGCACGGCCCATTACATTGTATGTGAACGGGTACGCGTTGTACAGCAATGGACCGATCGGTGTGCCCGCATGGCCCATTGCATTGTATGTGAGCGGGTACGCGTTGTACAGCAATGGACCGATCGGTGTGCCCGCACGGCCCATTGCATTGTTTGTGAGTGGGTACGCGTTGTAGAGCAATGGACCGATCGGTGTGCCCGCACGGCCCGATGCATTGTATGTGAGCGGGTACGCGTTGTAGAGCAATGGACCGATCGGTGTGCCCGCACGGCCCATTGCATTGGATGTGAGCGGGTACGCGTTGAACAGCAATGGACCGATCGGTGTGCCCGGCCGGCCCATTGCATATGATGTGTGCGGGTACGTATTGTAGCCCGAAATACGCGTTGTACAGCAGTGGACCGAATGGTGCACACACATTGGCTGGGGCCTGGCATGGCAACGGCCGCGTTTTCGAAGCTCCAACAAGTCTGATGCAGTGAATTCAGTTGGCCAGCCACAACAATGTTGCAAAATCATGGGTGTCATGAAGTTGAAGATTTGAAGGATGCTGTGGGTGTGTATTAGTGCTGCTATTCCATGGCTTGGTCAGATTCAGAAGATGCAAACGACTTGGACCTATCACTTTGGACACATGGGACAGTATCTGCCTCTGCAGCACACATATAATGCTGGCTGTTCCCCTGAGAGCTCACTTGCCTGCACTACATGCTCCAGGACGACATCTGCCACCAACACTGCTGCTGTGTATGCATCCTCTGGCTCCTGCAATGGCACGTACTGTGGAGAGAGCCCCAGCCTTCAGCCTTGAGGAGAACCAGGCCCTGCTGGACAGCCTCCTTCCACAGTACAGCAAGCTGTATGGGAAACCAGGAGAGCAGGTGAGTGTGCTGTCCACTGCCTCACTAATTGTGCATGTTGTCTGACTAGCAGGGCTTTCAGTGTGCACACCACTGGCTAGCATGCCCACTGAGTAGTTGTCACACCCCAAAGTGTGTAGTTACATGCACTGAACTGGTACAGTGCAGTAACAGTGCATTCCAACTAGGTTTACTTCCCATGCAATGATACCATGTAGTGACTGCTGGCAAACTGTTCATAGCCATTGTTGGACTGCCTGTGTACATCATATGCCCCTGTGATTGAGACATGTATATCCAACTGTGTGATGCACGTATATGTTGCATGTGTAGTAATGGCCTTTTCACTTTGTCATCCTCACAGGTTGATGCCCACCAGAAGCAGGAAATTTGGCTGACCATCGCCCAGAAAGTAAGATCCGTGGGGGTCTACAGGTGCAGGATCCTCAACTGCCAGAAGAGGTGGCAGGACCTTCGTGGCTGGACCCGGAGGATCGCAAGGGTCCAGCTGAAGCTGTCGCCTCCTCGCAGAAGGGGCGGACACCGGACCCTGACCCCCACATGCTCCGGATCCTGGCGGTGGTCTTCCCTGACCTGGATGGGCAGCTGAAGGACAGACAGCAGCAAGGAGGGGGTGAGTCCATGACTGCACTGTGCACTTTGTCTGACATGCTATGTGCCCTCCTCTGGCCTGGTTAAACTTCCACAGTACATCAGTCATGTGGTCCAGGACCCATGTCCCTCATTTGTGACATGCCCACTTCTCCTCTGATACGCATATGTGTGGCCCTTATAGTCAGGAAATTGTGTCATTTGGGGACTGTGTCATTGCATTTTGCTTTGCTCAAGGTGGGGGACAACATTTGTTCCCGTGACTATGTTGTGCGATTCATGGGTGGCTCAATTACTTACACAATGCCTAAGTTCTGACATGTAATCTGGGTGTAACTTTGATATGTGGTCCGCTTGCTGCTCTGACTCACCACATGTCCCTGGGGAATATGGCACACACCCATGCTGCTGGTGGGAACAATGTTTGGGCCTCAGGAGTATGTGTATCCAGTTTGTCACACATGCTTAGCCACCTGCCTACTGTCCAGGACTCATCCCTCTTACAGGTGGAGCTGGACAGTCATGCCTACTCCAGGGCATGCAATACACTCTCTACTCCCACTCCCGTGTATCATCTGGCATGTTGTGATCAGTGAAATGTACCCTCAGGTGTCTGCCTCTGTCTCATTGTGCTGTGTCTTCGTTGTCAGGACTACTGGTATGTTTATCGGTTAGGGCTCAGCATGCCATCTGAGATGTGACCATGATAGACGATACTTCTGTGACTTATAGGTGTCTGATCACTTGACTGTGCACACAGGTGTTTGCAACTGTGACTTTCAGGCAGCTGTATTGTCATTCACAGCACACTGTGAGGTGCTCATGTTCAGAGAGTTGTGTTTCATGTCCCCCATATGTCCAGTTGGTATGACGTGGACAAATAGTAGTACAGATGATGTGGTATTTGGGGGATGGACATGTGCACTTGTCAGTCACATAACTTGCATTCCCCATGCCCTCGGATTGTGACACAGTGCAGACTGTTGTTGGCTGGCTGCCATGGCCATGTGACTTGAGACAGTAATGTATGACTTTGCACGCATTCCTGTGTCATGGCATTAAACTTCCTGAGACTGATCCTGCAGGGGAGTGACATGGGCAACATGCACCCCATTGTGGCATTGACTATCCGGACATGGGTGCATCATGGTGTCTGGTGCTGGTATGCATCACATGTATTTCTATTTAGACTCTGGCCATCCCTTTATCCGGACACCTGCACTGACTCAGTGGCAAGAGATGTGATGTGTGCATGTTCACATACTTCACCGTGTTCCCTGCAATGTCCAACAACTGTGTAGGTGGTGCATGTGTCCGCACTGGGGTCTTACCATCAGACAGGCACCAGACAGATGGGTGCAAGGGCAGGAGGGGTGTGAGTCCCATGGTTGACCATCAGACTGACAATTGGCTTCCCGAATCTTTGTGGGGACTTTAGGCAATGTTCAACTAAGGATGCCAGGGCTTGCTCTGTAATGTGCTGTACTTACTGTGGTGTGTGCGGTCAGTGCAGGTGACTGATGTTTGTCTGTTTCCCTAATTGTTTGCAGATACATCCACGGCCACAGGAGGGGACAGCTCCACGGACCAGGAGGAGCAGCGGAGCCAGACTGGGTCAGCATCGGACGAGTGGTCAGAGGGACCCAGTGGCACGGAGGGCGAGGGGAGCCACACCGAGGAGTCCTCAGCACCATCCACCTCAGCTGAGGACCACAGCAGCTCGGAGGATGACTCCCTTGTGGAGGCGGGTCTCAGCAGCCACCAAAGGCCAGCTAGTCTGTCTGGCCCCGCCACCACCACCACCACCGCCCAAACAATTGGCTCTCATTCCTGAGGTCCTTGGAGGCTCCCGTACTCGGGAGCGTGTCTCCTTCGTGCCAGGCACCGCACCCCCTGCCCCTGTGTCCCCTGCTGCCCTGAGTGAGGAGTCTGTGTACCTCCTTCGGCAGCTCCATGTAGGGCAGACAGCAATGCTGAGTGTCCTCCATGCACACACCACTCTGTTGACACAGCTGGTGTCGTTCATGGAGGGCATCTCGACGGGTATGTCTGCCCTACAGAGGAGCAATAAGTCCATGGACTCCTCCCTGACGGTAGCAGTGTCCCTCCTCCAACAGTCCCTCACCCCTCCCACCTCTGCCCCATCCACACTTCCTGCCCCCTACCTGTCCAAAGCACATGCACACCTGCACAGTCACCCAAACACACAGACACGAGCAGCACAGACACACCCAAGAGAAAGGCAAGACGTGCACACAAGCATCCTCAGGGGACTGATACCACAGACACAGGGGATGGGGAACACACACACACACAGGCAACCACAGTCACTCCGCAATCCTCAAGATTCTCTCCCTCCAAGACCCCTTCCCTTGCCTCACCTGCAACCCCACCTGATCAGCAGCTCTTCCTCAGTGACCTCGGCCTCTTCCCCTCCAATCCCGCTGATCCAGCATACCGGGGGAAGAGGAAGTCCACCCACACAGAGGGGAGTGCCCCTCGCCCCCGGACACCCTCTCCCATGCGCAGGCAGAGTGAGCCCCCCACCTGCAAGTCCCCCCTGTCCCGGAAGAGCAAGACCCCACCCTGCAGGTCAACCACCCAGTCTCTCACCTCCATCCCCCAGGCCACCACTCCACAGGTTCCACCGCCACACCCTGCCCCAGGTTCCCCCACACACCGATACCACATCCCCAAACTGCTTAGGCCCTCCCCCTGCCACTTGCTCTTCCACCCCCAAACCAGACGCTCTGCCTGTTTGTGCCACTGGTGTGGAGACCGTGTCCCCCCTCTGTCCTGCCCAGCTCTTCTGCCCCCCCTTCCACTACCTTGGAGTCATGCACTGCGGTGGAGTCCACAACCACCCCGTCTGACTCGGGCACTGCATTGGGGACCCAGTCTACTCCATCTGACCAGCCCACTGCAGTGGTTGCAGCACCACACCATCTGACTTGAGCCCTGCGGTGGTGCCAGCCCCCCCTGAGTCAGACACCTCCACTGCTGTTGCCGGTGACACTCCTGCACCCACCTCCCCTTCACTGCCTCCTTCTGGCATCCCGTGATCCTGTCCCTGCGGTGCCTGGCCTGCCCCTCGTATGCCCCTCCAATCGGGATGTCCCCTGTCCGTACCTGTGCAGGCAAGCAATTGTTGACAAGTTGTCACACATCACCCTGTTGGGACTGTATATTTGGACTGGCCATTGGCCTTAGTTTATTTTGGACTTTTGATTTGAGTTGTACACTTGCTGAATAAAGCCTCTTTTTGTTTACTTGTGGTTAATCTTTGGAGGTACATGATGTAGATGTGTAGAATCATGCATTTGCTTTTGTAATAGTGTTCAGATCAGGTAAATGAAGTTTTGCTGTGATGGGCTCCATGTGGTCCATGGGATATGTGTCCTAATCTAGTCTGGATCTATAGCATCCTTTGCTGCAGTCTGAGGGTGTAATGTTCAGCATTTGACACAGGGATGTACGTTTAGCATTTGTAGATTACCATCTTTGTCCTACACTGATGCACACTGTCCAATGTTCCTAGTACCCTGACTGTGTGCCCGTCTCCAATGGACATGCAGTTTAGCACATCAAATTTGGAGGACTCATCTGTGTACACAGTGCAAGTTGCTTGACACGTGTCTTGGGTGTATGCAGATGACTGACGTGACACTCCCGTGCCCAGGCTGATATGAGCAGAGCCTTCAGTGTGTTGTAGTTGTTGACTCACTGACCGAGTGTTCTGCTGACATGTTTGAGTCGTGCACAGACAAGGTTTGGCACAGCTGACCTTCCACAGGAGTGGAGTGCCCTCATGGCAGTGCGTGATTCCGTGATATAGGCTGTGCCCGTGTTGTGTGTTGTGTAGGCATGTCTGTGTGTGTTCCCTTCTCCTTTTCCTACACAGGCTGTGTCCCTACGGATGTTCCTGTTTGTGAGGCTTGCTGAGTTGTTCTGTGTTCATCCAGCATCTTGGACCTGGTTTCTCCGGGATGTGGGTGCATGGCAAACTAATGTTCATGAGGTTTTCATCCCTAGTTGTCTTTGTTGTCAGGGCTGGGGATGTGGGCAAATGCAGATGGGACACAGTCAGGATTCCTCTTGGCACTTGTTGGTTACACGAGTAATGTGATTTTCTGTTTGTGTATGCTTTCAGTGATTGTGACACGTTGTGTGTGTGACTGCTGCCACTCCTCAGGGTCAGAGCTGCAATGTTGGGAGTTGTCTATGTGTGTCCTTTGTGGGTCAGCTTGGCTTCTTCATTGGTGTGTGACTATGGCCAGGATCCCACTGTTTGGGGTGGATTTCACGTCATGCCCATATACGGCATACTGTGCAGTGTGTCAGGCATTCACAAGTATTGTTGACTGGCCATGTGTGATGTGTTTCTGCACCTTATTTCCCCCCACCACCCCTGGGATTGTCATGGGTGCATGTGCAATGTCAGCAGTCCATGTGAGCTTCACTGCTGCACATTGTTGGAGTTCAAGGTGTGTGGCGTTGAGTGTGTGCAAATGTGAGTTGTTGCACGGCTGGGGCACTACCTCCATATTTTCCTTGGCTGGCAGGCCATGCTGAGTGCTTTGTGCTTGTATAGGTGTGATGGTAGTTTGTTGCTCAGGACACATGGCTGTGGTTCACAGTGTGGATGACATCTACCTTTGTCATCACAGTGTGATTGTCATGCAGGCTAGTGTCACCACAATGTGGGGTCCCTGGGGAGTGCTGTGGTGGTTCTGTCTCTTGCTGTGTTTGTTGCTGTTCCTACAAGCTTGTGTGACATGTGTAATTTGGGCTCCCTCTCATCTCACAATGCCTGTTTGCCCACATAGGGGAATCCAATCCATGAGTTACTTTTGTATGTGACTGTGTTGACAACTGTGTATTAGTGAATCTGGCCTCCTCATGTGTTGTGTGTTTGCCTGGGGACACTGGCACACAACCGCCCTCACCTGTTGTGTATGATATGCAGTGTGAGTCTGCCTGTTTGTGTTTGTGCATTTGCACCACTGCATTGGCATATCTTTAGTTTGCCATTGGCTGTATGTTGTTTGTTGGCTTTCCCCTGCTGGCCCTGGGACTGCTAGGTCATCAGTCAGCACATTGATCATGGTTAGTATGTCCCATTGCTGCCATGGTATGGTATTTGTTCACCTGACATCTACAGTCTCCACAGGATATCTACATTTGTGTGTCCATTGGTGCAGATATGTGGGTCTGCATTATGATGCTCACTTCTGACATTGTGTTATATGTGAATGTAGACAATGTGGGCCCCCATGGTTAATGTTTGTGTGCACATGGCCAGAACTATGTGTCATTGGCACTGCACTGCTTGCCTCACACAATCTATGTTGCTATGGGACACAAGCACTACAATGCCACTGTAGTGTTTGGTGTTGTGTGGCCAGGAATAATCCCTGCAGTTTTGTTTTTGCAGCTTTTACCAGGACTACACTTACCTTTTGGGCACTGTGGTGATGGGGCTTTGGGCCCCATTGCCACACTGTTCAAAATGTGCTTCAGCTATGGGGCACACACTTACCTTTTGGGCACTGTGGTGATGGGGCTTTGGGCCCCATTGCCACACTGTTCAAAATGTGCTTCAGCTATGGAGCACACACTTACCTTTTGGGCACTGTGGTGATGGGGCTTTGGGCCCCATTGCCACACTGTTCAAAATGTGCTTCAGCTATGGAGCACACACTTACCTTTTGGGCACTGTGGTGATGGGGCTTTGGGCCCCATTGCCACACTGTTCAATATGTGCTTCAGCTATGGGGCACACACTTACCTTTTGGGCACTGTGGTGATGGGGCTTTGGGCCCCATTGCCACACTGTTCAGAATGTGCTTCAGCTATGGGACACACACTTACCTTTTGGGCACTGTGGTGATGGGGCTTTGGGCCCCATTGCCACACTGTTCAGAATGTGCTTCAGCTATGGAGCACACACTTACCTTTTGAGCACTGTGGTGATGGGGCTTTGGGCCCCATTGCCACAGTGGTCATGGTCTGCTTGCATTGTGTAGGCCACACACACAATTATGTGTGACACATGTGTTAGGGGGTCACATTGTATGTTCAATGTCATGTTCAGTGTTGTATGCATTTGACACAGACCACACACGCTTGTCATGGTGTTGGGGGTGGGATGTAATTTACAGACAGTCCTTATGTGGGAGTATGCTACTTGTGTCATGCATTACCCGTCCTATGAGTAGGGGTGGTTGTAGTGACCAGCATCCAGCCCCCCATGAGTGGGGATGGTAGTAGTGGTAGGGATCCAGCCCACCCTGAGTGGGGGTGGTGTTAGTGGTGGGCATCCAGCCCCCCATGAGTGGGGATGGTAGTAGTGGTAGGCATCCAGCCCCCCATGAGTGGGGATGGTAGTAGTGGTAGGCATCCAGCACCCCATGAGTGGGGATGGTAGTAGTGGTAGGCAACCAGCCCCCCATGAGTGGGGATGGTAGTAGTGGCAGGCATCCAGCCCCCCATGAGTGGGGATGGTATTAGTGGTAGGCATCCAGCCCCCCATGAGTGGGGATGGTAGTAGTGGTAGGCATCCAGCCCCCCATGAGTGGGGGTGGTGTTAGTGGTAGGCATCCATCCCCCTATGGGTGGGGATGGCAGTAGTGACAGGCATCCAGCCCACCCTGAGTAGGGGTGGTGTTAGTGGTAGGCATCAAGCCCACCCTGAGTGGGGGTAGTGTTAGTGGTAGGGATCCATCCCCCTATGGGTGGGGATGGCAGTAGTGGCAGGCATCCAGCCCCCCATGAGTGGGGATGGTAGTAGTGGTAGGCATCCAGCCCCCATGAGTGGGGATGGTAGTAGTGGTAGGCATCCAGCCCCCATGAGTGGGGATGGTAGTAGTGGTAGGCATCCAGCCCCCCATGAGTGGGGATGGTAGTAGTGTTAGGCATCCAGCCCCCATGAGTGGGGATGGTAGTAGTGGCAGGCATCCAGCCCCCCATGAGTGGGGATGGTAGTAGTGGTAGGCATCCAGCCCACCCTGAGTGGGGGTGGTGTTAGTGGTAGGCATCCATCCCCCTATGGGTGGGGATGGCAGTAGTGGCAGGCATCCAGCCCCCATGTGTGGGGATGGTAGTAGTGGTAGGCATCCAGCCCCCCATGAGTGGGGATGGTAGTAGTGGTAGGCACCCAGCCCCCCATGAGTGGGGATGGTAGTAGTGGTAGGCACCCAGCCCCCCATGAGTGGGGATGGTAGTAGTGGTAGGCATCCAGCCCACCCTGAGTGGGGGTGGTGTTAGTGGTAGGCATCCATCCCCCTATGGGTGGGGATGGCAGTAGTGACAGGCATCCAGCCCACCCTGAGTAGGGGTGGTGTTAGTGGTAGGCATCCAGCCCCCCATGAGTGGGGATGGTAGTAGTGGTAGGCATTGAGCCCCCCATGAGTGGGGATGGCAGTAGTGGTAGGCATCCAGCCCCCCATGAGTGGGGATGGTAGTAGTGGCAGGCATCCAGCCCCCCATGAGTGGGGATGGTAGTAGTGGTAGGCATCCAGCCCACCCTGAGTGGGGGTGGTGTTAGTGGTAGGCATCCATCCCCCTATGGGTAGGGATGGCAGTAGTGGCAGTCATCCAGCCCCCCATGAGTGGGGATGGTAGTAGTGGTAGGCATCCAGCCCCCAATGAGTGGGGATGGTAGTAGTGGTAGGCATCCAGCCCCCATGAGTGGGGATGGTAGTAGTGGCAGGCATCCAGCCCCCATGAGTGGGGATGGTAATAGTGGTAGGCATCCAGCCCACCCTGAGTGGGGGTGGTGTTAGTGGTAGGCATCCATCCCCCTATGGGTGGGGATGGCAGTAGTGGCAGGCATCTAGCCCCTCATGAGTGGGGATGGTAGTAGTGGTAGGCATCCAGCCCCCCATGAGTGGGGATGGTAGTAGTGGTAGGCATCCAGCCCCCCATGAGTGGGGATGGTAGTAGTGGTAGGCATCCAGCCCACCCTTAGTGGGGGTGGTGTTAGTGGTAGGCATCCATCCCCCTATGGGTGGGGATGGAAGTAGTGACAGGCATCCAGCCCACCCTGAGTAGGGGTGGTATTAGTGGTAGGCATCCAGCCCCCCATGAGTGGGGATGGTAGTAGTGGTAGGCATCCAGCCCCCCATGAGTGGGGATGGTAGTAGTGGCAGGCATCCAGCCCCCCATGAGTGGGGATGGTAGTAGTGGTAGACATCCAGCCCACCCTGAGTGGGGGTGGTGTTAGTGGTAGGCATCCATCCCCCTATGGGTGGGGATGGCAGTAGTGGCAGGCATCCAGCCCCCCATGAGTGGGGATGGTAGTATTGGTAGGCATCCAGCCCCCCATGAGTGGGGATGGTAGTAGTGGTAGGCATCCAGCCCCCCATGAGTGGGGATGGTAGTAGTGGCAGGCATCCAGCCCCCATGAGTGGGGATGGTAGTAGTGGTAGGCATCCAGCCCACTCTGAGTGGGGGTGGTGTTAGTGGTAGGCATCCATCCCCCTATGGGTGGGGATGGCAGTAGTGGCAGGCATCCAGCCCCCATGAGTGGGGATGGTAGTAGTGGTAGGCATCCAGCCCCCATGAGTGGGGATGGTAGTAGTGGTAGGCATCCAGCCCCCATGAGTGGGGATGGTAGTAGTGGTAGGCATCCAGCCCACCCTGAGTGGGGGTGGTGTTAGTGGTAGGCATCCATCCCCCTATGGGTGGGGATGGCAGTAGTGACAGGCATCCAGCCCACCCTGAGTAGGGGTGGTGTTAGTGGTAGGCATCCAGCCCACCCTGAGTGGGGGTGGTGTTAGTGACAGCCATCCAGCCCCCTATGGGTGGGGATGGTAGTAGTGGTAGGCATCCAGCCCACCCTGAGTGGGGGTGGTGTTAGTGGTAGGCATCCATCCCCCTATGGGTGGGGATGGCAGTAGTGGCAGGCATCCATCCCCCTATGGGTGTGTATGGCATTGGTGATGGCCATCCCACCCCTATGGTTCTGCTGTTGCTAGTGTACGTCATTTGTGCATCCCTATGAGTGTGTGACATATTTTGGGTACGTGTCGTTTGTTTGTGTTGTGGGTGTTTGACTTACCGTCTGCGCCGTACGCGTCCGTACCGGTCCCGGTAATAGATGTAGAGTATTGGTAGGACCTGCGCGATGGGATTCATGGTTGGTTCGTCTCGTTCGTCTTTCTTGTGGCTTCGTCGCTGGCTTGTTCGTCTCGTCGCCGTGGATCGTCTTGTGGCGCAAATCGGAGCTTATGTGCAGCTCTCCCGGATGCTCAAACGTGCCGGACGTAGCGACGAGTTCGGCGCGTACGGAAGACGCATCGTACTAGTCCGGCCGGAGGTGCTGTGTATTTGGTTCCGTGCGACTCGACTCGGCGTTTACGGATCCGGCTCGGGCGGGGAACAGGAGCTGGAATGGGTGAGTACGGCTCGCTCGGAATCTGGGCTGTTATGCGCATCGTACTTGTTCGTTCGGTAGAGTGTTCGAGTCGGTCGGAAAACACGCGTTCGGCTGGTATTTTTTCCGGACGAATACTGTTAGGTGCGCTTCCGGCCGACATCGGAATCGACCCCTTAGGGTTGATTTTTGTAGATGTCTCCAGAGACTCTGGTTAAAATGATAATAGCAACCCTGGATTGCTGTGTGTGGATAATTTTTCAGTATAGCATTTATCATGGCTAATTCAAAATCAATAATTATTTTTGAAGGAAAATAATTATTGCTTTCTTGTTTTATTTTACTGAGTATATCTATGTAGGTAGTTTGCTGCTTATTTGGTAATAGGGGATAGATGAATGGAATATTTGAATGTTGGTACAATCCATGCACTGTGTACAGCTGGTAGAATGGTTTTGGACAGACTTTGAAAGTTCCATCCATCATCCAGGTGTCACATTGCTGTAATTTAACTAAATTGTTTGCAGTAGCAAACATAATTATTCTTTTATCAGGGCATTTGTTATCAAAAAATATAAATGGTTCTTTAGTGTGAGTAATGCTTAATTCTGGGGGAATAACTACTTCTGCAAACGTTTTAGGGGCAGGTATGGTACTTGTAGTTGCTTTTTTTGTCTGGCAATAGTTCTTTTTAAAGAAGCTATGGAGGGTAATTGTCCTGATGCATGTTGAGGTACTTTTAATAGTTGCTCTTTCAGTATTTGGGTTGTTGGTTTATCAGTACTAGTGCTTGCTTCTTTAATACTTTCAAGAGCATCTCTAACCTCAATCTCTGTTATGTTTGGGGGTGATTATGTTCTTTTACAGAAAGAACAGTAGTTTCATGAGTAGTAGCTCTTCCATAGCATTTGTTAGAGTAGTATTTGCTACACTTCCAAAACACTTTAAGGCCAGTTTGTTTCTCCTGTGTATAGACATACCCCATATAACATAATAACATTTTATTTTTTTGTGACATTACAAATTCTGCACCTTCAGTCATGTTGTTTTGTCTTATGCTAGGGGAAATTAAAAACACATTTTTTAATATAATAAATACCACATATTTATTAAATACAGTTACATTTCAGTGAATATACTTACAATGTTTAGTTTGATGTAAATAAAATCGTCCAGGAAATGATTTCAAGCTTTATTTTCTATTTTCTTGATGTAATTTCTGTTGAGAAGAGAAAACAAACATTTTAATAATTTGATTACATTGTTTGTAGATGATAGGGATTTTAGGGGAAAAGGGATCTTTGGGTGGGTATTTAAGGGTGTTTAATAATTGAAAATTATATACTTACTTTTTAATTGTATTTAGTGGTTTATTGTTGATAAAATGATTTTGGATGCTTTTGCAGTTGGCTGTAGAAGAGATAGATAAAAAGAAAATATATATTAGTGAATTACGTTTGAAAAATAATTTTAAGTACCTTGGAAAAAATTATAATATACTTACATTTATTGTTCTTTTATTGGTGAGGATGTTGAAAATATTTTTCTGGCTTTGTAAGATATCTGAAGAGCAGATATAAATGTCAGCAGTGAAAGAATAGTAAATTAGGTCTCAGAAATAATTAGGGTTGAAGGCTAGTAGTATCGTTATATTTTAAATACAGTTTTACTTACTTAGTGCAGTTTTAAAGATTTCTTCAGTAATGAAAGTTTTCTTTCAGGAAACAGTCGGGCAGAGTTTCACCTTTTTCTTTATTGTAGGTTAGAAGTGTAAAAGAGATGCAAACATTTCATGTTTATATAGTGTTTATTTAATTGGTTGCTTTATGTTATTGGTGTATTTTAAAATGTATTTGATTCGTTCAAGTTAATTGTTTTTAGTGTTTTGGCTGTTTGTTTCCATATAAGTGAAACGCTAATTAAGAACTTGTTAGTAGAAAGTTATTATTTTTTCGTTTTTATTTTTTAAAATATATTAAACATTGTTTTGAATGTGAAATGATGCAAGTATTATAGATTTTAAAGTTTTTATTTTATTACTGTAATTGTTTGTTTAGAAAATAATTTAAGTTTTATATATTGATGTGTTTGCAAATGATTATTTTACGTTATTTAAGTGTTTTATATTGTTTTATAATGTGAATTTATATTTGGTTCTAAACATATATTTAATTGACCAGTTTTTCAATAGTCGATATTGTTAAAAAATCAATAATATTAATGTATATATTTTGGTATTCGATATTTTTGATATTTTGTATGTTATTTAAATTTGAACGATATTTAATTTAACGATATTTTGCATTTCGATATTGTGGTGTACGATATTTTTTATGTACAATATTGTGTACTCGATATTTTTGTATTTTTTTAAATAAGTATTGGTAGTCGATATTATTGTAGTTGATATTATGACGACGATATTTTGTCAATACGATATTTTTGTTGTCGATTTCATGTCAGTGATCCAGTTACATCAGGTCATGAGTCCCAGTGTTAAAGTTCTAAAAATACTTAATATGACCTCACTGACAAAGGCCAGTGGCAGTTAAACCGGGATTTGCTTTCTTTCACATTCAGAGAGAAGTTTACGGTGAACTGTTCCATTTTGGGCGGTGCCACTGATCCAGCGGTGTACTAACAACAGATACTCCACTACCATATAGTCACCTGGGCCCATATAACTTTCTCACACTTATACCTAGTAGACTGCTGGAGCTTGTGGTTTATAGATTTCATATTTTCAGGAATAGTTATATTTATGTTCTAACTAAACCTTTCACTGATCAAGAAGTTCTTTCCTCTGGTCGATGGACCATTAGTTGGAACTAATTGATGGTGATAATTAACTTGACTTATTAAACATTCTTTGAAATAAAATAATCACAGACTCGGGAAGTTTTAAAATCTTTATCTAAATTAATTGCATGTGAACCATCTCAAAGTTTCAGTACAAACACCCTCATTCGCAAGACCTTCCCTGTTGCAGCACGTAATGGGTGCCAGGAGGATGAGGGGATGACTGACTTAGGGGAGGCAGAATGTCTTCGTAAATTTGTGGTCCCCCCTTGTGACTCTCTCACTGGCGTAGCCCTTAGCATTAAGTCTGGCTCTCCCAGAGACCCCGCGCCCCCTAAGGTGCTAAAGGGTAGTCTTGAAACTCTGGAGCCTTATATTAGGCACCTTCTCGAGCTCTCCTTTACCACAGGAATGGTCCCAACAAGATGGAAAGAGGCGATCGTCCTTCCATTAAAAAAGAAGATAGATGTTAGTATGAGCCAATTGGAGAACCTACGTCCGATTTCCCTGCTACCTTATTTTGCTAAAATTGCAGAGAAGGTAGTTAATACCCAACTGACAGCTCACATTAGCAAACATAGCCTGCTTCACCCCTCGCAATCGGGGTTCCGGACATCTTATTCCACCGAATCGGCGCTGCTTCTCTCCACCGAAATTATCCGCAAATATGTGGATGCGGGACAAACGGTGGCGTTAGTCCTACTTGACCTCAGCGCCGCATTTGATACGGTGGCTCATCCAACCTTACTTCAACGTCTGAGGAAAGGAGGTTTGGTGGACCGAGCCATGGAATGGCTTGAGTCCTTCCTACATGAGCGTAGTTTTCAGGTGTCGCAGGAACCTTACTACTCTAAAAGTATTAAGCTGAACCAAGGGGTCCCTCAGGGCTCTATCTTGAGCCCTACCCTCTTTAATCTCTACATTGCCCCTCTGGCAGAGATTATTGAAAAATTTGGGGTTAGTGTTGTGTCCTACGCAGACGACACACAATTGGTGGTGTCCCTAACACAGGAACATGAGAAGGCAGCCATCAATTTCTCGACATGCCTTCAAGAACTGGCGTCTTGGATGGCGGACAACTGCCTTAAGCTTAATGGTAACAAAACTGAAGTTCTTGTGATAGGCAGAGCCCCCACTATTTGGTCGTCAGCGTGGTGGCCTCAGACACTGGGACCTACCCCGCCCCCATGTGATCAGGTGAAGAATCTTGGGGTATGGCTGGACTCTAAGCTTTCTTTCGATAATCACATAAGGCGTGTGGCGGGGAAATGTTTTGGGGTTATGAGAGGTCTTTGGAAGACCTTAGATGTACTGCCAGTTGCAGCAAGGAAAACTATGGTCCATGCCCTGGTGACGTCACGCTTGGATTACGGGAATGTCCTGTATTTGGGAGCTAGCTCCAAGTGTGTGCAAAGACTCCAGCGTATTCAGAATGCTGCGGCTCGTCTCGTTTTAATGTTACCCAGGAGAGCCTCTACCAACAAGGCCCTGGCTTCCCTTCACTGGCTCCCGGTAAGGGAACGTATCCTGTTCAAGGCTATGTGTGTGAGCCATCGCATTTTACAGAGAAAGGGCCCCACCTACCTGCACGACTTCCTCACCCCACACTCTCCGACCCGTCACTTGAGATCTAGCGGGACAGGGCAGGTCTGTATTCCTAACATCAGGAGAGCGAGGATGGGTGGCCGCTCTTTCTGTTTTCTGGCTGCCAAATACTGGAATAAACTCCCCCCGGGGCTCCGGCTGGAATCTGTGGAGACACTTTTTCGAAAAAACTCAAAACGTGGCTTTTTCCTCCTCTGAGTTCTCTGGTTTAACCGCGTGTCTCCCTCTGCCAGCGATCTGAACTGTGCCGCAGCGCGGGGACACACTGGTTAGTGTAACCATGTGCTTTATAAGTTTGTTATTATTATTATTATTATTAAGAGTGTCAACTCAATCACTAATCAATAAGCAAAAATATTTCAGACTCACACAAGAACTATGCCTCAGAAAGGAGAGGACAGAGAGAGAAAAACATCTATCAATACGATATATTTATAGTTACCTACAATGGTGTGAAGACCAACCCCCTGGCCAAAGGGCTGGTAAGGGTCCCCCAGGATAGATCAGGAGACAAAGACTTCAGGACAGGAATCAGGACAGGATACTTCACCTCTCTAAATACCGACAACTGCGTCGCACCCCTCTCTGACACTCTCTTCCTCCTCGTGGTTCTTCCGCGATCTTCTTTCTAACCCAATTAAGTTAAAATAGATGGTTCTCTGCATTCAGTTTCTTCATCAGCACCACCCCCAGCACAGACAGCATCCCGAGCTCTGCGTCGCCTCTGCTCCCCTTCTGCTGCTGCTCTTCCGTGTCTGCTGCTGCTCCCCCGTGTCTGCTCTCTCAGCTCAACTAACTAACTAAAATTACCTCAGTTATACCTTTCAATATTCCAGTACCACCCACTAATGTTTCAATATCGTAAAATACTAACTCTGATTGGTCAGGCGAGGGGGGATGATCGTCACACCATGCTTACATTTCACTTATTTCATTTGAACCATTGTTCTTAAACCCATCCCCTTAAACTTTATTAAATCATTTCCTTTCCCATACATCTCCAAACTTTATTAATACAAAATGTTTCAACTTTATGAATAAGGCTTCTTCATATGAACTCTTCACCCTCATGTTCCCAGGGCACATCTTCTCTGGCCTTGGACGCGTGACAAATCCTTACTCATCCTTCCTTATTCTTTCTCATCTGCGCATGTGCGGAGTCAAGTCAGTCAGCTCAATTCAGACAAGTGTGATAGGCCCAAATGCGCACTAATAATAAAGTCAAAAGAAGAAATGTTATTCTCAAAAAAAATAAATGGTTTCACTGTATACCACCAACCTCTACTCTAACCCAATTTAATTATTATTACCCTTTTCTGCATTTGCATTAGAATAAAACTTATTTTCTATTTAGTCAAGCAGGTGCCATGCATGTGGACTTTCAAGCAGCCATTTTAATGCCTTTTGCGCAAGCGCAATATTTTCCCACCAAGCATTAAGACGTCATACTACATAGATGCAGTAGACGCATGCGCAGTAGAGATCCCTTGTTAGAGTGCGTTTTAGTCCTTCGTTCATTTTGTTAAAGTTAGTAAACACATATGCAAGCTTCGTTGTCCCGCGTGTTTTTCGAAAATGCGAATTATTAATCACAATCACATAGTTATAATTCGTTAATGAGTTAAAACAAAAGGATTGCTTCTGAGCAAGTCTCATTTATGAGTCCTAGCTCCATCACTCCTCTCTCTGATGGCATTTTAAGCCATCACAAAATAACCCATCCCATCCCAGATACAAACTTTTAGCACATCTCAGTTCTCTATTTCTCTTCTCAATTTTCCATCAACCAACTCGTTTCATTCTAAAGCCTTCATTTTCTTGTATAATTTGCCTTTCGTTTCTTCCAACTGTATTTCATCATATTTTCTTTTTCGTTTCTTTCCCTTTCCTTCTCTTTCAAAATGTATTTTTCCTCTCCTTCCTTTTCTAAAACACTTATATGTAATCATTATTATCATCACTTTGGTTATTATCATGACTAATGGTATTATTATTTGACCTAGGAAACTTTTCCCAAAATCAGCAAACCATTTCCCTATTGATGTTATGCTTTTTGTTAGTCTTCCCCATACACTGTCAACCTCCAGTTGGGTCAAGTCTTTATGCAGTCTTGTAATGTTTTCAATTTATCCTTTAATTTCTCTGCTCTTGTCTGGAATGTAAGTGCAACAATGTTGAATTTTCAACATGCCACAAACTCCACCTTCTTTTGCTAACAATACTTCAAGGGCAAGACGGTTCTGTAAAACCATAGACCTTATTGCAACCATTTCTGTGTTAATCATCAAGAATCCTCCTGCAGTGTCTGTAGAAAGACGATAAACTATGGTTGATAACTTACAAACTTTCTGTGAATTAAGAATGACTCGAATGACTCCAACTGAGGGTATCAATGCACTAAAAATATCTCCTACAATTTCAGAAAAACTAGCTCTTCTTCTACGTGTTAGTCCATTAGAATTTCCATTGGTTCCACTGATTCTGTCCACATGATACATTTTTGGAAAAACTATTCCAAAGTAACAGCTCCCGTACCATCTTGCAGGTAACCTATAATATGCATTGTTCCCACAAACATAATAAACTCCTGGAAATACAGGATCAGTTCCCCCTTTTAGTCCCCATCCTCGTAAAATTAGGAAGTTATGTCACATTCACTGGAACCAACGTAATTATTGTTATAATCTGTCTTTAATCTATGGAGGCAGAATTTTCCCCTTTTCACAAAATCCAGGGACATCGCAGGATGAGCCTTGCCATTTGCATATATTCCCTCTTTCCCAGCCCATGGAGGTACATGGGTTTTCTGTTCAGTCGCTTTCTTTATTAAATCCTGTCTCCTTTCTTCTACTAAATCCAAAAAATCTTGTTCTTCTTTTCTCAATGTACATGTTAGATTATCTTTATGTGCCTGAACTAAATCTATTGAACTCATTGTTAAGAAAAATTCACCCATAAACTGTGCATTTTTACTACTAACTACTGGATTCATATTCTTTCTAATAGGTAAATCAGAAAATACTACATCTAGATTTGAATACAAATATTGAAGTCTCCCTGTAGCATAAAATAAACTTGATAAAATACTACTTGACACACCATATGTTAAAGGTATATGGTGATACGTCACCCCTTCTGATACTGATGAGGGTAACTTCATACACGCATAGCAAATATTAATCTCCATAGTACTAACGTATTGAAATAACAATTTAATAAACACATTAGAGGACGTATTATAGTCTGATTCGTTATGATAATTTGCTTCATCTTCTACCCCTTTTTCTATTTTAGTTCCTTTTATTCTATCTATCTTATCATTAGTTTCTGTATTATTCTTGTCACTTGCTTTCATTAACATAGGTACTCCTACTATTAGGAATAACCATACTAATACCACTAATAAAATACTACAAAAACAAAATCTAAAACATTTTCTTTTCAATCCACGTTTTGGTCTTTTGGTAACTTCAATTTCTGACATTTTACTTCGGAGAAAATCTCTTTTCTCTTATCTTTTCTTTGTCAATATGACTTTCTTTCGTTCTTAAGGTGGCCTCAATTTGCTTACATCAATCTGTGCAACATGAACTTCTTCTGTTTCATCACTCAGATCTATGGATTCAAATTCTTTGAGTATTACATAGGTCCATTCAGGAGCCTTGTATCTTCTGTTTAAATTTCTCAATCTTGGACTTCTTCGAGTTATTTTCGCTAAGGTTTGTTTAGATCGTGTTTGACTTGTGATTTCATTTACTTGTTCTGGTTTCTTTTCTGATTTTCTCAAATGATATCTTAATATCTTTACTCCAGTAGGCCAATTGTCTCCCTTTCTGATTCTTTTGATTTGTACTGCACTTTCACCTTCTTTATCTCCTTCTAAAGTTCTTTTAATTTCACTTAATCTAGGCACAATCTGTTCTCGTTCTCTGTTTTCTGTGCTTGAACCTTCTTTTGCTTCCACCTGCTCAGGTCTTATCGTACTTTGTTCTACTTCTTCCTGAGCTTGTTCTTCTAATTCTATCTGACCCTGTTCAGGTCTTACTTCATCTTGTTCTTATTCTGCCTGAACTTGTTCTTCTAACTCTATCTGATCCTGTTCAGGTCTTATTTCAAACTTTTCATCTTCTGCCTGAACGTGTTCTTCTAATATTCCCTCCTCAGGTTCCTGAAAGTCTTTTTCTATTTCCACCTGAGTGTGTTCTTCTTTCCCTGTCTCTTCCTGACTACTTTCTTGTCTTTTCAGTTCTGTTCTTTTTCTTGTTTCAATAGCATCATCAATTATTTCAATCACTGGTATCCACTCTTCCTAACCTGGACTTGGCTGTTTGTCATATGGTTATCTTTCAGAATCTATTACTCTAGATTCTTCAATTTCACAGCTTTCAACACCTGACGCTTCAGCCTGTTCAGTCAGTGGTTGCTCTTGTTGTTCTGATGGGCTCGGAACTCTTCTGGTATGACTGGCATGAATCCAATTGGGCAAACCTGCACACTTCACTGCTGTGGTAGTGACTAGTATGACTTGACGCGGTTTATCCCACCTTGGTGCTAGGCACGACTTTCTTGCGTGTTTCTTCACTAGCACCCAATCTCCAGGATTCAAATCATGTGCTTGGTCTGGCTGTCTTTCAACTGCATCTTCTCCAACCTGGCGAGAGACAGAATGCACCATTTCAGCCAATCCTTTGCAATAGTCCAATACCAGATCATCAGTTATATTTATTAATTTATTTCCAGGAATAAATGCCTGTCTCATTGCTCTTCCCATGAGAACTTCATGTGGGCTCATTCCTGTTTTTCTGTCTGGAATACTTCTGAGACCCATCAATACAAGAGGTAATGCATCTGGCCATTTCAGCATTGTGGATGCACACACCTTCCCTAATCTTGACTTGATTGTGTCATTTAGCTGTTCAACTGTTCCAGAAGCCTCTGGACGATAAGCACAGTGCAGTTTTTGTTCAATGTTAAATGCAGCACAGATTAATCGAATTATGTCATTATTAAAATGAGGGCCTCTATCTGATTCCAAAGTGACTGGAAAACCAAAACGTGGTATTAACTCCTTTAACAACAATTTAGCAACTGTAAGACTGTCATTTCTTCGAGCGGGATACGCTTCCACCCATTTTGAGAAAAGGCATACTATGACAAGTATATATTTCAGTCCATTGCTAGGGGGTAACTCAATAAAATCCAACTGTAATCTGGTGAAGGGTCCTTCTGCCTTTCCAATCTTTCCCCAACTAACCACTGTCTTCCTTCCTGGATTTTGCTGCTGACAGGTTAGGCATCTTGTGCAAAGGCTCTCTGCGACTACCCTGAATTTCGGATTGTACCAACAATCTGGCATGACTGGTCTTCCATCTAAATACACCCATACCTCATCGTGTGGTCTCTTTGTACAAGCTGCCCTTATCCAAATTTCCTTTTCCTTTTCCTCAAATTCTCCCTGCAATTCTCTAATCTTGTCCCATGTTTCTGGTACTGAGAAAAACATAAGTTGGCATCTGGTTACACCCGTTTACATTTTTCTGTTTATGGCCACTGTATTTTTGGCACAGTATTGAGCCACTTGGTCAGCATATCTATTGCCAGCAGTCACATAGTCATTTCCTGACTGATGTGCAGCGCATTTTACAACTGCTATCTCTTTTGGCAATTGTAATGCTTCCAGTAAATCCTTCACATTTTTGCTGTTTCCAATAGGAGATCCTGAAGAAGTTAGAAATCCCCTCTGCATCCAGAGCTGGCCAAAATCGTGCACAACCCCGTACCCATATTGACTGTCCGTAAATATGGTTACTCTCTAATTTTTCCCCTTTTTGCATGCCACAATTAGGGCTACCAATTCGGCTACTTGTGCAGATTTGACTCCCGGTTAACAGGATGCTTCAATTTCCCCAGATATCTCGCAAACCGCAGATGCAACACTTAATCCTCCTTCTTGTGTCCTGAGGCAGGACCCATCTACAAATAACTCATGGTCAGCCTCTTTCAAAGGTGACTCCTTTATGTCTGGACGGGGCTTAGTACATAATTCAGTTACGTCCAGACAATCATGATCACTTTCATCTTTCACTTCTTCATTGCATGGGTCTGGTAGTAGGATAGCTGGGTTTATGATCGTACACCTTATCACTGTTATGTTCTCAGCTCCCAAAATCACTCTTTCATACTTAGTCAATCGACTAGGGGTGAGATGTTGTGTGCTTGTTCTTGTCAAAAGAATCTCAACTGAGTGTGGAACATAAACCTCTACCGGATGTTCCATCACTATCGACTCACTTTGCTCCAGACTCATACAAGTAGCAGCTACTGCTTTTAAGCAGCCAGGTAATGCTGAAGCCACTGGATCCAATGTAGCTGAAAAATATGCCACTGGTCGTCGACTCAATCCATGTTTCTGTGTTAAGACTAAAAGTACACAATTTTCTCTCTCACAACAAAATAATGCAAAGTCGTTTGAATAATCAGGCATGCCCAAAGCAGGAGCCTCACACAAACAATTTCGCAGTTTCACAAATGCCTCTATGCAGTCATCATTCCAATCAATCGGATCTTTTGCTCTTTTCCGGGTCATTTGTATTAATGGTTTCGCTAACATAGAAAAACCATTAATCCATTGCCCTACAGTACCCAAACACTCCCAAGAACATTCTCATTTCTCTCTGAGTCTGTGGCAATTGCATTTCTTTGATTATTTTTATTCTTTCCGGTGTCACTTTTCTAACTCCTCTTTCTATTTTATGCCCTAAATATCTAATTTCTTGTTGACAGAACTGTAACTTTTCTGGAGACACCTTGGGGCCGATTCCGATTCGGGCCGGAAAACATACCGACCGACTCGGTACGGGATAATAGTCCGACCGACACATACCGGCGTTGCCCGACCTGGGAAGTACGATGAAATGCATGGGAATCACGACCGACTTGCACGGAACTCAAGGCGAACGACCGACCCGGCCGGAAACAAGCTATCCGGCCGGGAAACCACGCGAATCGAACCGACCAACACGCATCAGGAAATAATCCGAACGAAACGTACCCGCGAACTCCGACCCGCGCAGTACGATGCAATGGGTGCAAATTCAAACCGATTCGTACGGAGCCCAAGCCGTACGACCGACACGCATACCAAACCCAGCCGAACAAACACAATACTCTGCGACCGACGCGTACGCCGCATATGAAACTGAGCTGAAACACAGCGGGAACGACTCGGAGAGGCGCGCACGAGACAACTGCAACGTCCTACTCGGTCAGAAGAACGACTCCTACATGCACAATAATCACAAATGAAAAAATACAAAAAAAGGGCCAAACAAGCAATGACAAAGCCAATAAATACAGGGGGGGAAATGGAACAAGGACACACCCCCAACTCCACCTACATAAAGCCCACAAATCCCTACCATGATCCTTTGCAAATCCCACTGACCTGCCAGCACAGAACACCATCACACAGCAAACACAGACACACACACAGCTCATCCAACACAAAAGCCACACACCATTAGCACCTCAACAAATAGCACCCTCACATACACACAGCAAAACCTACACACACACACACACACCCTCACTTGCACACACACACATCAATCACCACCACCACCACCCATCACCATGCCCCTAAAGAAGAATCCAAAGTTCCTAGATAGTGAATTGGAAGTCATGGTAGACGAGATCCTGAGGGTAGAGCCACAGTTGTTTGGCACATTGGTCCAACAGACCCCCATGTCGCAGAAAACCAAGATGTGGGCGAGGATCGTCGACAGGGTGAACGCACAATCACCATGTTTGTGCACAAAGGAAGACATCCAGAACAGGTGGTATGATGTGCGCAGGAGGGTCAGAGACCTACTCAAGAAGGATTACCTCCTGAGCCAGCACACCGGCAGTGGCCCTCCTGCAAAACCAGTATACCTCAGGCCCTGGGAGGAGAAGGTGCGGGCCATCCTACCACCAGTGAGCGTATATGGACTAACAGACATCCCAGAGCCTGGTGAGTACACAACTAATATACACAATATTGTGTGCCAATACACACACATCACTCTCAAGGGGACAGTCAAACCATCCACCCCTAGCAAATCAACAGCAACCAAAAGATAATCATCCCAAGATGTGTATGTCAGTTAGATAAACACAATACATGCCATCTCATAGTGGTATGTCACTGTGTCATGACATGTACAAACCTAACAACAAATAGAGCAAGGCAGTGGCACAAATATAACCAACAAACACTGCCTGATATTTTGCCACCACTAGAACACCACCTCACAGGGAAGCTCACTTAAAGGAAGGAATTCTGTGTATGCTGGTGAAGTTAGTGTAGCCAATAGCATGATGGGAGTTGTAGTCACAGATACTGCTCACCCTCACAATTGGCCCATCAACACCACTCTGAACCATGCTCACATCACAGGGAGTGGATAAGGACGGACAATATGGCTGACACTGGCTACTGCTGTGGGGAGCACAAGGCCCTGCTGGGAACTGTGCACCAACAAACAGCACAACACCACTGCCTGACATCCTGAAAGCCAACTTGCACTCCCTGCAATGCAAGAACGTTGCATGGTGGGATATCTGGCTTGCTGGGAAGGAGGACTCACAACACTGACCATAGTTACAAGCAGCTCACCTCACACCCCCCTCAACACAAACTCCACATAACCCACCTGGGAGAATGCAATGCCTCACATACCAAATGAAGATCCCACAAAGAACCACCACCCTGGGTAATGCTGTGTGAAGCACAGGGACACACCTGGCACTTGTAGCCAAACAAACGCAAGGACAACACTGTCAGCATTCCTGTCAGCACAGGCACACTACCCCACAAGGAAGCAGCGTCCAAAAGAAGGAAGTACGGGCATGCTGGGAAGGGGGGTGTAGGCAATGGCATGATGGGAGTTGGAGTCACAGATACTGCTCACCCTCACAATTGGCCCATCAACACCACCCTGAACCATGCTCACATCACAGGGAGTGGATAAGGACTGACAAGATGGCTGACACTGGCTACTGCTGTGGGGCACAAGGCCCTGCTGGGAACTGTGCACAAACAAACAGCACAACACCACTGAATGACATCCTGAGAGTCAACCTGAACCCACTGCAAGGGTGGCATGCTTCATGGTGGGATAACTGGGCCAGGTGGAGAAGGATGGCCGGATGTCCACCAAATACAACCAATGCTGGCCATGCACACACCTCAACATTCATATTGAAATGCCCCAGGTATGCATGACAATGTGCTACACCAATATCAACCTCTTACTGTGACAACTTAGGACAATGCAATGTACATGCCCGCATCCAGAGGTACAGTCACAACTGTCAGGTGTGTGATCCATTGATGTCTGTAGAAACATTACATACAATGTGTGTCTCTTCCAAATACAGGTGACGATGATGGGGACACAGCAGCAGGCGAGGAGGAGTCCCTGTCCCAGGCTCCGGGGGACACAGAGCTCACTGGTGTGGAACAGCCTCTGCCCTCCTCGGATGGCGAAGACCTACCTGGCACCTCCGGTGTGAGTCATCATGCAGCACCAGCTGGACCAACATCTGCACCCCCTGCACCCACCCCTCCAACAACTGCCAACATACAGACCACCCCCGCCGACACGGACAGACCAAGGACCACCGCTGACAACAGCACAGGGTCCCAGGCCCACCGTGGAGCAATGGATGACAACACCACTAACAACCCCCAAGTGGGCCTTGGGTCACCTGTGCGTGCTACCGCAGGTCCTGCACGTGTCACCAGGGGTGGTGGGAGGGGTGGTAGACATAGGTCGCTGCTTGCAGAGGGGTCTGGACTGCATGATGACCCACAACTGGCACGCATCGCTGATGCGTACCAGGATAGCACCGGAGAGGTCAGACAGGTAGTGGGGATGCTCAAGGACATACAACAGCAGCAGGCTGCCCATCATGCCCGCTTGGACTCCCACATGGCCCGTGTGGAGACACACATGGCCCGTGTGGAGACACACATGTCGGGCATTGAGTCCAAGTGGGACACATTGCAAGAACTCACAGCGGTACATAGGGACATATTGACATGCCTCCGCCAGATTAGCACCAACATGGCCACACCTCCCTGTGTGCCCACAACATCTGGTGCTGCAACAACTGACACCGCCACAGGGAGGGAGGAGGACTCTGGCGGAGAGTCCCCTGCACCGCCGCAGCCTGCACGTGTGGGTCCCCCCCCAAAGAAGAGGGGTCGTCCGAGGAAGGAAATCTGAGAGGTTGATGGCCACGTACATCCCCCAGGAAGCCAACACCTGTTCCGGAAATTCTCCTTTGTGTGCAAACGTTTCACCCTGTCGAATGCAACACTACTTTCCCACATGACATGGGAAGTTCAAGTTGGACTAATGTATCATATGACTGTGGACTTCACTCAGGACATTTCTGCTACCAAGACTTCCAACTCACCTGGGTACTTTGGATCACAATCCCAATGTACAGCACCCACCATCCTGTGCACTATACACACACACATTTCTGTAAATAAAATCACTAGTACACCATACTTGCCACTGTTGTTATTCAAATGTGGATACTGTCATGGTGATGATGTTCTGCTACATTACACTGTGTATGCTAACTGCTACAGCAAGTACAACACCGTCATGTGAGTCATGGTGACGTGACATATATGAGGGAGACACACCACTAGGGCTACACAACACAGACACCAGGGCCATCGGAATCATCGCCCACAGTGATGTTGCCAAGAAATACAGTGGAATGCACAGACACCACACCTATTCAGAGTCTGTGTCAACTAGCCCACAGGTGCAGTAAGCAAATGTCAGTCAGATGTGTGACCACAGACAACGCACATCCCAAAGTGAAGCACAGGTTTATTACACATTTGCAACATGTTGTTTCCACTACAAATGCAAGGTTTACCCACGTGGCAGTGGCCACACAGTCAACAAGTGCAGAAGATATGAAGTCCAGGGTGTGTGGCACATCACTTGTAGGCCAACTACTGCTGCCACCCTGAAAGCTGAATCATGGTGTCGGGGGATCCAAGTTGACCAAAGTACTCAGTAAGCACCCTGTGAAGGTCAGACATGACACACAGTTAAAATCACTGTAGAACAGGACAGTACTGCAATACTCATGCCCAATACATGTCACAAGACAATTACACAAAACCAAGTTAGCATATCAAAACTGTTGGGGAGTTCAGACTACCTGGAAGGACACATTGCTGCACGCATCCAGTCAAGTAGCACATGGCCACACTCAAACAGCACCAGAGCACCACCCACACATATCATGCAAACTCACGTCATTCACATTACATCTCCCTGGATACTCACATTCAGCTGAAGAAATTGGTGATGAGCTGTGTGTGGACATCACCATCATCATCATCATCATCACTGGCATCGTGGTCCAGGCCAGGATCCTCCACAGGTGGCGGACGTTGGTCATCGTCATCCAGGATGAGAGGCAACTCCTTCCGCACTGCCAGGTTGTGTAGCATGCAGCAGACGATGACAATCTTGCACACCTTTGCTGGGGCATATGGGAGGGCCCCTCCTGTCTTGTCCAGGCAGCGGAAGCGGCTCTTCAGGAGACCAAAGGTCCGCTCTATCACTCTCCTGGTCCGACCATGTGCCTCATTGTAGCGCATCTGGGCTGGTGTCACAGGGTTCCTTAGGGGTGTCAGCAACCACAACATGTTGGGGTATCCGAAGTCACCTACGGACAGACAAGTGCACATTAGCTGATTTGGAAAAGTGGGTGGAATACTACAGATCAGAACACACACAATGGTACAAAGTCAGTACACACCGACAAGCCAGGCACGCTGGTTCTGCATCTGTGCCATCATCCTCGGGATGCGACTACTCCTCATCACGTAGGCATTGTGTGCTGAACCAGGGAAACGGGCGCACACATGTGTGATGCTCATATCTGCTAAACATACCACCAGAGCATTGATCGAATGGTAATGTTTACGGTTCCGGTATGCCTGCTCATGTGCCTGTGGTGGTATCAAAGCCACATGTGTCCCATCAATGGAGCCAATGACATGTGGCATCCTCCCCAGGGCATAGAAGTCACTCTTGACGTCAGTGAGTTGTTGACGTGTTGGGAAATAGATGTACTGGTTCAGTCATCTCAACATTGCCTCCAAAACATCGCGTAGCAAACGGCTGAACATAGTCTGTGACATCCCACCGGCAGTCGCAACAGTGTGTTGAAAGGTACCGGTGGCAAATAAGTGTAGAGCTGCCATTACCTTCACCTTGGGGGTCAGCGCCGTAGGGTACGTCCGGCCAGGTTGCAAATGTGGTGCCAAGCGCACTGCCAAATTCTCAATCAGCTGCCTGGTGAAGCGGTACCGTTGGATGCTGTCACGTTCCACCATCGTTGCCAGGTCAGGAATGGTCAATGGACAGCTGGAGCCCTGCAGTGCATAGGTTGAAGGAAGAAAGATTGTCAGTCACCCCACATATGTGCCATTCACCATACTCAATTTCACATGATACATCATTATGTGACACAAGTACTTGATGTGTGTGCCGTTCTGTCGGACATTACTCGCACCTACATGGCCATCATCTAACTTCTCAGTACAACATGTGTGCACTACAGGTACGAGGTTGTGCTATGGGAAACCATTAGGCTGTGTCACAGTACCCATTTACTGCTGTCACGTTCCACACACACACACCACAGTGACATGTCTGGACAGATGCGCCACAGGCATCACAGATCATTGACAGGTAGATTCCCAGTGACCCTGTCTTGCCACATGGCCACTGGCATGACATGGCGTATCATGTACACGTCAGAATAACAAACATGACTCCCACAGGTAGTGGCCCCTGTCGCATCCGCAGGACAGACATGGACGCCAGTGACGCACAACATCAAAGTCCATGCACAAACAACGTTGATGTGGAGACTGTCTCCCATCGTGCACATGGAATCAGTGACATCGGAAACACAACATGCACACAGACTGTGGAGGGACATCACTATTGTGGCAATGGGTCATCCTGTGATGGACATGCCTTCCCACATGGGACTCTGGGGGTATGTGACATGTCATACACATACACAACCTGGAAATGTGACCATGCCACATGCTCCAAAATGAACTGTTACACATCACAGTGGTCATGTGCACAACACACCAAGGTCCCTGTCCCCATGAACACATGCACAGCCTGGGTGTGGCTGCCCGCAAGTGCCACCACAAAAACCACATGTTAACCCCCATACACAGAGAAGGAAATGCAGCCTTACATGCCTCAGGAAACAGTGTGGACTGGGTGTGGTGTTGTAGGTGTGCCCCTGGGTCTCTGGCAGGTATATGTGGCTGGGCAAACGTTCACCAGTGACAAGCATGGTGACATATGCGACTGACCTGTACAGGTACGCGTTGTACAGCAATGGACCGATCGGTGTGCCCGGCCGGCCCATTGCATATGATGTGTGCGGGTATGCGTTGTATCCCGAAATACGCGTTGTACAGCAATGGACTGATCGGTGTGCCCGGCCGGCCCATTGCATCTGTTGTATCCCGGAATACGCGTTGTACAGCAATGGACCGATCGGTGTGCCCGGCCGGCCCATTGCATCTGTTGTGTGCGGGTACGCGTTGTACCCGGAATACGCGTTGTACAGCAATGGACCGAACGGTGCGCACACATTGGCTGGGGCCTGGCATGGCAACGGACGCGTTTTCGAAGCTCCAACGAGTCTGATGCAGTGAATTCAGTTGGCCAGCCACAACAATGTTGCAAAATCATGGGTGTCATGAAGTTGAAGATTTGAAGGATGCTGTGGGCGTGTATTAGTGCTGCTATTCCATGGATTGGTCAGATTCAGAAGATGCAAACGACTTGGACCTATCACTTTGGACACATGGGACAGTATCTGCCTCAGCAGCACACATATAATGCTGGCTGTTCCCCTGAGAGCTCACTTGCCTGCACTACATGCTCCAGGACGACATCTGCCACCAACACTGCTGCTGTTTATGCATCCTCTGGCTCCTGCAATGGCACGTACTGTGGAGAGAGCCCCAGCCTTCAGCCTTGAGGAGAACCAGGCCCTGCTGGACAGCCTACTTCCACAGTACAGCAAGCTCTATGGGAAACCAGGGGAGCAGGTGAGTGTGCTGTCCACTGCCTCACCAATTGTGCATGTTGTCTGACTAGCAGGACTTTCAGTGTGCACACCACTGGCTAGCATGCCCACTGAGTAGTTGTCACACCCCAAAGTGTGTAGTTACATGCACTGAACTGGTACAGTGCAGTAACAGTGCATTCCAACTAGGTTTACTTCCCATGCAATGATACCATGTAGTGACTGCTGGCAAACTGTTCATAGCCATTGTTGTGGAGAGCTGTGGTGCAGCGGCCAGGGCAGCTGACTTTGGAGCACAGGGTTCACAGTTCGATCCCCGGCTGCGGCAGCTCAGCTCAGCACCATGTGGCTCTGGGCAATAGCTCACTTAATTTCCACTACGGCCCCCAGCGCCTTGAGACCCGTAAGGGTGAGTAGCTGCGCTATATAAAAACGGAATTACATTTTTCTTTACTTACATTGTTGCACTGCCTGTGTACATCATATGCCCCTGTGATTGAGACATGTATATCCAACTGTGTGATGCACGTATATGTTGCATGTGTAGTAATGGCCTTTTCACTTTGTCATCCTCACAGGTTGATGCCCAACAGAAGCAGGATATCTGGCTGACCATCGCCCGGAAAGTAAGATCCGTGGGGGTCTACAGGTGCAGGATCCGCAACTGCCAGAAGAGGTGGCAGGACCTTCGTGGCTGGACCCGGAGGATCACAAGGGTCCAGCTGAAGCTGTCGCCTCCTCGCAGGAGGGGCGGACACCGGACCCTGACCCCCCACATGCTCTGGATCCTGGCAGTGATCTTCCCTGACCTGGATGGGCAGCTGAAGGACAGACAGCAGCAAGTAGGGGGTGAGTCCATGACTGCACTGTGCACTTTGTCTGACATGCTATGTGCCCTCCTCTGGCCTGGTTAAACTTCCACAGTACATCAGTCATGTGGTCCAGGACCCATGTCCCTCATTTGTGACATGCCCACTTCTCCTCAGATTCGCATATGTGTGGCCCTTATAGTCAGGAAATTGTGTCATTTGGGGACTGTGTCATTGCATTTAGATTTGCTCAAGGTGGGGGACAGCATTTGTTCCCGTGACTATGTTGTGCGATTCATGGGTGGGTCAATTGCTTACACAATGCCTAAGTTCTGACATGTAATCTGGTTGTAACTTTGATATGTGGTCCGCTTGCTGCTCTGACTCACCACATGTCCTTGGGGAATTTGGCACACACCCATGCTGCTGGTGGGAACAATGTTTGGGCTTCAGGAGTATGTGTATCCAGTGTGTCACACATGCTTAGCCACCTGCCTACTGTCCAGGACTCATCCCTCTTACAGGTGGAGCTGGACAGTCATGCCTACTCCAGGGCATACAATACACTCTGTACTCCCACTCCTGTGTATCATCTGGCATGTTGTGATCAGTGAAATGCACCCTCAGGTGTCTGCATCTGTCTCATTGTGCTGTGTCTTCATTGTCAGGACTACTGGTATGTTTATCGGTTAGGGCTCAGCATGCCATCTGAGATGTGACCATGATAGACGATACCTCTGTGACTTATAGGTGTCTGATCACTTGACTGTGCACACAGGTGTTTGCGACTGTGACTTTCAGGCAGCTGTATTTTCATTCACAGCACACTGTGAGGTGCTCATGTTCAGAGAGTTGTGTTTCATGTCCCCCATATGTCCAGTTGGTATGACTTGGACAAATAGTAGTACAGATGATGTGGTATTTGGGGGATGGACATGTGCACTTGTCAGTCACATACCTTGCATTCCCCATGCCCTCGGATTGTGACACAGTGCAGACTGTTGTTGGCTGGCTGCCATGGCCATGTGACTTGAGACAGTAATGTATGACTTTGCACGCATTCCTGTGTCATGGCATTAAACTTCCTGAGACTGATCCTGCAGGGGAGTGACATGTGCAACATGCACCCCATTGTGGCATTGACTATCCGGACATGGGTGCATCATGGTGTCTGGTGCTGGTATGCATCACATGCATTTCGATTTAGACTCTGGCCATCCCTTTATCCGGACACCTGCACTGACTCAGTGGCAAGAGATGTGATGTGTGCATGTTCACATACTTCACCGTGTTCCCTGCAATGTCCAACAACTGTGTAGGTGGTGCATGTGTCCACACTGGGGTCTTACCATCAGACAGGCAGCAGACAGATGGGTGCAAGGGCAGGAGGGGTGTCAGTCCCATGGTTGACCATCAGACTGACAATTGGCTTCCCCGAATCTGTGTGAGAACTTTAGGCTATGTTCAACTAAGGATGCCAGGGCTTGCTCTGTAATGTGCTGTACTTACTGTGGTGTGTGCGGTCAGTGGAGGTGACTGATGTTTGTCTGTTTCCCTAATTGTTTGCAGATACATCCACGGCCACAGGAGGGGACAGCTCCATGGACCAGGAGGAGCAGCGGAGCCAGACTGGGTCAGCATCGGACGAGTGGTCAGAGGGACCCAGTGGCACGGAGGGCGAGGGGAGCCACACCGAGGAGTCCTCAGCACCATCCACCTCAGCTGAGGACCACAGCAGCTCGGAGGATGACTCCCTTGTGGAGGCGGGTCTCAGCAGCCACCAAAGGCCAGCTAGTCTGTCTGGCCCCGCCACCACCACCACCGCCCTCCCATTGGCTCCCATTCCTGAGGTCCGTGGAGGCTCCCGTACTCAGGAGCGTGTCTCCTTCATGCCAGGCACCACACCCCCTGCCCCTGTGTCCCCTGCTGCCCTGAGTGAGGAGTCTGTGTACCTCCTTCGGCAGCTCCATGTAGGGCAGACAGCAATGCTGAGTGTCCTCCATGCACACACCACTCTGTTGACACAGCTGGTGTCGTTCATGGAGGGCATCTCGACGGGTTTGTCTGCCCTACAGAGGAGCAATAAGTCCATGGACTCCTCCCTGATGGCAGCAGTGTCCCTCCTCCAACAGTCCCTCACCCCTCCCACCTCTGCCCCATCAACACTTCCTGCCCCCCTACCTGTCCAAAGCACATGCACACCTGCACAGTCACCCAAACACACAGACACGAGCAGCACAGACACACCCAAGAGAAAGGCAAGACGTGCACACAAGCATCCTCAGGGGACTGATACGACAGACACAGGGGATGGGGAACACACACACACACAGGCATCCACATTCACTCCGCAGTCCTCCAAATCCTCTCCCTCCAAGACCCCTTCCCTTGCCTCGCCTGCTACCCCACCTACACAGCAGATCTTCCTGTGTGACCTCAGCCTCTTCCCCTCCAATCCTGCTGATCCAGCATACCGGGGGAAGAGGAAGTCCACCCACACAGAGGGGAGTGCCCCTCACCCCCGGACACCCTCCCCCAGGTGCAGGCAGACACAGGACCCCATTAGGAAGTCCCCCCGGACCAGGAAGAGCAAGACCCCACCACCACCACCACGCAGCTCCACCGCCCAGTCTCTCTCCTCCATCCCCCAGTCCACCACTGCACAGGTTCCCCTGCCACACCCTGCCCCAGGTTCCCCACACACCGATACCGCATCCCCAGACTGCTTAGGCCCTCCCCCCTGCCACTTGCTCTTCCACCCCTAACCCAGACACTCTGCCTGTTAGACGGAACTGTTGTGGAGACCGGGTCCCCCCCCTCTGTCCTGCCCACCTCATCTGCCCACCCTTCCACTCCCTTGGAGTCATGCCCTGCAGTGGAGTCCACAACCACCACGTCTGACTCGGGCACTGCAGTGGGTACCCAGTCCACTACATCAGTCCAGCCCACTGCAGTGGTTGCAGCACCCACTCCAACTGACTTGTGTACCACAGTGGTGCCGGCCCCCCCTGAGTCAGACACCTCCACTGCAGTTGCCGGTGACACTCCTGCACCCACCATCCCTTCACTGCCTCACTCTGCCATCCCCTGATCCTGTCCCTGCGGTGCCTGGCCTGCCCCTTGTATGCCCCTCCAAGGGGGATGTCCCCTGTCCCTACCAGTGCAGGCAAGCAATGTGTGACCAGTTGTCACTTCTCACCCCGTTGGGACTGTGATTTTGGACTGGCCATTGGCCTTAGTTTCTTTTGGACTTCCGTGTTTACCCTGACATTTGCTGAATAAAGCCTCTTTTTGTTTTCTTGTGGGTTTTCTTTTGATGTACATGATGTGGATGAGTAGCATCCTGCATTTGCAGTTGTAATAGTGTTCACATCAGGAAAATGAAGTGTTGCAGTGATGGACTCCATGTGGTCCATGGGATATGTGTCCTGTTGTAGTCTGGATCTATGGCATCCTTTGCTACAGTCTGAGAGTGTAATGTTCTGCATTTGACACAGGGATGTCCATTTTGCATTTGTAAATGAACATCTTTGTCTTACACTGATGCACATCTGGTGGGCTTACCACTGTTCAATGTTCCGATTTCCCTGACTGTGTGCCCAGCTCCACTGGACATGCAGTTTTGCACATCATTGTCGAAGGACTCATCTGTGTATACAGTGCAACTTGCTTGACACGTGTTTTTTGTGTGTGCAGATGACTGACGTGACACTCCCGTACCCAGGATGATGTGAGCAGAGCCTTCTGTGTGTTGTGGTTGTTGACTCACTGACTGAGTGTTCTGCTGACATGTTTGGGTCGTGCACAGACAAGGTTTGGCACAACGGATCCTCATGGCAGTGTGTAATCCCGTGACATTGCGTGGGCCTGTGTTGTGTGTTGTGTAAGCATGTCTGTGCGTGTTCCCTTCCCTTTTCCTACACAGGCTGTGTCCCTAGGGATGTTCCTGTTTGTGATGCTTGCTGAGTTGTTCTGTGTTCATCCAGCATCTTGGACCTGGTTTCTCCGTGATGTGGGTGCATGGCAAACTAATGTTCATGAGGTTGTCATACCAGGTTGTCTTTGTTGTCAGGGCTGGGGATGTGGGCAAACGCAGATGGGACACATTCAGGATTCCCCTTGGCACTTGTTGTTTACACGAGTCATGTGATTTACAGTTTGTGTTAGCTTTCAGTGATTGTGACACGTTGTGTGTGTGACTGCTGCCACTCCTCAGGGTCAGAGCTGCAATGTTGGAAGTTGTGTACGTGTGTTCTTCGTGTGTCACCTTGGCTTCTTCGTTGGTGTGTGACTATGGCCAGGATCCCATTGATTGTGGTGGATTTCACATCATGCCCATGTACGGCATACTGTGCTGTGTGTCAGACATTGACGAGTCTTGTTAACTGGCCATGTGTGATGGCTTTCTGCACCTTAGTTCCCACCACCACCCCTGGTATTGTCATGGGTGCATGTGCAATGTCACCAGTCCATGTGAGCTTCACTGCTGCACATTGGTGGAGATCAGGGTATGTGGTGTTGAGTGTGTGCAAAAGTGAGTTGTTGCACGGCTAGACCCCTACCTCCATATTGGCCTTGGCTGGCCGGCCGTGCTGATTGATTGGAGCTTGATTGGAGCTTGATTGATTGGAGCTTGTGTAGGTGTGATGTGTAGGTGTGATGGTAGTTAGTTGCTCAGGACACATGGCTGTGGTTCACAGTGTGAATGACATCTACCTTTGTCATCACAGTGGGATTATCATGCTGGCTAGTGTCAGCACAATGTGGGGTCCCTGGGGGTAGTGCTGTGGTGGGTCTGTCTCTTGCTGTGTTAGTTGCTGTTCCTACAAGCTTGTGTGACATGTGTAATTTGTGCTCCCTCTCATCTTACAATGCCTGATTGCCCACATAGGGGTATCCGATCCATGAGTAACGTTTGTATGGCACTGTATACACATCTGTGTGGTTGGAATTCAGGCCTCCTCATGTGTTGTGTGGTTGCCTGGGGACACTGGCACACCCCCCCATCACCTGTTGTGTTTGATATGCAGTGTGAGTCTGCCTGTTTGTCTTTGTGCCTTTGCACCACTGCATTGGCATATCTTCAGTGTGCCATTGGCTGTATGTTGTTTGGTGGGTTTCCCCTGCTGTCCCTGGGACTCCTAGGTCATCAGTCAGCACAATAATCATGGTTTGTATGTCCCATTGCTGCCATGGTATGGTATTTGTTCACCTGACATCTACAGTCTCCACAGGATATCTACATTTGTGTGTCCATTGGTGCAGATATGTGGGTCAGCATTATGATGGTCACTTCTGTCATTGTGTTATTTGTGAATGTTGACAATGTGGGCCCCCATGGGTGATGTTTGTATGCACATGGCCAAAACGATGTTTCAGTGACACTGCACTGTTTCCCTCGACCAATCTATGTTGCTATGGGACACAAGCACTACTATGCCACTGATGTGTTTGTTGTTGTGTGACCAGGATTCATCCATGCAGTTTGGCTTTGGCAGCTTTTACCATGACTACACTTCCCTTTTGGTCACTGTGGTGATGGGGCTTTAGGCCCCATTGCCACACTGTTCAAAATGTGCATCAGCTATGGACACCACACTTCCCTTTTGGTCACTGTGGTGATGGGGCTTTAGGCCCCATTGCCACACTGTTCAAAATGTGCATCAGCTATGGACACCACACTTCCCTTTTGGTCACTGTGGTGATGGGGCTTTAGGCCACATTGCCACACTGTTCAAAATGTGCATCAGCTATGGACAGCACACTTCCCTTTTGGTCACTGTGGTGTTGGGGCTTTAGGCCCCATTGCCACACTGTTCAAAATGTGCATCAGCTATGGACACCACACTTCCCTTTTGGTCACTGTGGTGATGGGGCTTTAGGCCCCATTGCCACACTGTTCAAAATGTGCATCAGCTATGGACAGCACACTTCCCTTTGGTCACTGTGGTGATGGGGCTTTAGGCCACATTGCCACACTGTTCAAAATGTGCATCAGCTATGGACAGCACACTTCCCTTTTGGTCACTGTGGTGATGGGGCTTTAGGCCCCATTGCCACACTGTTCAAAATGTGCATCAGCTATGGACACCACACTTCCCTTTTGGTCACTGTGGTGATGGGGCTTTAGGCCACATTGCCACACTGTTCAAAATGTGCATCAGCTATGGACAGCACACTTCCCTTTTGGTCACTGTGGTGATGGGGCTTTAGGCCACATTGCCACACTGTTCAAAATGTGCATCAGCTATGGACACCACACTTCCCTTTTGGTCACTGTGGTGATGGGGCTTTAGGCCACATTGCCACACTGTTCAAAATGTGCATCAGCTATGGACACCACACTTCCCTTTTGGTCACTGTGGTGATGGGGCTTTAGGCCACATTGCCACACTGTTCAAAATGTGCATCAGCTATGGACAGCACACTTCCCTTTTGGTCACTGTGGTGATGGGGCTTTAGGCCCCATTGCCACACTGTTCAAAATGTGCATCAGCTATGGACACCACACTTCCCTTTTGGTCACTGTGGTGATGGGGCTTTAGGCCCCATTGCCACAATGTTCAAAATGTGCATCAGCTATGGATAGCACACTTCCCTTTTGGTCACTGTGGTGATGGGGTGTTCAAGCCCATTGCCACAGTGGCCATGGTCGGCTTGCATTGTGGAGGCCACACACATTTCTGTGTGGCACATGTGCTAGGGGGTCACATTGTATGTTCAATGTCATGTTCAGTGTTGTAGGCATTTGACACAGACTACACACACTTGTCATGGTGTTGGGGGGGATGTAATCTTCTGTCATTCCTTATGTTGGAGTATGCTAGTTGTGTCATGCATTACCCGTCCTATGAGTAGGAGTGGTGTTAGTGGTAGGCATCCAGCCCCCCCTGAGTAGTGATGGTGGTAGTGGTAGGCATCAAGCCCCCATGAGTGGGGATGGTAGTAGTGGTAGGCATCCATCCCCTATGAGTGGGGATGGTAGTAGTGACAGGCATCCAGGCCCCCCTGAGTAGGGGTGGTGGTAGTGGTAGGCATCCATCCCCCCATGAGTGGGGATGGTAGTAGTGGTAGGCATCCATCCTCCTATGAGTGGGGATGGTAGTAGTGACAGGCATCCAGGCCCCCCTGAGTAGGGGTGGTGGTAGTGGTAGGCATCCAGCCCCCATGAGTGGGGATGGTAGTAGTGGTAGGCATCCATCCCCCTATGAGTGGGGATGGTAGTAGTGACAGGAATCCAGGCCCCCTGAGTAGGGGTGGTGGTAGTGGTAGGCATCCAGCCCCCATGAGTGGGGATGGTAGTAGTGGTAGGCATCCAGCCCCCCTGAGTAGTGATGGTGGTAGTGGTAGGCATCCATACCCCTAAGGGTGGGGATGGTAGTAGTGGCAGGCATCCAGGCCCCCCTGAGTAGGGGTCGTGGTAGTGGTAGGCATCCAGCCCCCCATGAGTGGGGATGGTAGTAGTGGTAGGCATCCAGCCCCCCCTGAGTAGTGATGGTGGTAGTGGTAGGCATCCATATCCCTAAGGGTGGGAATGGTAGTAGTGTCAGGCATCCAGGCCCCCCTGAGTAGTGATGGTGGTAGTGGTAGGCATCCATACCCCTAAGGGTGGGGATGGTAGTAGTGGCAGGCATCCAGGCCCCCCTGAGTATGGGTCGTGGTAGTGGTAGGCATCCAGCCCCCATGAGTGTGGATGGTAGTAGTGGTAGGCATCCAGCCCCCCTGAGTAGTGATGGTGGTAGTGGTAGGCATCCATATCCCTAAGGGTGGGAATGGTAGTAGTGTCAGGCATCCAGGCCCCCCTGAGTAGGGGTGGTGGTAGTGGTAGGCATCCATCACCCCATGAGTGGGGATGGTAGTAGTGGTAGGCATCCATCCCCCTATGAGTGGGGATGGTAGTAGTGACAGGCATCCAGGCCCCCCTGAGAAGGGGTGGTGGTAGTGGTAGGCATCCAGCCCCCCATGAGTGGGGATGGTAGTAGTGGTAGGCATCCATCCCCCTATGAGTGTGGGATGGTAGTAGTGACAGGCATCCAGGCCCCCTGAGTAGGGGTGGTGGTAGTGGTAGGCATCCAGCCCCCATGAGTGGGGATGGTAGTAGTGGTAGGCATCCATCCCCCTATGAGTGGGGATGGTAGTAGTGACAGGCATCCAGGCCCCCTGAGTAGGGGTGGTGGTAGTGGTAGGCATCTATCCCCCTATGAGTGGGGATGGTAGTAGTGACAGGCATCCAGGCCCCCTGAGTAGGGGTGGTGGTAGTGGTAGGCATCCATCCCCCCATGAGTGGGGATGGTAGTAGTGGTAGGCATCCATCCCCCTATGAGTGGGGATGGTAGTAGTGACAGGCATCCAGGCCCCCCTGAGTAGGGGTGGTGGTAGTGGTAGGCATCCAGACCCCCATGAGTGGGGATGGTAGTAGTGGTAGGCATCCATCCCACTATGAGTGGGGATGGTAGTAGTGACAGGCATCCAGGCCCCTCTGAGTAGGGGTGGTGGTAGTGGTAGGCATCCAGCCCCCCATGAGTGGGGATGGTAGTAGTGGTAGGCATCCATCCCCCTATGAGTGGGGATGGTAGTAGTGACAGGCATCCAGGCCCCCCTGAGTAGGGGTGGTGGTAGTGGTAGGCATCCATCCCCCTATGAGTGGGGATGGTAGTAGTGACAGGCGTCCAGGCCCCCCTGAGTAGGGGTGGTGGTAGTGGTAGGCATCCAGCCCACCATGAGTGGGGATGGTAGTAGTGGTAGGCATCCATCCCCCTATGAGTGGGGATGGTAGTAGTGACAGGCATCCAGGCCCCCTGAGTAGGGGTGGTGGTAGTGGTAGGCATCCAGCCCCCATGAGTGGGGATGGTAGTAGTGGTAGGCATCCATCCCCTATGAGTGGGGATGGTAGTAGTGACAGGCATCCAGGACCCCCTGAGTAGGGGTGGTGGTAGTGGTAGGCATCCAGCCCCCCATGAGTGGGGATGGTAGTAGTGGTAGGCATCCAGCCCCCCCTGAGTAGTGATGGTGGTAGTGGTAGGCATCCATACCCCTAACGGTGGGGATGGTAGTAGTGGCAGGCATCCAGGCCCCCTGAGTAGGGGTGGTGGTAGTGGTAGGCATCCAGGCCCCCTGAGTAGGGGTGGTGGTAGTGGTAGGCATCCATCCCCCATGAGTGGGGATGGTAGTAGTGGTAGGCATCCATCACCCTATGAGTGGGGATGGTAGTAGTGACAGGCATCCAGGCCCCCTGAGTAGGGGTGGTGGTAGTGGTAGGCATCCATCCCCCATGAGTGGGGATGGTAGTAGTGGTAGGCATCCAGCCCCCTATGAGTAGGGATGGTAGTAGTGACAGGCATCCAGGCCCCCCTGAGTAGGGGTGGTGGTAGTGGTAGGCATCCAGCCCCCCATGAGTGGGGATGGTAGTAGTGGTAGGCATCCAGCCCCATATGAGTGGGGATGGTAGTAGTGACAGGCATCCCGGCCCCCTGAGTAGGGGTGGTGGTAGTGGTAGGCATCCATCCCCCTATGAGTGGGGATGGTAGTAGTGACAGGCATCCAGGCCCCCTGAGTAGGGGTGGTGGTAGTGGTAGGCATCCATCCCCCCATGAGTGGGGATGGTAGTAGTGACAGGCATCCAGGCCCCCTGAGTAGGGGTGGTGGTAGGGTGGTGTTGGTGGTAGGCATCCATCCCCCTATGGGTGTGTATGGCATTGGTGTTGTCCATCCCACCCCTATGGTTCTGCTGTTGCAAGTGTACTTTATTTGTGCATCCCTATGTGTGTGTGACATATTTCGGGTACGTGTAGTTTGTTTGTATTGTTGGTGTTTGACTTACCGTCTGCGGCGTACGCGTCCGTGCCGGTCCCGGTAATAGATGTAGAGTATAGGTAGGACCTGCGCAATGGGTTTCATGCTTGGATCGTCTCGTTCGGGTTTCTCGTGTCTTCGAGTCGTACTCGTAGCAGGCTTGTTCGTCTCGTAGCCGTGGATCGTCTTGTGGCGCGAAACGGAGTTTATGTACAACTCGCCCGGATGCTCAAACGTGCCGGACGTAGCGACGGGTTCGGCGCGTACGGATTGCGCATCGTACTAGTCCGGCCGGGAGGTGCTGTGTATTTGCTTCCATGCGGCTCGATTCAGCGTTCACGGATCCGGCTCGGGCGGGGAACAGGAGCTGGATTGGGTGAGTACGGCTCGCTCGGAAAATGAGTTGTTATACGCATCGTACTTGTTCGTCCGGACGAGTGTACGAATCGGTCGGGAAACACGCATTCGGCTGGTATTTTTTCTGGACGAATACTGTTAGGTGCCCTACCGGCCGAGATCGGAATCGACCCCCTTGTGTCCTCTTTCAGCCAAATGGTTCAGTAATGCAATTGTGTCTGCGACACAGTCTTCCCGTGTTTTTGAAGCCACCAGTAGGTCATCAATATACTGAACCAGAACAGATTTTCCAGGCATAATCAATGATTCTAGACACTTTTTCAAAATCTGATTAAAAATTGAGGGACTTTCTGTGTACCCCTGAGGAACTCGACACCATGCGTAAATACGATCCTCAAACTTAAACGTAAAAAGATACTGGCTGTCTGGGTGCAAAGGAATAGAAAAGAACGCTTGGCATAAATCAATTACTGTAAACCAACCTGCATTCCAAGGTATCCGATAAAGGATTACTGCTGGATTTGGCACTATTGGACAACATGGCACTACAATTTTATTTATTTTTCGTAAATCCTGCACTATTCTGTACTTTTCGCCTGGCTTTTTTCAGTCCCATTATTGGCGAATTACAAGGACTACCCATCACTTCTTTTAAAATACCTTGTTTAACCATTCGCTCAATTTCTGGAATAACTCCTGCTTTTACTTCTGAACTCATCTTGTACTGTCGGGTGTTTGGATACACAGCATCTTCTTTCACTGTCACTTTAACTGGGTCTATATTTGTCATTAACCCAATGTCTTTTTCTGTAAAATCCCACACTTCTGGATTAACTGTGGCTCTCAACTCTTCTGGTAATTCATTTTCAGTCACTAGTGAAAACATTTCATCTACTTCCGTATACAACGTCTTCATCAGGAGTTTGGAAAGCGACACCATCTGGTGTACAATAGATTGTGCAATTCATCTTGCACAATAGATCACTTCCCAACAGATTTACAGGACTGGAATCACAAACTACGAACCAATGCATTTCTTTAAAGCTTCCAAAGTGCACCTCCATTAATCTGTTGGTTAGACACGCCTACAACTTGGATTGATTCTCCAGAGAGGGGTAGGTTTGGGATGTCTGCTGTTCTCACAGTAGACCTGGTAGCACCAGTATCCAATAGGAAAGTAATGTCATTCCCTTCTACTTTCCCATCAACAAATGGACCTGATTGATCTACCGGCAAGGATGCTCCAAGCACGCACTCCTCTTCCTCCCCCCTCAGGCACCGTCATTGTGTAAAATCCAAATTTTCCTCATCATTCTGCAACAAATATTGTGTAATTGTTCTAATATTCTTACCACTTTCTCCTTGAAATCCAGGGGCATATTAGCAAGAAGAGGCGATAATCATCGCTAACCCTGCTTAGCGTGATTTTTTTTATCGCCGGCTATCGCTGGAATATATCGCCACGCTAACGCTGTATTAGCAACGATTAGCGCTATGGCGATGAATATTCCAGCGATAGCGGGAAATGGGCCAACATCGCTGAAAAACCAGCGATGTTGCATGGAGAAGGGAGAACACCTTGCTGATACGACCCTGTGGTCGTATCAGCATAATCCACCCCCCCATGTTAGGTATGGCTAACACCTGCTAATTGCAGGTGTTAAATAAATGGCGATGACCTCGGTTAGCGCGACTTTTCACGTCGCTAACTGGGGCCATGGCCCACCTTGCTAATAGGCGATAGGCCTGTTAGCGAGTGTTTCCCAGGTTTGTTCGTCGGGAACGCCCACTTTGCATGTCATTAGCGATAAATATCGCTGACATGCAAAGCGGTAAAAACGGGCGCTAATGCCCGCAAACTGTCGCTAACTGCTGTTAGAGACAGTTTGCTGATAGGGCGATATAAATATCGCCGCTTAGCGGCAAAAAGTGCCGCTAAAGCGGCGATAGTGCCCTTGCTAATATGCCCCCCAGTTTTAGCACTGAAACTTTGATGATTCACAAAATTTTCCATAGGGGCTGGTGGCACCTGATATTGTGGAGTAACTACCTGCTGCTGCTGATTCACATGTACTTCATTCTGCATCTGTGGGATTAAATTTTGATTTGGCCCATTATTACTCTTTTTATTCTGAATACTCTTACACTCGTTCTTCCAATGTCCAAGCTTACCGCACACATGACAAGGAAACTTCTTTTTCACTTCTTCTCTGTCCATTCGTCCCCTATATTTATTACCATTCGCTCCTTGATCATTCTGACTCTTCTCTTTCACTTCATTATTATTTGGGCATTTGTTTTCTCTTCTTGCTGTTCTGCCAATTTTACTTGTGCCCACATCATTTTCTCTTTTAACTTCCTACGTCTAGCCTCAATATCATCTCCGCAATATTTTGCATACTTTAAAATCTCATCCACTGTCTATCTTTGCCAACACAACATGTGCTGCTGTATCATCTGACTAATCTCTGGTTTTAAACCATATACAAACCGATACACAAAATGTCCCATATCCTTGTCACCGATATTCTCAAAACCACTATACTGCCTGAACACCTGTAGTAACCTCTCATAATATACATGTTCAGATTCATTTGGTTCCTGAGTTGTTCTATCTATTTTTACCCAGTCTGTTTCTTTTGGA
Organism: Calotriton arnoldi; assembly: GCA_963921515.1. Taxonomy (NCBI): domain Eukaryota; kingdom Metazoa; phylum Chordata; class Amphibia; order Caudata; family Salamandridae; genus Calotriton; species Calotriton arnoldi. Next base: position 251,072 of record CAWUFW010016475.1, read on the forward strand.
GGAATTTTCCCTTTCAAATACATAATCACTTGGTGATACTTTTTCATCACCTCTTCCGAGGGTGCTCCTATTTTTGCGTCTCTAGCATACTCCTCATTAGGCCAGTGAATTGGAATTTTACATTCCGTCCATAAATCAGCAGGTACCACTATATCAAATAGACCATCCAAATCCTTCAATAAAACCTTTGAAACCTTCACAAATCCCTCTACCTGTTTATACCATTCAACTGATTTTTCTCTCAGCTTTGTAAAATCATTTGTAAATGACAAAATATCTTGTCTACTCCAAGGAGCATGAACATAACCTCCTCCGAGAACCTCTCTCATTGGACACACTTTTTCAACTTTGCTTGATTCTCTTACTGGAAATGCAGCTGCTGCTTCTCTCGCTTGTACTTCCTCTTTCTTTCTTATCCATCTAATTCTCCATTTATCAATGTCTCCCCATTTTCGCAAAATGTTCATTAATTCCTTTATCTGTAGTCTCTTTCCAGAAGCATTTACACTTTCTAGATTTTATCAGTGAAGTCCACTCGATATGGTTTCTGTAACAACTTTGATTTCCCTGTGTCTATTCCAATCTCTGAAGCAACTTCAGTCAATTTCTCATGAAATACCCTTGCTCTCCTGGTTATGCTCTTACATAAAAATAATAATTCTTCTTCATTGTAAGCATTCAATCTTTCTGTGCCCACACATCCTGTCATCATCTCTTCCAATTCCACTTTCAATCTAATGATGTCTAAAATCCTTGGTGTTGAGTTCTGATTATCTCTTTCCTGTGCCAGTCTTTCTATTTCTTCAGAGGTCACTACTGTTGCGCCTTCAGTTCCTGTATGAACCAAAGGTCTTCTTTCTCTCAAATTCATGGGCGTAACTCTCTTTGGAGTTTCCGTCAAAGGTTCCACATTAGGGAGATCCATTAATGAAATAATTGACTCACTTTCACTAACCTGATCATCTGTAATTATTATCTCTTTCCTAGGACTATTTACTGGAATTGTCACAGGTTGTGGTTTCTGGCTAATCTTTTTATCTCCATACAACGGGATTACTGGACCAATGGTCACTGGTACTGTCAAAGCTTCAGTATTCAAATTTAATTGACTTATCTTTTGAACTAGTTCTTCTCTAGTTTTATTTAAAACATCTCTTTCATTATCCTGCAATACTCTGTTATATGACGTATCATGTAAAATCTGTGGGGTCAATGGCATTCCCATTACTGGTGCACTTGGGGTAACCTTACTAGTTGCTTCTTGATACAGCATTGGATTTTTAATTAAAATATCCTCTAACAACTTGTCATCTGATTCACCATATCCTGCTGTATTCATGTGTTTCTTTTTCTCCTTACACTTTCCTCCAGACTGTTCCTCAGCCATTAACACTGGATATAGACCTTCTGATACCATCTGTCCTTCGCGTGACTCATGCAAATATCTCGGAAAGAATCCTCTATATCTCCCACCTCTGCATCTCTCTCGTTCATATGACTCAGTCTCCCATTCTTCCAAAGCCTCGTATTGAGTTAACCTAGGTCTAGGTTCAAAATCATTTATTTTCAATCTCAAATTCTGAAGAATCCTCCCATTAAACGTACCATCTTTAGGAAATGCTAACACTCCATCATCCTTCGTATATTCTATCCAGTTTTCCAACCACACGCAAGTATGATATCCTCTTTCCATCATCATGAAAGATGCTGGTGTTTTTGGTGGCGGAATAGGAATTCCCTCTCTGGTCAACACAGGCTTATCTTTTATAAAGAAATTCTTAATTTTCTTTATAAATGACATCCTTCTTTTCTCTCCATACATCCTTGAGGAACGATGTATAAAATCGTATTCTTCAAACCCTTGAAATCTTCTACCTGTACACCTTGCACTAACAGTCAAATCAAAATCCTGCATACAATCTCTCTCTCCACCAATCCTAACGCGGCTTCTAACTAGCTATCCAATTATAATCAGGCTCACACTCGTCATCTGACCAATGCTAGCGCTGCCTTTTCTGACGTCAGTTCTGCTCCTTACTACTGACCCCTCCTTTACAAGGCTGCTCCTGTCACACGCCCGCTGTTTCTACCAATCCCAGCGCAGCTCACTGTGACGTCAGTGTAACTCCAGCAACTGACCCTCCCTTCACAAGGTAATAGAAAAACGTATTTCTCAATATTTTCTTTAAAATTCTTTGTTATTAATGACATAAAAACATTTGCTACTCTGTCTGTTCCACTAGATCAAAGGATAGTTTATTTCTTTCCACTGCGAGTAAAACCTTCCTCTTACTCTTCATATAAGCTCCAGAGAACCTGCTACTCCTCCGGTGTCACCCGCTGTGGGAAATTTGAGACCAAAGTTTCACCAGAGAACTTGTTTTGCTGTCAATCTAGCTTGGAAGAACCTGCTACTCCTTCAGAGTTACCCTTTCTAGGTGATATAACGCCTAAAGTTTCACTAGCGAACTCTTTGCTATCAATCACTCTCACTCTTACGCAGAAAATAGTCCCTATTTTAACACTGCCAACCCTACCTAGCTTCTCAGTGTTATTCCAACAGACGAGTAACCTCATTGCAGTGTGGTTTCTATCGCCACCCGCTATTCATTCTCCCGGGAATTTTCCAGACAACATAAAACAAGACGCTAACTCTTTTGTTAAAACATAAATTAATAATCAATAATCTATACTTATCACCAAACTAGTCAATAATAACCATAACTCTGCTACCAGAAAACTAATCCAGCGGTGTACTAACAACAGATACTCCACTACCATATACTCACCTGGGCCCATATAACTTTCTCACACTAATTCCTAGTAGACCGCTGGAGCTTGTAGTTTATAGATTTCATATTTTCAGAATAGTTATATTTCTGTTCTAACTAAACCTTTCACTGATCAAGAAGTTCTTTCCTCTGGTCGATGGACCATTAGTTGGAACTAATTGATGGTGATAATTAACTTGACTTATTAAACATTCTTTGAAATAAAATAATCACAGACTCGGGAAGTTTTAAAATCTTTATCTAAATTAATTGCATGTGAACCATCTCAAAGTTTCATTACAAACACCCTCATTCGCAAGAGTGTCAACTCACTCACTAATCAATAAGCAAAAATATTTCAGACTCACACAATAACTATGCCTCAGAAAGGAGAGGACAGAGAGAGAAGAACATCTATCAATATGATATATTCATAGTTACCTAGAATGGTGTGAAGACCAACCCCCTGGCCAAAGGGCTGGTAAGGGTCCCCCAGGGTAGATCAGGAGACAAAGACTTCAGGACAGGAATCAGAACAGTATACTTCACCTATCTAAATACCGACAACTGCGTTGCAACCCTCTCTGACTCTCTCTTCCTCCTCGTGGTTCTTCTGCGATCTTCTTTCTAACCCAATTAAGTTAAAATAGATGGTTCTCTGCATTCAGTTTCTTCATCAGCACCACCCCCAGCACCGACAGCATCCCGAGCTCTGCGTCGCCTCTGCTCCCCTTCTGCTGCTGCTCTTCCGTGTCTGCTGCTGCTCCCCATGTCTGCTCTCTCAGCTCAACTAACTAACTAAAACTACCTCAGTTATACCTTTGAATATTCCAGTACCACCCATTAATGTTTCAATATCGTAAAATACTAACTCTGATTGGTCAGGCGAGGGCGGATGATCGTCACACCATGCTTACATTTCACTTATTTCATTTGAACCATTGTTCTTAAACCCATCCCCTTAAACTTTATTAAATCATTTCCTTTCCCATACATCTCCAAACTTTATTAATACAAAATGTTTAAACTTTATGAATAAGGCTTCTTCATATGACCTTTTCATCCTCACGTAACCAGGGCACATCTTCTCTGGCCTTGGACGCGTGACAAATCCTTACTCATCCTTCCTTATTCTTTCTCATCTGCGCATGTGTGGAGTCAAGTCAGTCAGCTCAATTCAGACAAGTGTGATAAGCCCAAATGCGCACTAATAATAAAGTCAAAAGAAGAAATGTTATTCTCAAAAAAAATAAATGGTTTCACTGTATACCACCAACTTCTACTCTAACCCACTTTATTTATTATTACCCTTTTCTGCATTTGCGTTAGTATAAAACTTATTTTCTATTTAGTCAAGCAGGTGCCATGCATGTGAACTTTCAAGCAGCCATTTTTATGCCTTTTGCGCAAGCGCAAGATTTTCCCACCAAGCATTAAGACGTCATACTACGTAGATGCAGTAGATGCATACGCAGTAAAGATCCCGTGTTAGAGTGCGTTTTAGTCTTTCGTTCATTTTGTTAAAGTTAGTAAACACATATGCAAGCTTCGTTGTCCTGCGTGTTTTTCGAAAATGCGAATTATTAATCACAATCACATAGTTAGTAATTCGTTAATGAGTTAAAACGAAAGGATTGCTTCCGAGCAAGTCTTATTTACGAGTCCTTGCTCCATCACCACTATGGACTTGGAACTCTTTGGTACTGTTTGCAATGTTACGCAAAAGATAAATATGACAGAATAGAATGTGCTCCAAGTGTTTTATCCTAGACATTTCTTCAGTGCAAAAATACAGAACACTTACATGTTGAACTTAGAAGCGCTCTGGAGTGTTTATTTCAAACATCTGTAGCAGTTACTGCAGGCAAGTAACTGCTGCTATGGAGACTGTAGACATACTAGCTGTAATAGTATTGTGGTACACCGGGTCATGCTGAAACAGTAAAACTTCCCTGCAGGCAGATGGAACATTAACCATATATCTTGATCCAATTGCAACTCCATTCCGAAGGCAGTGTATTCTTTAGTTTAGACTCCATCCAGTAACAGTAATTAAGGGAGATGCCTAGATCACATCCCCACTGGCTTGCACTGGTTTTAGACACATAGCAGTTTGCAATAGCATTATTTTGTGTTTATGTGAGTATCTCACTGGCGGGATATGCTTCTGTTTGTTGTTGATTATCTACTGTGTACAATACAATACAAGGACCGGGCTTTGCCTCTGCCCTATGCTTATGATTAAATGGCTTTCTTGTCTCAATCGATGGCTTTCCTCCCTATCATTGTTGATGTCCAATCTCTGGAGCATATCTTCTTAACAATGTTTTGATTGAATGGCTTGTTACTTTCTTGTAAACTTCAATGCTGGCATCAGAGAACTACTTTATGGGAGCATATGGCTTCCATCACTCTCTCCCTTCTGCTTTGTTTCCTGCTGCTTACTCTCCCCTTCTGCTAGACTGATGATCATTTACCTCTTCCCTTTCCAAACCTGATTTTTATTATATTTATTAACTGTGATTTTGCAAGAGCCTGGCAGTTGCCAGTTTGCTACTGAGTCGCTGGTGCCATTTGCCCCTCCACCCCACCCCACCCCACCCCTTCCCTTACTCCCTAGCTTTCTTAAATTATTTTTTAAAATTATTTTAGCAAGGGCCAACAGCTGCACAGTGCTATAGGTCCACTCACTTCATTTAGCTTGCGTGTCATCCCTTACCAAGTTTTTTGTTTTTTATTTACCGTTTTAAAACGGCCTTTGGCTATCTTTGAGCAATAAATTACGGTACAAATAATTCCAAAAAGACTGTCAGAGTATCAGTACACCTGCCCACAAATGTGCATACGGTCAGCAATCTTGTAATGCATTTTCTTTATGATAAATACTATTCCAAGATGATCATCCATGTACGTATTCTTTTCTAACAAGAGTAAACAAAGAATCCAAAATGGTGCCCCTGATGTGCATGCATTCTCATTTATCAGCGGCCATCTTTGGATATTTGTTTCAATTAACTTTATGTGATACAAACATGCATTTGCATAGCTAATAGCTCTTGGTTTCATTAAAATGTTGGGAGCTATTTGCTTTTCTATTTTTTTTCTCCTTTTGCTGCTCTCTCTAACTTTAATTATCCTAATACATTTGTCTTTTTTATTACCTATTAAATTCTGTGGTATGTGGGGTTAACTTCACTATTCTCATTGCAACAGATGATAAAATCGTGATCCCTCTGAGGTGAATGTTTGGTGATTACATTGTATTCACTTCTATGATGTTGCCTTTGCTAATACCATAACGATTATTATGATATTACGATATTCATGCAATATGTATTGTTCTCTAAAACCTGTAGACACACAGTTGTGTGTGTTCTGACATGGTGGCCTACAAATACCTTGCTCTTGGTCATTGCTGATTGCATGTCTTCATACTCACTATACCTGTGGTACGAGTCTGCGGAGGACCAGTGAGACTGATTCAGGTGTTTTTATCCAGGACTTTTCTACAGTCCAAAAATACTGAACACCTCCATGTTGAACTTAAAAGCTCCTTAAAGTGTTTATTTCAAACTTCTGTAACAGTTACAGTAAGCAAGTGCGTGCATGGACAGACTGCCTGCTATGGAAACTGTGGAAAGACTAAATTTAACAGTATTCTGGTACACCCGGCCTCATTGAAACAAGAGAAATTGGAGGTTGTGGCTTGATGGCAGAGGATGATGGCGGCATCCTTGTGATGCTCATCGGAATGACACGCAAGAAATTCAGTGATGTGGTGGCCTTGCACTTTGGGGACTGGGGTTCTTGGAGTAAAAAGCTCCTATTTCTGTCAGGACCTTTTGTACCTGCTGTTTCTTGCCACAAAGTAGCATGTACCATGCTTTCCATCGGTGATGCAGCTCCTCACAACATCGCGCCTGCCCTTTTCTATTGTTGGAACGGCAAATGAGGTGTAGCGCCATCTTCACCATCATTTACAGGTGTGCTATCTCCCAGTTTTCTGCTGGTTTCTTTCCGTGAAGGATTGTTTTAAAGGCACATGCCGGAGGATTTTAGGTCTGTCTTCATATGCAAAACTATAACTCTAATTGCACATTATCTCAGCTCCATGAAGTATTGGATAGCGCACACATATCATTTTATGGGATTTCCTCAGTTTTATCTATAGCAAAACAGAGCACTGACTGTATAACTGTTTTAAGTGCACTTTCATCTAATTTCTTCTGATTTTCTTACTGCAAAGACTATACTTTTGAGGCACACACTGGAGCATTCAAGTCTGTCCTGTGTAAACTATATATATATTTAGACATTGTTTCAGCTCCCTAACAAATTGAATAATACACAAATATTTTTTTATATGGATTATGCTCTATTTTTTTTGTATTATAATACAGGGCCGACTTCATAACTTTTTCAAGGTTCACTTTTAATTAACTGCTTATTGGTTTCTTTCTGCGATGAATATATGTTTGAGAAATATGTTGAAGCATTCAAGTTTGCCTTCCTATGCTAAGCTACATCTATAATTGCATATTCTTTCAGCTCCCTGACATACTGAATAGTGTGCACATACTGCTAATATATGGAGTTTGCTCATTTTTACTCATATTCTGCACAAGTTCTTATTCCTTAATCTCATTTTAGTTGTACTTTGAACTCAGAAAACATGGTTCAACGAATGGGACAAGTCCATTTCTAAATATGTAGATGTTAATGCAATGATGTCTCTCTAACTACAGTTTATAAAATACGTCCACTTAACTTATGGGACGATTAAAAAAAAATCAAAACACCATTGACACGCTCCTCACACACTTTTATTAAAAACTCCTCAATATTTTCTCCATTTTCCAAGAAGGAAGATTCAATCACATCTTTACAACACTTTTTCCAACAGTTCTGTTGTAGCTTCTTTAACAGAAGATGCTGGGAAAGCATCTACCAAATGTCTTAAAAACGATACACCATTGCCCACAAAATGTCTTCTGGCTATTTCTATGGGCCATGAATTTGAAGAAATTTGCTATATGCATCCATACATGGAAGACACTAATCCTAAATTACAAAACCTTAGTGACAGATGGTCTCACAAGGAAGATGGGCTCTCCACAGCTGAACAACACATAGCATTTTTTGAATACACCATCAACAAAGTGAACATCCTTCAGTCGTAAGTTTCTACTCTACAGTGAAAGGTTGAGGATCTGGGAAAAAGAAACAGAATAGATAATTTGTGCATTTATGGTCTGCCTGAAGATACTGAGCCTATTGTTTTCTTTAAGACCTTTCTTCCTTAGGTACCAGAGATGACCTTACTCAATATCTAACATGCACACAGATTAGGGCATGAACCTGCTGTTTCTGCTACCTCTAAAAGACCAAGGGGAGATACACTTTACTTCCTGGAATATACTGATCTGCTTAAATTCCTTTCAGAAGCCTAATTGATGAAATTAATTTCATAGTCAGGAAGTGTTCTGTACTTTACACAAGACTATGCTAAAATCACTACAGATAGACACAAAGACTTTCTCAGTGTGAGACCAGGACTTCGCTCTCTTGGAGCTCGCTATGGCTTATTCCATCCTTGTTTATTCAAAGTAACCTACAAAAATAAAACAACAACATACAATGATCCTGCCAGTTTGAAGATTTTTCTTGGGACTTCTAAATTAGAGAACATGGATACATGGATACATCGTGATCATCTAAAACCTTACTTTTTCATGCCAACATATTTGGTCAAATTCACTATTGAGTTCAGTTACTTGACTTCAGATACTTAACTTGACTTTTTCAGGTTGGCAATGTTGTTGTTTCGATATAAATTATTTATTTATTCGAATAAATGGTTTCGCTAACATAGAAAAACCATTAATCCATTGCCTACAGTACCCAACCACTCCCAAGAACATTCTCATTTCTCTCTGAGTCTGTGGCAATTGCATTTCTTTGATTATTTTTATTCTTTCCGGTGTCACTTTTCTAACTCCTCTTTCTATTTTATGCCCTAAATATCTAATTTCTTGTTGACAGAACTGTAACTTTTCTGGGGACACCTTGTGTCCTCTTTCAGCCAAATGGTTCACTAATGCAATTGTGTCTGTGGCACAGTCTTCCCGTGTTTTTGATGCCACCAGTAGGTCATCAATATACTGAACCAGAACAGATTTTCCAGGCATAATCAATGATTCTAGACACTTTTTCAAAATCTGATTAAAAATTGAGGGACTTTCTGTGTACCCCTGAGGAACTCGACACCATGCGTAAATACGATCCTCAAACTAAAATGTAAAAAAATACTGGCTGTCTGGGTGCAAAGGAATAGAAAAGAACGCTTGGCATAAATCAATTACTGTAAACCAACCTGCATTCCAAGGTATCTGATAAAGGATTACTGCTGGATTTGGCACTATTGGACAACATGGCACTAAAATTTTATTTATTTTTCGTAAATCCTGCACTATTCTGTACTTTTCGCTAGGCTTTTTCAGTCCCATTATTGGCGAATTACAAGGACTACCCATCACTTCTTTTAAAATACCTTGTTTAACCATTCGCTCAATTTCTGGAATAACTCCTGCTTTTACTTCTGAACTCATCTTGTACTGTTGGGTGTTTGGATACACAGCATCTTCTTTCACTGTCACTTTAACTGGGTCTATATTTGTCATTAACCCAATGTCTTTTTCTGTAAAACCCCACACTTCTGGATTAACTGTGGCTCTCAACTCTTCTGGTAATTCATTTTCAGACACTAGTGAAAACATTTCATCTACTTCCGTTCCCTGTTTGGCTAACATCATCTTGTATACAACGTCTTCATCAGGAGTTTGGAAAGCGACACCATCTGGTGTGCAATAGATTGTGCAGTTCAACTTGCACAATAGATCTCTTCCCAACAGATTTACAGGACTGGAATCGCAAACTACGAACCAATGCATTTCTTTAAAGCTTCCACTGTGCACCTCCATTGGTTTCGTGATTGGGGTTCTAATCTGTTGGTTAGACACGCCTACAACTTGGATTGATTCTCCCGAGAGGGGTAGGTTTGGGATGTCTGCTGTTCTCACAGTAGACCTGGTAGCACCAGTATCCAATAGGAATGTAATTTCATTACCTTCTACTTTCCCATTAACAAATGGACCTGATTGATCTACCGGCAAGGATGCGCCAAGCACGCACTCCTCTTCCTCCCCCCTCAGGCACCGTCATTGTGTAAAATCCGAATTTTCCTCATCATTCTGCAACAAATATTGTGTAATTGTTCTAATATTCTTACCACTTTCTCCTTGAAATCCAGTTTTAGCACTGAAACTTTGATGATTCACAAAATTTGGCATAGGAGCTGGGGGCACCTGATATTGTGGAGTAACTACCTGCTGCTGCTGATTCACATGTACTTCATTCTGCATCTATGGGATTAAATTTTGATTTGGCCCATTATTACTCTTTTTATTCTGAATACTCTTACACTCGTTCTTCCAATGTCCAAGCTTACCGCACGCATGACAAGGAAACTTCTTTTTCACTTCTTCTCTGTCCATTCATCCCCTATATTTATTACCATTCGCTCCTTGATCATTCTGACTCTTCTCTTTCACTTGATTATTATTTTGGGCATTTGTTTTCTCTTCTTGCTGATCTGCCAATTTTACTTGTGCCCACATCATTTTCTCTTTTAACTTCCTACGCCTAGCCTCAATATCATCTCTGCAATATTTCGCATACTTTAAAATCTCATCCACTGTCTTGCTTTGCCAACACAACATGTGCTGCTGTATCATCTGACTAATCTCTGGTTTTAAACCATATACAAATCGATGCACAAAATGTCCCATATCCTTGTCACCGATATTCTCAAAACCACTATACTGCCTGAACACCTGTAGTAACCTCTCATAATATACATGTACAGATTCATTTGGTTCCTGAGTTGTTCTATTGATTTTTACCCAGTCTGTTTCTTTTGGAGGAATTTTCCCTTTCAAATACGTAATCACTTGGTGATACTTTTTCATCACCTCTTCCGAGGGTGCTCCTATTTTTGCATCTCTAGCATACTCCTCATTAGGCCAGTGAATTGTAATTACATTCCGTCCATAAATCAGCAGGTACCACTATATCAAATAGACCATCCAAATCCTTCAATAAAACCTTTGAAACCTTCACAAATCCCTCTACCTGTTTATACCATTCAACTGGTTTTTCTCTCAGCTTTGGAAAATCATTTGTAAATGACAAAATATCTTGTCTACTCCAAGGAACATGAACATATCCTCCTCCGGGAACCTCTCTCATTGGACACAATTTTTCCACTTTGCTCGATTCTCTTACTGGAAATGCAGCTGCTGCTTCTCTTGCTTGTACTTCCTCTTTCTTTCTTATCCATCTAATTCTCCATTTATCAATTTCTCCCCATGTTCGCAAAATGTTAATTAATTCCTTTATCTGTAGTCTCTTTCCAGAAGCATTTACACTTTCTAGATCTTTATCAGTGAAGTCCACTCGATATGGTTTCTGTAACAACTTTGATTTCCCTGTGTCTATTCCAATCTCTGAAGCAACTTCAGTCAATTTCTCATGAAATACCCTTGCTCTCCTGGTTATGCTCTTACATAAACATAATAATTCTTCTTCATTGTAAGCATTCAATCTTTCTGTGCTCACACATCCTGTCATCATTTCTTCCAATTCCACTTTCAATCTGCTGATGTCTAAAATCCTTGGTGTTGAGTTCTGATTATCTCTTTCCTGTGCCCATCTTTCTATTTCTTCAGAGGTAACTACTGTTGCGCCTTCAGTTCCTGTATGAACCAAAGGTCTTCTTTCTCTCAAATTCATGGGCGTAACTCTCTTTGGAGTTTCCGTCAAAGGTTCCACATTAGGGAGATCCATTATTGAAATAATTGACTCACTTTCACTAACCTGATCATCTGTAATAATTATCTCTTTCCTAGGACTATTTACTGGAATTGTCACAGGTTGTGGTTTCTGGCTAATCTTTTTATCTCCATACAACGGGATTACTGGACCAATGGTCACTGGTACTGTCAAAGCTTCAGTATTCAAATTTAATTGACTTATCTTTTGAACTAGTTCTTCTCTAGTTTTATTTAAAACATCTCTTTCATTATCCTGCAATACTCTGTTATATGACGTATCATGTAAAATCTGTGGGGTCAATGGCATTCCCATTACTGGTGCACTTGGGGTAACCTTGATACGGCATTGGATTTTTAATTAAAATATCCTCTAACAACTCGTCATCTGATTCACCATATCCTGCTGTATTCATGTGTTTCGTTTTCTCCTTACACTTTCCTCCAGACTGTTCCTCAGCCATTAACACTGGATATAGACCTTCTGATACCATAGCTCTCCTCCATTGTTTCATCTGCCCTTCGCGTGACTCATGCAAATGTCTCGGAAAGAATCCTCTATATCTCCCACCTCTGCATCTCTCTCGTTCATATGACTCAGTCTCCCATTCTTCCACAGCCTCGTATTGAGTTAACCTAGGTCTAGGTTCTAAATCATTAATTTTCAATCTCAAATTCTGAAGAATCCTCCCATTAAACGTACCATCTTTAGGAAATGCTAACACTCCATCATCCTTCGTATATTCTATCCAGTTTTCCAACCACACGCAAGTATGATATCCTCTTTCCATCATCATGAAAGATGCTGGTGTTTTTGGTGGCGGATTAGGAATTCCCTCTCTGGTCAACACAGGCTTATCTTTTATAAAGAAATTCTTAATTTTCTTTATAAATGACATCCTTCTTTTCTCTCCATACATCCTTGAGGAACGATGTATAAAATCGTATTCTTCAAACCCTTGAAATCTTCTACCTGTACGCCTAGCACTAACAGTCAAATCAAAATCCCGCATACAATCTCTCTCTCCACCAATCCTAACGCGGCTTCTAACTAGCTATCCAATTATAATCAGACTCACGCTCGTGATCTGACCAATGCTAGCGCTGCCTTTTCTGATGTCAGTTCTGCTCCTTACTACTGACCCCTCCTTTACAAGGCTGCTCCTGTCACATGCCCGCAGTTTCTACCAATCCCAGCGTGGCTCACTGTGACGTCAGTGTAACTCCAGCAATTGACCCTCCCTTCACAAGGTAATACAAAAACTTATTTCTCAATATTTTCTCTAAAATTCTTTGTTATTAATGACATAAAAACATTCGCTACTCTGTCTGTTCCACTAGATCAAAGGATAGTTTATTTCTTTCCACTGTGAGTAAAACCTTCCGCTTACTCATCATATAAGCTCCAGAGAACCTGCTACTTCTCCGGTGTCACCCGTTTTGGGAAATTTGAGACCAAAGTTTCACCAGCGAACTCGTTTTGCTGTCAATCTAGCTAGGAAGAACCTGCTACTCCTTCAGAGTTACCCTTTCTAGGTGATATAACGCCTAAAGTTTCACTAGCAAACTCTTTGCTATCAATCACTCTCACTTTTACGCAGAAAATAGTCCCTATTTTAACACTGCCAGCCCTACCTAGCTTCTCAGTGTTATTCCAACAGACGAGTAACCTCACTGCAGTGTGGTTTCTATCGCGACCCGCTATTCATTCCCCTGGAATTTTCCAGACAACATAAAACAAGACGCTAACTCTTTTGTTAAAACATAAATTAATAATCAATAATCTATACTTATCACCAAACTAGTCAATAATAACCATAACTCTGCTACCAGAAAACTGATCCAGCGGTGTACTAACAACAGATACTCCACTACCATATACTTACCTGGGCCCATATAACTTTCTCACACTAATACCTTGTAGACCGCTGGAGCATGTAGTTTATAGATTTCATATTTTCAGGAATAGTTATATTTCTGTTCTAACTAAACCTTTCACTGATCAAGAAGTTCTTTCCTCTGGTCGAGATGCCGAGAACAGATCCCCACTGGCTTGCACTGGTTTTAGACAGATAGCAGTTTGCAATAGCATTATTTTGTGTTTATGTGAGTATCTCACTGGCGGGATATGCTTCTGTTTGTTGTTGATTATCTACTGTGTACAATACAATACAAGGACCGGACTTTGCCTCTGCCCTATGCTTATGATTAAATGGCTTTCTTGTCTCAATCAATGGCTTTCCTCCCTATCATTGTTGATGTCCAATCTCTGGAGCATATCTTCTTAACAATGTTTTGATTGAATGGCTTGTTTACTTTCTTGTAAACTTCAATGCTGCCATCAGAGAACTACTTTATGGGAGCATATGGCTTCCATCACTCTCTCCCTTCTGCTTTGTTTCCTGCTGCTTACTCTCCCCTTCTGCTAGACTGATGCTCATTTACCTCTTCCCTTTCCAAACCTGATTTTTAATATATTTTTTAACTGTGATTTTGCAAGAGCCTGGCAGTTGCCAGTTTGCTACTGAATTGCTAGTGCCATTTGCCCCTCCACCCCACCCCACCCCACCCCTTCCCTTACTCCCTAGCTTTCTTCAATAATTTTTTTAAAATTATTTTAGCAAGGGCCAACAGCTGCACAGTGCTATAGGTCCACTCACTTCATTTAGCTTGCGTGTCATCCCTTACCAAGTTTTTTGTTTTTTATTTACCATTTCAAAACGGCCTTTGGCTATCTTTGAGCAATAAATTACGGTACAAATAACTCCAAAAAGACTGTCAGAGTATCAGTACACCTGCCCACAAATGTGCATACTGGTCAGCAATCTTGTAATGCATTTTCTTTATGATAAATACTAATCCAAGATGATCATCCATGTACGTATTCTTTTCTAACAAGAGTAAACAAAGAATCCAAAATGGTGCCCCTGAATGGGCATGCATTCTCATTCATCAGCGGCCATCTTTGGATATTTGTTTCAATTAACTTTATGTGATACAAACATGCATTTGCATAGCTAATAGCTCTAGGTTTCATTAAAATGTTGGGAGCTATTTGCTTTCCTAATTTTTTCTCCTTTTGCTGCTCTCTCTAACTTTAATTAGCCTAATACATTTGTCTTTTTTATTACCTATTAAATTCTGTGGTATGTGGGGTTAACTTCACTATTCTCATTGCAACAGATGATAAAATTGTGATCCCTCTGAGGTGAATGTTTGGTGATTACATTGTATTCACTTCTATGATGTTGCCTTTGCTAATACCATAACGATTATTATGATATTACGATATTCATGCAATATGTATTGTTCTCTAAAACCTGTAGACACACGGTTGTGTGTGTTCTGACATGGTGGCCTACAAATACCTTGCTCTTGGGCATTGCTGATTGCATGTCTTCATACTCACTATACCTGTGATACGAGTCTGCGGAGGACCAGTGAGACTGATTCAGGTGTTTTTATCCAGGACTTTTCTACAGTCCAAAAATACTGAACACCTCCATGTTGAACTTAAAAGCTCCATAAAGTGTTTATTTCAAACTTCTGTAACAGTTACAGTAAGCAAGTGCGTGCATGGACAGACTGCCTGCTATGGAAACTGTGGGAAGACTAAATTTAACAGTATTCTGGTACACCCGGCCTCATTGAAACAAGAGAAATTGGAGGTTGTGGCTTGATGGCAGAGGATGATGGCGGCATCCTTGTGATGCTCATCGGAATGACACGCAAGATATTCAGTGATGTGGTGGCCTCGCACTTTGGGGACTGGGGTTCTTGGAGTAAAAAGCTCCTATTTCTGTCAGGACCTTGTGTACCTGCTGTTTTTTGCCACAAAGTAGCATGTACCATGCTTTCCATCGGTGATGCAGCTCCTCACAACATCGCGCCTGCCCTTTTCTATTGTTGGAACAGCATATCAGGTGTAGCGCCATCTTCACCATCATTTACAGGTGTGCTATCTCCCAGTTTTCTGCTGGTTTCTTTCCGTGAAGGATTGTTTTAAAGGCACATGCCGGAGGATTTTAGGTCTGTCTTCATATGCAAAACTATAACTCTAATTGCACATTATCTCAGCTCCATGAAGTATTGGATAGCGCACACATATCATTTTATGGGATTTCCTCAGTTTTATCTATAGCAAAACAGAGCACTGACTGTATAACTGTTTTAAGTGCACTTTCATCTAATTTCTTCTGATTTTCTTTCTGCAAAGACTATACTTTTGAGGCACACACTGGAGCATTCAAGTCTGTCCTGTGTAAACTATATATATACTTAGACATTGTTTCAGCTCCCTAACAAATTGAATAATACACAAATATTTTTTTATATAGATTATGCTCTATTTTATTTGTATTATAATACAGGGCCGACTTCATAACTTTTTCAAGGTTCACTTTTAATTAACTGCTTATTGGTTTCTTTCTGCGATGAATATATGTTTGAGAAATATGTTGAAGCATTCAAGTTTGCCTTCCTATGCTAAGCTACATCTATAATTGCATATTCTTTCAGCTCCCTGACATACTGAATAGTGTGCACATACTGCTAATATATGGAGTTTGCTCATTTTTACTCATATTCTGCACAAGTTCTTATTCCTTAATCTCATTTTAGTTGTACTTTGAACTCAGAAAACATGGTTCAACGAATGGGACAAGCCCATTTCTAAATATGTAGATGTTAATGCAATGATGTCTCTCTAACTACAGTTTATAAAATACGTCCACTTAACTTATGGGACGATTAAAAAAAAATCAAAACGCCATTGACACGCTCCTCACACACTTTTATTAAAAACTCCTCAATATTTTCTCCATTTTCCAAGAAGGAAGATTCAATCACATCTTTACAACACTTTTTCCTCCAGCTCTGTTGTAGCTTCTTTAACAGTAGATGCTGGGAAAGCATCTACCAAATGTCTTAAAAAAGATACACCATTGCCCACAAAATGTCTTCTGGCTATTTCTATGGGCCATGAATTTGAAGAAATTTGCTATATGCATCCATACATGGATGACACTAATCCTAAATTACAAAACCTTAGTGACAGATGGTCTCACAAGGAAGATAGGCTCTCCACAGCTGAACAACACATAGTATCTTTTGAATACACCATCAACAAAGTGAACATCCTTCAGTCGTAAGCTTCTACTCTACAGTGAAAGGTTGAGGATCTGGAAAAAAGAAACAGAATAGATAATTTGTGCATTTATGGTCTGCCTGAAGATACTGAGCCTATTGTTTTCTTTAAGACCTTTCTTCCTTAGGTACCAGAGATGACCTTACTCAATATCTAACATGCACACAGATTAGGGCATGAACCTGCTGTTTCTGCTACCTCTAAAAGACCAAGGGGAGATACACTTTACTTCCTGGAATATACTGATCTGCTTAAATTCCTTTCAGAAGCCTAATTGATTAAATTAATTTCATAGTCAGGAAGTGTTCTGTACTTTACACAAGACTATGCTAAAATCACTACAGATAGACACAAAGACTTTCTCAGTGTGAGACCAGGACTTCGCTCTCTTGGAGCTCACTATGGCTTATTCCATCCTTGTTTATTCAAAGTAACCTACAAAAAAAAAACAACAACATACAATGATCCTGCCAGTTTGAAGATTTTTCTTGGGACTTCTAAATTAGAGAACATGGATACATGGATACATCGGGATCATCTAAAACCTTACTTTTTCATGCCAACATATTTGGTCAAATTCACTATTGAGTTCAGTTACTTGACTTCAGATACTTAACTTGACTTTTTCAGGTTGGCAATGTTGTTGTTTCGATATAAATTGCATATGCTATTAAATATTTATGCCTTCACCTATCCAATTACTAATTTGTTTCCTCTCTTCCAGATACTGTGTTCTGTATTTTTGTCTGTTTGGTTCCTTGTTTCATATTATACAGTCCTACTTATGTCCTTCATCTTGGAATTGAAAGGTATAAACTCTCCAATTAATAGACAATGAGTTTTGATTCATTTATCATTATCATTTATTCATTGGTGCACACATCGCACTGATACAAGAATCGTATCTTACAGAAAGTTAGTCTTTGAAATTGAGAAGAGGATGGGTTGGTGAGGTGTTCTTTTCTCCGGTAAATGGTGGAAAGAATTGAGTTGTAACATTATGTCATAAATCGCATCATGTGTAATTGATATCACAAGAGTCTGGTGATTGCAACCAAATTGTTGACCCATTTTTTGATCGCAACTCTACAGCTACTTATACACCAAATAATTCACAAAAACTATTTGTTTGTGCCCCAAACAGAGAACTTTAATCAACGCATGGGGGTTATGCAATCCCACATTGAGAGAATATGCATATTTTTCCCCAGTTCACCACACCCAATCAAGAACAGACCACATATTTATTTTGCATGATCTATCTCAGACCTTACACTTGTCACACATAGTCTCCATCCTCATATCCGATCACACTCCGGTCTCTGTACAATTAGATGTTCTTACTTAATCCAATGAGCCCAAAAGATGGAGATTTAAAAGCTCACTTTTTTTGATGCATCTTTCACTTGCCCTTTTACCTCCTTTTTTCATTAATACTTACATTTCAATCAAATGGATAATATTCCTTTCCAAACCATCTGGATGCTTTCAAGATCTCAGCTCGTTAACTTTATAATTAACTATGTATCTAGAAAGAAAAAGCACTCCCGTACTAAAATTTAAGACGTTTTTGCAAACATTTTAAATCAGAAACACACATTATACTTCCAAATCAAAAGACTGTTTACAAGACCTTATTAACAAGCAATTTCAAATTAATATACTATCTATGGACAATGCATCAACATGTTATGGGGACCAAAATAAATCTAGGAAATTGCTAGCAAACTACCTTAAAATTAAAAAGAATACTCAAAATTGAATGAATCATAGATATTTGTAAGGTGCCAAAACACAAGGATTGTAACATTTTTAATGAATTTGTCCACTTTGATGAAGCACTATATACACCAGAAATTTTCCCACTGACTAAAATTATGCAATATATTTCTGCTATCCATAAATGTTTTAGTACTCAACTTGACTTCGAACCATTGGAATCAGATGTTGCACAGCTGGAGATTTGTACTGCTTTAAACACATTTAAAAAGGATTAATTTCAAAGGAAGGTTCAAGGGTTCTCCTCCTGGACGTAATTGCCTTAGGTCCTTTGTTTGGAGGAAGCTATTCTCGAGGTATTGAACATTTTGTACCTCAGTTAATAACCAGTTTGGGGTATACGAGTGCCTCCTCCTCCATTTCTCAGTGCTCTTGGATAAAAGAATATAGTTCACGATTCCAGGTGGTAATTTGAAACATTTAAAAAGGATGAAGCTCTGGGTACAGATGGCCTTACAGTTTAATTTTTTGCACGCATTTCTAATTTACTTCTCCCTAAATTGCACAATCTTATAACCACTTTTTTATATCTACACAAATCTATTGGCTCGATTTTAGATGCCCTTATTTGCCTTATTCCAAACGAAGATAAAGACCCTCACTATTGTTAAAACTATAGACCTATCTCACTTGTCAACATGTTCTCAAAGGCTTTAGCTTTACGATTGGAGCCTGTCATTGCTGAACTCCATGGTAATGAACAATTAGGCTTTGTTAAAGGGAGATGTATTTCAGACAACATCTGTCTATTTTTTGATGTTTTGTCAAAGGCCACCCATATGTCGGAACCTTTAGCAGCAATAGCTCTAGATGCTGAAAAAGCTTTTCACCGAGTCTATTGGCCTTTTATCTTTCATACCCACAAATGTATTGGATTTGAACCAAAACATATTACTTTGATTTCCTGTCTTTACACATCCCCATAAGCAGACATTTTTGCAAATGGCCTCACCGCCTCATATTTTACTCTGTATAAAGGGGTTCAACAAGGTTGTCCTCTTTCGCCTTTCCTTTTTAATTTAGCATTAGGGCCTTACTTATCTAAATGATGGCAAAATCAAGATAGCTATGGTTTTCCCTATAATGGTCAACTGCTTAAACTAGCAGGGTATGCTAATGCTATCTTGTTATTTATTTCACAATCTCAATCTTCACTCCCAAATTTAATTTATAACCAGATACTGCTGTATCTGGTTATAAATTAAATAATGACAAGTCTGAAATATTACCACTAAACAAGATCACTTTTCAACAATATTTTTATCATCCACTGTTTTATAAAACCAAGAAAAAATGTAATACCTTGGCTTATGTTTCATCCTGTCTATCCAACCTTGCATCTCATTGACTATACAAAAATGCATACAAAAGTTAACTTAATTAATTAGTAGGTTAACAACAAATCTATCTACTGGAAAACGTGGAGAGGAAAAAAGGTTTAATTGGGGTTAGAAAATGTGTAGATCATAACATACCTATATCGTTTGCACAATCTCAATCCCTTTTTTAATTCCCTTCCTCATTTCAACATAAATTTTAACTTTTTCATAATACCACATCTATTGCTTACACTCAATTTCAATCCCTCTTTCAATTTACCTCACTCTACTCAAATCACTTATGCACGCTTTTACTTACTACTTCGAAAGCCTCCACTATTTATTCTCATGCACACATTACTCCTGCTGATAGAGATAAAACAGGCACAGAGTTACCTTGTGAAAAAGATTTAGGAATTACTTGGCCTGTTTGATTTTGGAAACAAATTTGGATAACACTTATAAAATCCTCCAGAGCAGCAAACAACAATCAAACACTGTTCTATATTTACAACAGACTCTTTCAGTGCCCTGTAACTTTACATAAACTCTACCCAGAACTCCCTGATACCTGTTGGACTTGTTCCTCAGAGCATGCAAACTAAAAACATTTACTTTTCACCTGCCCCCTCGTTCATGACCTCTGGTTACAAATCTGAGCGATCTTCCACTCTAAAGTTCCCTTCTCCCTTATTAATGTTTTTTAGGTAGTTTCCCTCATAACTGAGTCGCGGTTTCATTTGATCTGCAATTACTTGATTTGCTGCTGGCAGTTGCGTTTCAGCAACAAGTAATTGGAAGAATCTCATAAAGCTCGCTTTTCAAGCATGGTGGTATACAGTTTGCCATAACCACAGCCTGGTTACTGCATACTTGCATCCTATATCACTTGTAAAATGTTTAGCTTTGTGGTCTCCAGTCTCAGATTTTTTTGATAAATCTGCAAAATTGTCTTTTACACACCCACCTAATGAACAAGAAGTTCTTCAACCTCCATGACTTTCCACTTATTGATAGAACCATTGCTTATTTTTTCATCACTATTGTTCTCTACACATTATCACTTTCACTATGTAATTATCAGAGTATACATATATGAACCCTTCACATCCCCTTTCCCCCTCCCTCGCTAATGTATTATACCAATTGTCTCAATGTTATGCTTATACTCAGTTGTAATGCATTCTACACATGGATTTTGCTTTCTTTCTAATAAACTTATTTGAACCTTAAAAAAGGAACAGGAGAAATTCCCTCCAGGCTGATAGAACACTAAACATATAGCTTGATCCGATTCTGATTGCAACAACATTCATATGCCAGTGTACTTTGAAGTTTAGATTATGTGCAGTAACAGATTTTGAGGGAGATGAACAGAACACATCTCCTCTGGCTAGGATTGGTGTTAGACAGTTTGCAATATTATTTCTTTGTGTTTATGTGATCATCTTACTGGAATGGTCCTTTTGGTCTTGCCTACAGACACCTCTACCTGTTTGTTGTTGAAAAGCCAATGTCTACAAAACAATTCATGGAGTGGGCTTTGTATCAGTATTTTGCTTATGATTTAATGGCTTTTTTGTTTCACTCAATGGCCTTCCTCCCTGTCACAGAGCATAACTTTGTTACCATTGTTTTGATTGGATGGCATGTATATTTCCTTATAACCCTCACTGCTCACATCAGAGAACTATGTTTTAATTTCTTTTGTAGCACTTTTCGGCGCACAAATCATTCTTCCGTTACCTTACCTAGAACATGCCAATGGCTCAGACCGGGAGTAGTGTAGACCCAATAAGGACTTTGGTGCTCCCAGATTGGAACCGGCTCTACTAATATCAAGCCCACACACAGAAGTATGGCTGTAATATTCTCAAAAAGCATGGAGGGTACAAGCCAAAGGTGTTAAAGGTATATATAAACAATTATTAAAGCAGAATACATGAGATAGATCATCAAGAAGTAAGCATTAAGGCATGCAAATCATAAGTGCAAAGAACTCAGTAAAGTTCAATAAAAAAATCCAGCATAGATTCCCCTTGTAAGATTGGGAAATGAGCTCCTCTAAACAGAGGAAAAGTACATCCCTTTATAGTACTTTAGACAAAGGATTACACACATTAATACCCAAGTATATGGTGCTCAGGATATGCACCAATGGGAAACAGTCTAGAAGATACATCATTCTACAGAATACATTCGAAGATTCTCTCATAATTTTATTACATTTTATTCAAAGGTTCATAAACTCTATTCCAGTGATTTGAGTTGAAATATTGTATACAATACAGTCTGGGACATCTAGGTATATTTTTGATCAGAAGACTGGGAAAGTTCCAGTCTTTCCATGTAAAGCTCAAAATTCTTTAATAAAGCAGGAAAAAACAACAGCAATAGTAATATGGTGTATTACACTGTTGTTTCAGAATGGAAGAGAGCACAATTTCAGTTCATGTTAGCAGGAGCTCGATTTCTAACACGTTAGAAGCTAAGAAAATTTAAAATTACTATTCCTACTCCAGTTTGTGCAACAGCAGGGAAGGTGTTGGATTTAAAATCCAACACATTCCCTGGTGTTGCACGCCCCCTACAGCAAGTCGTTGTTACGACTTGCAATGTAATGGCACACGTGGTAACAACGCGGTCGTTGTAACAACCGTGATGTAAACTACCGGGTTGTGTTTACAGCATTGTAAACGCTGTTTCCCGTAGCTAGCCTGTCTACTAAATGTGATAACTTTATAATTTTTTACGTCATTTAATACAACTCCTACTTAGGGTATAAATACTCCAAAGATACCGCTGAGTATCTGCTTAAAGTCACACTTATTCTTTTTTTATAGCGGTCAAGAGGTGAATCTAGCTCATTAGTGTGATGGATTCTTGAAAAGACTAAAGCTGCATAACAACTAGCGGATTTACCACATGCATAGTTAATACCCTTGATACTTACCTCTTATTCAGTAAAAGTTCTACCTTTTGATAAATAGCTATACTCCTGTTCACTATAACCCACTTTCTCAACAGTCTCATTTCCCTCCTATTTCCTTATTATACATAAAGTTCCTTTCTCAACCACATCAATGCTTAATGTTGGGTCTGGCTCCTTCAGAATTTCCCATCTCCTTCTGATGATGTGTTCAGTAATTACTTTCTTACTTCCTTTCTCTTCATCTAGTCAAATCATTTTGTTCAGTTCATTTAGAATAATCCTCTTACCTTTGGTTATTTTGCAAGTAAAACGATGCATGCTTTAGCTAGTAACGTTCATGTCAATCACAGGAATAAAAAATGTCATCATTTACTCATGCTGATCCCATGGTTTAAAGGGCTTAGAGAAAAGATAAGCATGTTTAGCAGACCACAAGTACATATTAGCATCAGTTACAACTAGTACATCTTCTAAAGGTTTGTCATAGTCAGTATAGAACCGTTTAATAGAATTTTGCTGATAGGACAAGTTAAGGAAAATAGCATATGAGAAGGAGTAAGAAAAAGGCAAGTGAAAACAGGGTACTCCTTCAGTTGCAGAAGCTGGAAGGTAAAAACAGCCTAAACATTTCAATACCTGCATGGTTTTCACATATTCAGCTAACATTTTAAAGTAAGCATTTTAACTATAAACACTTTCAGAATGACCACCTTTCAGATAAGCTTTACCTACATGCACTTCTTTATTAAAAATAGCTTTAGTTGTCATGTTCACAGGGGTATGAGAAACATTTCCACCCAGTTGATGGACATCCAGCATTCACCCAACCACAGAAACAGAAATGGCAACTGCCTAAAGTACAGGTATAATTTTGCAGCATCACTGCACTATGTTAGCTCAAATCAGATCAAGCAAATACGTTGTTATTGTCACTACCGCCTTCTTTAAGTCTACAGGGATTTTTATTCTGCCCCAACAGCAGGCCTAAGGCACTAAAGTTCTCTAACCACTACCCTGCCTCTCTATTTGTCTTTTTTTTGTCAGTAGTTTGTGCAACTTGAGCTCTTCGTTTTTTCCAGGTTAGGCTCAAGGAGGTTTGTCAATGTCAGTCTGACAGTCATCAGATTCAATGTAAATTCTTATAAGGTATGTCCAATCAAGACCTGAACATTTATGATTGATGTTTCTCTCTTTCTCTTAGGTTGTTTTGAAGCTGTCATGTCTGAACTCTTGCCTTCAGTGTCTGGTTGCTCTGAAAGTTCCTTTTCCTCTACCTCGCTAACCTCTCTTATCCTTTCTGGTTATTTTGTCGCTACCAACAGTCTCTTTAGTCTTTGTCTTGGGCTAGCCTTTCTTTGTTAATGCATGATCTTTAGATGTGCTTGTGATCTCTGGCTCAGATGAAGCTGATTCACTTTGGGAAGTGGAGCTTTCCCTACCAGTGTAACTCTCCTGTTTCCACAAATTTTACTCGAGCAGGCTTGATTCAGCTTTTCACAAGTTCTCTCTGTCTCTGTAAATGCGTATTCTTAACCCTGTGCTTGCATCATAGTTGTCATTAGGGGGGACAACACTATTATTTTGCTCTCAGTATTGTTGAATTTGCGCTGTGGAAAACCACAGGCTCTCAGACTGGTCTTCTCCTTCTTCTTTAGATGGCTCAGAGACTTGAAATCTAGGTGGATTTGAGGAGTTACTGGATGTTGGCTCTGTTTTTTCCTCTTTTCATCTCACCCTCTTGGTGTACTTTACAGTGGTGTTGGTAACCAGGATCACCTGGTATTGGTGACCAGGATCACTTGGTACAGGCTACTACAATGCTCTTCCTAACATGATTTGCAAACGTGTGTCTTCAGGTGAACCTAATCGCTGAGGTTCAATTCATGACCTGGAGACCCTTTCCCAGCTGGAGTAGCAGCATCAACCTGATAACAGATAGAAAGCACCACATCAGCCAATCATTTTCAGCATTCAAAAACCAGATCATCTGTGATATTCTCAAGGGCAGCAGCTGGAACAGAAGGAATTTGACTGGCTGTTCAAATCAACATTTGTTAAGGAGACAATCCTGTACACCTACAGGGCGTGCTTCAAAAGGTCCAAAATACCAGAGGTAGGACATCGGGCCACTTAAGAGTGCAGATGCACAGGCTTTGGCCAACTTTTTTTTTTCCGAAGTTTTATATAGCGCGAACTTGACCCCAAGGTATTGGGTATCAGAGAGCTTTACATGAGCACCAGTTTCGTTACAGACGGACACATTCATTTTTGTTAGGCACGAGGAAATAAAGTGATTTGCCCAGAATCACAGGATGTTGAGCGTCATTGCTGAGACTCGAACCCGGTTCCCCAGATTTGAGGTTGATCGCCCTAGCCGTTAGGCCACATCCTCGCCGCCTTTGCTTTGATAGTCAAATTCAGTCTTTCTATGATGCCTGAAGTATCTGATCTGTAACTACAATGGAACCTCTGATCTATCCCTAACGCAGTACATAGCAACTGCATTACTATTTTTGAAGTGACGTCCTTGATCTGATTCACGATGAATTGGCATTTGTTTTTTAAATATTTTGCAAAAGTGATTTGGCCTGGCAGCTGCACATTGCTGCTGGGTCTCCTGTATCCTTTTCCCCTCCACATCTTCCCTTCCATCCCATCATTTTTTAAACCATTTTTTACAATTATTTTAGCATGGGCCTGGCATCTGCACAGTGCTTTTCGGCCACTTCATTTCGCTTATGTGGAATCCCACACAAACTTTATTTATTTTTTAAATTGACCTTGAAGCAGTAAATTACTGTAAAAATAATTCCAAAATGACTACGGAAGTATCAGTATACCTGCCCACAAATGTGCATATTGGGCAGCAACTTGGAATGCATGTTCTTCTTGATAAAAACTACTCCAAAATGACCACCCATGTAAGCATTCTTTTTAATCATACAGTAAAAAGAAAATGACTGCCTTTGAGTGTGCATGCATTTTTATGCCTAAGGAGCTAATTTTGGACTTTTTAAAATTATCTTTATGTGATGCAAACAAGCATTGGCAGAGCTAATAGTTCTACGTCTTATTAAAATGTGGGGACCTATTTGCATTCTCATTGGTTGTTTCTCCTTTTGCTCTCTTCAGCATTAAAAAGCCTAATCTTTGATGACCTTTTAGAGTGTAATTATTTCACACCATCTAGTTTCACTCACTGTTATGAGGCGAGGAGTGTCAGAGTGCTTAACTGCCTCTACACTTTAGGTTTGACTGAATATTTCTCTGAACAAACTATTTTGAGGGTGTGGGTCACATTTTGCCTTTTAAACCTATGATTTCTGACCGTTTATAATGTACAGTGCAACCTTTACTAAAAAGCAGAGTTATATTTTGCTATTTTTTATAGTAGCATATTTTTCCTATTTGTGATGTTTGTCAAATATGTGCCAATGCTTTGTCAGCTACCATTTTCATCTATAATAAAACATTTCCTCTTAATTAATCCTATATGTGGTCCATTTAACATAAATTGATTCTTTAGCATTGAAAGATGATATACCAGTGGGAGCAAGTGTTCCCAGTCTTTCCTAGAGCTCAACTATTTTCACTTCATCAGTATTATGCGTTTTGGCCAGAGGGGTATGAAATTGATATACGTTACTCTGACATACAAAGATTTAATAAAAACGTTAATGCCGTAATACATGACCTTCAAAATGGACTTCAATGTAGGCCCATATTAAAGATCATGTATGGACATGAAACACCATTACATCTAACTTAAATGACAGTTTGCATGTTGTTGCTTCTGCAGCCCTGAAGAAGCTGCATGACTTTCAGCAGCACTGAAACATGTTAACTCTCACAGTAAGATACATATATTATTATTTGTTTTAAGGGAGTTGGCATACTTTACTAAATCAGTTGTTAGTGTATCCTGACATATTCATTGTTTTAGCTGTGCATACTGATTCCCTAGATTCTCCCAGTGACTCTCTCACAATCTGTCAGCAAAATGTTGGATAGTTGTGCAAGTATAAGGCGGTGCATCACTGTTTCTGGATCAGATACTAGCTCTGGTCCTTCTATAACTTGCCCTGAGTAATTACTGAGCACAACAATGATAGGACACCCAGTAGGTATGTTCTTGAACTGTCCCCTGCTGTCTCCATGAGGTGCCTCAGTTTTGACATCTCCGATCCAGGGGGTGTGACTGTTTTCCCTAATTGACAATCTCAAGCTGTTAGTTCTGCTCATGTATGGTGCATGCTAAGGGGCACATTTACTATTTTTTCACTCAACAAACCAACCAAAGTTGATGCACTGCGTTGTGTCAAAGGGAGAGAATAGGACTGCTGCTCTCTTTCCCAAACATTGGTGCACTTTCGGGCTGCCTACAGACAGTCACAGACTTTTGCACCATACTGCAAAGGTGTCCACATGAGACTGGCATAGGTTTTTACTGGAAGAGTACCCTTCCAGAACAAAAGGTACTGCTTATACTTACTTTTCAACTTCTCCAACTTTGTCAGTACATCACAAACGCAAAGTTAGAAAAGATTAAATGCAAGAAAACTTTTTTCCTTCTTTGTGCCTTCCTCGATGTGGCATACATTTTGGCACACAGTCCTGTCTACAAATGTTAGTATATATGGGGTGCATCATGAACAGTAGCGTGGGAGTGCCAATGAACCACCCCTGGGATGGGACACAAAGTAGTGAACTTTACATGAATTTAGACAACTATCTATTGCCCTGGAAAGTAAATCCCAATTCAACACATTTCACAATGGTTTGGCTTACTTTTGGCATCTGTGCACAGCCTCAAAGTGTTGCCAAATCAGGCCCAAAGATATTCCTCACTTTAACTCAGCTAAAATATCAGAGTTTACTATGCGATAATTGTATAACCGATGACTGAGACTGTCACTTTTCTCTTGTGCACAGTTCGTACATCCCATGACTTTCTCACATCTGCATTCTCACATATGTCCTAAGAATACATAAATCTCTCTTCACATGTTTTATACCTTGTGTGAACTAATACTATAGGCCATGCTATTCTACGACCCAGCAGAGAAGAACATTTTCATCCAGAGGGCCCAGTGCTTAATTTGAGCCGGTGCTTTCCGGTGCTCAGCACCGGCACTTAATTGGAAACCGTGCTCGGCACCGGCACCTAAATGTCAAAACCATACTTAGAACAGTCCACCACATGGTGCCGCTGCTCATCTAATTTAAAGATAAGCAGAACAACGGTAGTTTAGGACTACAATATACATTAAAATTGCTAATACCTGCCTCTCCAGCCATTCCTTTATCCTTGGGGACCTGGAATAATCTGAACTGTAGCATTTACATGCGAGAGAGATGGTTAATAGTTGTTTTGGCAGCGATGACAAGGGTGATGGGTGGTGCAAGCTGCAGTGGCCTCCTGGTCAGAGCCCTAGAACGTAATATTTTACAAATTAAGCACTGAGAGGGCCGATCCGATAGACATGGTTGGATATCAGTGGCTAGCACATAGACACGCTTGGACTGTTCAGGCAAAGCATGCATTCAGCCTAACACAGGTTTGTGGGGCTCATGTCACTAGTCTCATTGCAAAAGATGCTAAAATCATATTCCCTTAAGATGGTGGTTTGGTGAGTTCAGTCTAATCACCCATGTGATGTTTGCCTTTGCTAATACCACACAGTTATTACAATTTTCATGCAATATGTATTCTCTACTAGGGTACTGTGTAAAAAACCCTTGCAAACACATGGTTTTGTGTGTTCTGATATGAGAGTCTACAAATACTCTGCTCTAATTGCACATCTTCATACTCACTATACCTGTTATAAGAGTTGCTGGAGGGCCAGTGCAAAGTGTTCTTAGCAGTGGATTTGGTAGATATGGGTTTGGTGCTCCACCCCGCCTATTTTTCTTGCCCTCTGTTTTGTTTACAACCTCTAACAATAAAAATAAAATACAGTGATAACCATAAAGGTTGCATGCCTGGCTGTGTCTACCCACCTCCTTTGCTTATCTTTAGGGTCTGAAAGAACCCCTGCTGCACTCCTGCTAGA
Organism: Calotriton arnoldi; assembly: GCA_963921515.1. NCBI lineage: Eukaryota > Metazoa > Chordata > Amphibia > Caudata > Salamandridae > Calotriton > Calotriton arnoldi. Next base: position 279,963 of record CAWUFW010016475.1, read on the forward strand.
CTCTTGCTAGGAGGTGGATCAGATCTCCTCTAGACTCAGGAAGGGTAATCTGCCTCTCAGGGTCCCCTCTCAGATGACACCATGCCCAGTCCTATCAGTACCAGCAGGGACACCGAGGGTAGCAGACACTGACCGGAGAGCAGCTTGTCACTGTTCTCACACCTTTTGCCTAAACTCTTCTCTAAAACCCAATACGGCAGGGACTTGGTTCTGCAGACTCTGACACACCCTTTTCTTTTAGCACTTTGTGGCTTTGAAATCTCACTCTTTTCAATGCAAGAGGAAATCTTTGAAGTATACTGCAGAGAGGAAAGCAGAAAAGGGTTGGCAGCTAGGAAGGAGAAAGTGGAAGTGGAAAGAAAGTGCAGTAAAGTGAAGGGTATAAGATGGAGATGGAAAAAATAAGCTAACCATGTCCCTAAACCAGGAAACATCATTAAGGGATAGGTGTAGGTGAACAGTGGATCTCTGGTGACACAGGCACACAGGAAAGCAAAGGAATGAGTTGGGGAAAAAGCGACAGAGAACAGCGATAAACCATGTACCCAGGAAAGGGAGGAATGATCTGCAGGCATGACAGTGTAAACAATATGTATGAATAGAAGGGTAATGGAGGTTATTGGTATGAAGAGAGAAAGATCAGAAGTCAGGCAGAGAGGAAAGAGTGTTTTGAAGCAGGCATCCATGGAGAGGAGAAATGGACTGGAAAAGATGGAGACCTCTGTCATGTAACAAGCTCTAGAAACAAAAGGGTGGAGAAGACAGAGAGCAACTTGTGAGCCAGGAAAGGCAAGGGTGCTGAGGAAGGGACAAAGCAGGAGTGAGCCATGCACCCTGGACAGGGAAGGGTCTAAGAAAGAGAGAGAGGAGGAATTCTGGTGAGCCAAACAAAGGTGCAGGCGAAGGAGAGAGAGAATGCTCGGGTCAGTCATCCACCCAGAAAAAGGAGGAATGTAGAGCTTGGGTGTGAATATAGGCATAAGCAGGGTGAGAACCTTTGACAAAAGTTTGAATATAAACGCCTGATTACGATGTCACCATCTCGGAGCTGGGACTGACCGACCTTCGGTCCTGACCAGCTAATTACAATGCAACCGATACACCGTAAACTGGCGGTAACACAAGCTCCCGTTGAGGTGCAGGGATCAACAGGGCTGCACCATGGGTACCACCTCGGCCCCCAACCGGGGCCGCATGCACAAGGGGGCCCTGCTGGGGGCCCAAACATGCTTTCCGACATGGTTTCCATGTCAGACAGGCCGGCATGGAAACCATGTCGGGAACCATGCATCATAATCCCAGGGATGGAAAAGCCCACCCTTTGGGATTACGAGCCAGCTCCGACTGCTCACGGGCTCCATGAGCCCGTCGTAAGCCAGCTGGAAAAAATGTGCGGCTTACTTTCCGACCGCCAGCATTGTAATGCAGAGGTCGGAAAGTAAACTGAGCGGCCGATTATGATGAGACCAGGAAGGCTCCGACCGTCGGTCGAAGCCTTTACGGGCTGCATCGTAATCGGCCCCATAGTCTCTCCTCCATAAGCTTATCCTTGGGGCTAGTCTAAGTTTAGAGCAGGGACCTTAAGAAAATTCTCAGAGCAGGTGAACAATTTCCAGCTAACTTCCCAAATTGGGTATTGTATGGATGCATGCTGCCTGTGAGTGAATGTAATTAGCCAGCGAAATAGGTTACCGGGGATCCTGGTCCTGATGAAAGTCAGGGAGCCAGTCCCCACTGATTTCATCATTTCCCTTTTACAATAGCCCTGACTAAAAACTATTTCCTATTCAACGAAAAGGACTACAGACAATGCAAGGGCATTTCCATGGGAGCGGTTTTTGCTCCCAATTTTGCCATTTTGTTAGTTGACGACATTGAAAAATCATTCATTCTTCACAAACAAAGTCCATATTTGTCAAATATCCACATCTGGCGATGATGCATTGATGATGTTTTTATGATTTGGATGGGCAACAACACTGAACTATGTTCCTTTTGTGACTGTCCCAACAGCTGCCAACCAGATCTTAAGTTTACCTTCAATTTTAACAATGCTCAAATTGACTACCTGGATGTAACTGTTAAAACCCTTGAAGGTGAGCTATACACCACATTGTTCTGTAAACCTACAGAATGGAATACTCTGCTCCAATACACTAGCTCACACCCTAGAGCACTCAGGGACGGACTTCCTTATGGTCAATTCCTTAGGATCTGCAGGAACTGCAAATTCAAGGAGGACTTTTTCAGGGAAGCAGAGGTACTGTGTAATAAACTCTCTGACAGAGGTTACCCTAGACGGTTGATAAAACATTCCTTGAAACGTGCATGGTACTCCCACAGAGAATTCCTGCTACAACCTAAACAAAGATCGTCAATGTCAAAAATCACGTGTCACTACCTTCTGTCCGGTCAGCAACAAATTGATGAAAATTATTAAAAAACATTGGCCTGTCCTTACAACAGCCAATATTGCGTGCGATGCCCCTCTCTTTTCCTTCAAAAGAGGCCACAACATCAAGGACCATTTAGTGAGGGCATATAAGCCCACATGCAGTGAGACTACCATTCACTCCTACCTAGGACTTCCCCCAGTCCAGGGCCACTTCAAATACAGCATTTGCATGGCATGTGCTTTCACCGAAAACACGAAGGTTTTTGAATATGGCAATGTGAAACACACACTTGATTTATTTTCCAATTGTAATTCAAGTAATGTCATTTACTGCATTCAATGTCCGTGTAACCTGTTATACATAGGCCAAACAACTCAGAAAATTAAAGTGAGGATATCCCAACACAAGAGCAGAATCCGCTGCAAAGTCATCACGGCCCCTCTGGTGGAATACTTCTTGGAGAAAGCACATTTAGAAAATGACTTTACGTGGCAAGTAATTGACACTCTACGCCCACAACACAGAGGTGGTGATCATCAACAGATTTTGAACAGACTTGAGTGCAAATGGATTTTCAATTGCCGTTCTATCGATCATGGCTTAAACACTCTGGAAGAGTGGAACCCAATCCTTTGATTTTTCTCTTCCTTTCAGCAAATGCACTTACTGTAACTTAATTATTAGAGCTCATAACTCGCTCTATTCCATAAGAACCATTCCCCAGTGATTGTTTATATTCTGTGTTTTAATCACTATTCCTATGTTACATGTAATTCCTTCCAAATCTAAATATGTAGAACTTTCTATTATAGTGTTTTTCTGTCTGTCAATTTGCTTTTGTTTTCATTTCCATAAATCCTGTCCCTCATCTTGCCTATTCTTTTTTTCTGAGCACGGTAGGCACTGGCAACTGATCAGGGAATTGAGACTATTTAAGCAACTCCCACCTCCCAGCCTGCTCCACCACACATGCGCCTGAATTGCGCTGTCTAGTTGTTATCACAACTACTCCAAGCCGTTTCCTTTAACTTCCGGTCTCCACCAACTCACAGTAGAGATCAGACTCAACCGGCACGAGACGGAGCGGCTGCCCGTCTCCTTGTACTGACGGATGCATGTGGTCATACTCAAGTAACTGCCGAGCACCATTAGACACTGTTTCTGCCCTGGCCCTCGTGCCCTCCCCCTTGATACAATTCTCCCCTTCTTCCTTTAGATTAATGCGGCAACACCGACTACGCGGTTTGGATTTTGCCTACTACGCGGTGATCACTGAGACCGCTGTCGCGATTGGGTAAGCTCGGATCCTTGAGCTCCTGCACCTTCCTAATTGCACCAGTAACCTGATTCCTGGAGGCCCCTGTACTTGTACGTTTAAATCCCCAGTAGGTGCTGCACAATTTAATCTCATTTTTAATTTCAAAATTTAGTTTAACTACACTCTCGTACGCTCCCTCCCCCATCTAATCACCTTGTTTTCCTCTTTAGGATGGGCCCTCTGGTCCAGATTCGTTCTACTTGACCTCACAAGCATTGATCAGTATTTTACCAGGCTTCCTTCCGGGTTGCCTACTAAGTAACTGCTGGGCATGCTTGCTTTCACTTGACTAGCGCCGCACCATAACTTACCCACATCTCTCTGAATTGAGTTCACCTTGTTGCTATAGCCTCCACCTCCTTAGGCACTTAGCACCGCTAAGATTTTTTCCGCTGTCAATTCATTGTCTTCAATTTAATTGCATAAATTTGCATCCTCCTACTCTGATCCACCACATAATTATGGTCAATTTTGTCCACTCTGATATAATTATGTTACTCTATAATCTGATTATATTTTCCGGGAGCACTTCACATGAATAATTATGATTTCGATTTAACAAATATATATGATTATTCTGGGACAGCCTTTTAATACATGTACTTTGCATTATCCTTATAGATTCCTCATGCTCACAGATCTCAAGTCACTGAGATCGAAAAGCCGTCGACCCTTTGTACAACAAAAAACTCCTTTACTGTTTAAAAATTATCATCAGGAGTTTTTGCTTATGTTGTCAATGCAATGTATGTTTTTAAATGTCTCACTCACCACATCACGTTCTTTTTCACTTTTTTGTGAGCACCGAACTATATTCCAACTGTTTTGATATAATTTTGATAAATAAAGAATGTATTATGTCAATGCCCACCTGTGTTCCTTCCTACAATTGAAATTGTCTACTTTTGCTCCCTCTGGCGTTTATTCAATAATATGCCCTATGTCATAGGCTAAGTGATTAACACTTTTCTTAAGTCAACAGCTCAACAGCTCTTGCTTTTTTAGTACCTTTTGGCCTTCCATGAACTACTGTTACCTCACAATATTGTTGACTACCCCAGGTTCAAATATCCGGGGACCCTTGTTTTTTAATACACACTATTATGTACTAGGGCCTTATAGGGGAGGTCATGCCAATCATAGGGTACCTAACCCATTATGTACCCCAATGTATTTAGGTATTTTCACTGTATTCTAAGGGGCTGATTACGATGCAGTCTGAAATGGCTCGGACCGTTAGTCGGAGCCGTTCAGACCGCATTGTAATCGGCTGTTCGGATTCCTTTCCGACCGACCCATTTTGATGGGGTCAGTCAGAAGGGAATCCAAATCGAATTTCCGAATGGCCTCCGATGGAGCCCGTCCGATATTCGGAACGCCTTCAGTATTCCCTTGGCTGGCTCTTTCCGGCCGAGGGATTCCGATGGCAAATTTTCACAGCCTTTCTGTGCCGGCCTTTCCGACATAGAAAGGCTGTGGGAATCTGTATTTGGGGGTCCGCAGCAGGGCCCCCATGGGTGCAAGGCTTCTGAATGGTGGCCCCTGTTGATCCCTGCACCCCGTGGCAGGCACCTTGAGGTGCCTGCCACGGGGTGCAGGGATGAACTGCACCTCTGCTCTTAACAATGAGAGCATACATTTCCTTCGGAATGCATGCTCCTATTGTTAAGAATAGGATTGCGACTGAATCCTACTTGCTGGGCTGGAACTGATTACAGGAGGTCATTAGGGTCCAGTTCCCAAATGATGTTGGGCGGACTCCGGTCCGTCCGACATCGTAATCGGGCCCTAAGTGTGTTTTTACCATAGCACTTGTCCTGGGCCTGCCAGCAGAGCCCAGGGCACTCTCTGAGTCATCAAACCAGCATCTAGGGGTCTCAAATGGGGCCGAAAAATGGAGGACACTGCAAACAGGTCCTGATTTCCAACAATCCCAAAGTACACTACCCATAATAAGTACTCCCTGCTAGGACAGGGAACCCACTCGTCACTAGATTTTTCATAGCCAAATATGGCGATTTAATGATGAACCATGACACCCAGGTTAGTGTGTGAGGCTTAGCCTTACAATTTAGTAGATATCATGTGTCCATGTATGTAGAGAGACACACAGAACATTGGGTTTTTCCACATCTGGATAAGGTTTCCTTTGGTGGATGCCCTCTGTTGTCTATATACATTAGACACACTTGCTTTTTTGTTGTTCTGGATTCTGTAACCACAAAAAGTATTTTTAGCAACAAAACTCTGATGTCATTATATTCAAAAGTATTAAAAATGTATTTAAATAAATGAAGGAAGTTCCTCCTGAGCATGGCAGAGCAAGTCATATGTCCCATGTTTTTCAAGCCCTGCACACTCTGACTAGGAAGAAACCAATATGAATCACATTTCATGTCCTTAGTGAGTTCTGACGGTCTCTTGGGAAATGGCCAAAACAGAGAGATGCTCATGTGAAAAAGGCCTGAATAACAGGGTTGATGAGTCTAATCTGATGCAATCAGAAACACCCCTAGCCAGTGAAGACAGGACTTGTGGATGACTTGCTGCATCAGCAGAAGCAGAAGAATTGCAAAATGGAGGCTGCACTCCAGAGAAAACATGTCTCCTATTGACTCCCCCTGTGAGAACTTTCTCGAGCAAAACAGGAATGACGAGCACAAATCTATGTCTGGAATTCCCAAAGTTAGATTAACTCACACTCCATTAAGAGGTAAAGATGCAGCTCACCATTCACTGAAGTCATTCTCTTCACACAGTCCATTTTCTGGTTATCCCTCTCCCACAGATGAACGGCATATAGCCCAATTTTCTTACCAAACATCCTGTCCCAAACATCCTGAGCTTCTATGCAAAGAGGGAGAGCACCTACTTCCCCGAGCTTGTTGATGGATTAGGTATTTAGACAGAATATCAAATTTAAAATATCGTTGTATATAAATATTGTGTTTTAAATATGTTTTTTTACAAATATCGTGGTATGTAATATTGAGGTCTAAAATATCGAATTTAGGTGGTGTATTAAATATCGATGTTAAAAATATCGATGTAGAAAATGTTGTTGTTAAAAATATCGTTTTCTATGTAATATACTTGAATTTGTTTAGTTTATTTTTTTTGTATAGTAATTTATTTTTCATATTTTTGAAATATTTAAAACAAAATGTCATTAATTTGTTTAGGAGCGGGATGTTGGGTTTATAGGGGATAAGGGTGGGGAGTGATTTAAAATATGTATATACAAATTTCAAAAATTTAAAAATACATTTTTTTTAAATTTCTTTTTATTAAGGGCTGTTGTATTTATAGGGGATAAGGGTGGGAGTGTTGTAGAACATTTTAGGATAAAAAAGAGAAATTATTATTCAATAAACATGTATTTTTACTTAATTTGGGTTTTTAGGCTATAATGGTGCCTGCCACATTGTGCATGGTTGAGAAGAGGGGCCCCTTGGGTACCCCCACAGGCACATTCAGTTGCCTCCTGGTGAAGGGGGGCCCGCACCGGGCCCCCAAAGCCCGACTCCTAAAGCCGGTACATCTTGGGAAAACCAAGTCAGAACGGCTGTTCGAAACGGTCATCGTCATCACTCGTCCGGAAACCGTGCCCATTGGGCTGAACGATTCGGCTCCGAAAGACTCGTACCGACCCAATGCCTTTCGGAACCATTTTGGACTGCTCAAACAGTTTCCGGACATCGTAATTGGTCGTTGTGAAAACTGTCCGATTCGGTAGGAAACAAGGGTTCCAAATTGGATCCAACAATACCGAATCCCAACTGGAGCCCTTCCTAACGACATAGTAAATTATATATGTTTAGTGTCCAGCACCTTCCCTGAGTTAATGTAGTTTGGAGTGGGAATATTAAATTATATATGTTTAGTGTCCGGCACCTTGCCTGAATTAATGTGTTTTGGAGTGGGAATAGTAAATTATATATGTTTAGTGTCAAACTCCTTCTCTGTGTTAATGTAGTTAGAAGTGGGAATAGTAAAGTATATATGTTTAGTGTCCAGCACCTTCCCTGAGTTAATGTGGTTTGGAGTGGGAATGGTAAATTATATATGTTTAGTGTACAGTACCTTCCCTGAGTTAATGTAGTTTGGAGTGGGAATAGTAAATTATATATGTTTAGTGTCAAGCACCTTCTCTGAGTTAATGTGGTTTGGTGGGAATAGTAAATTATGGATGTTTAGTGTCCAGTACCTTCCCTGAGTTAATGTAGTTTGTAGTGGAAATAGTAAATGATATATGTTTAGTGTCCAGCACCTTCCCTGAGTTAATGTAGTTTGGAGTGGGAATAGTAAATTATATGTGTTTAGAGTCCAGCACTTTCCCTGACTTAGGGCCTGATTCTGATCATTTTTCAAACGACTTGCGCTCCGGGAGTCCGAGCGACGGATGTGTCCGTATACCGAACGTGTACACAGGCTCCCATTGCAAAAAGGGGTGGGTGGGGAAAGCGTGCGCCCTGTGGTGGGCACCCCATGGTGCCCAGCACACTGTGCATGCATGGAAAGGGGGTTCAATGGGCGCTCCCCTGCGACCAATTCAGAGGGCCCCGGGTGAAGGGGGGACTGCCACTGCCCCCCGAAATCCAATTCCCACAGCCGTTTTGTCCCAGCAAAACCAAGTCGGTACGGATGTCAGAATTGGTCATCGTACTCGCTTGTTCGGAAGCCGTCCCTATTGAGCTGCACGATTCACCTCCGAACAACTCGGACTGACTGATTCAGGTTCGGAAATGATTCGGTCAGCGCTGATAGCTTCCTCGCATCGTACTTGGTCATTCGGAACGGGGGATGACTTGGACTGAAACATACGCTCTGAATTGGATTTGCTTCTTCCTAATCCCGTTTGGAGCCCTTCCGAACGAGATCGGAATCGAGCGCTAAATGTAGGTGTTAATAGTGATAATACATCATATATGTTTATTCATATAATAATTAAAAACAGGTTTTGCATTTTAGTGAATGATTTGTATTGCAATTATGATATATGTAAATTAAAATAGAAAGTAAGGAAATAACATTTTATATTTAATTTTTCAATGAAAAAAAATGAAGAAAAGAAATTTAGGACACTTTATTCTATGTACAATAATTTGTGTACATTTTTTGTTAAACAAGACAATAATGCTTTTTTAATTTTTTGTAATGTAACATATTTTGTAATTATTTTAACATAAATAATAACATTTTAAAACATAGTTAACATTTAAAAATGTTATTTTATATAATGGAAAAGTTTAGAAACATACACATTTTTATCAAATGTCAAAGGGCCCGATTACGATGCAGGCTGGAAGGGCTCCAACTGACCGCATCGTAATAGGCTGGTCGGATTCCTTTCCGACCGTGCCATTTAGATGGGCCTTTTCTGAAAGGAATCCAAAAAGGTTTCTGAATGGCTTCTGATGGGCTCGGAGAGCCCTTCTACCATTCGGAAAACCTGCAGTAATCTCTCGGTCGGCTCTCTCCGGCCGAGGGATTGCAATGGCAGTTTCCCACTGCCTTTCTGTGCCAGTCTTCCCGACACAGAAAGGCATTGGGAAACTTCTTTGGGGGCCGCCAGCATGGCTCCCATGTGTGCAAGGCCACCGAAAGGTAGCCTGTGCCCCCCTGTTGATCCCTGCACCCAGTGGCAGGGATGAACTGCACCCCTGATCTTTGCTATCTGCTCTTTGCTATGAGAGCATGCATTCCATTTGGAATGCATGCTCTCATAGCAAAGTATAGGATTGCGACCAAACTAATTCCTGGGCTGGAACTGAGAGGTCATTCGGTTCCAGAACAATGCCGGATGGACTCGGGTCCGTCTGGCATTATAATTGGCCCCAAAATATTAATTGGATTTTTGCTACATATATTCATTTAATTTTTATTTTGCAACAGTTATTTAATTGTTCATATTTTTAAAATATATATTAAATAACTATATAAAATGTATATTATTATTTAATAATTTTTAAAAAGAGTCTATCTGTGTTGTTTTTGGATCATTTCTGAAGGAGAAGCTTGCGGTTGGAAGCAGCGTTGCATCGATTAAGGTAAGTTAATTTTAATGACTTTTTTAAGGTAAGTTAACAGGAGGGTGAAGGTAGTTAGGTACTGTTCAGGGCTTGTACGTTGTTTTTTTGGTTGTTGTTGTGTGGTGAACTAGGTAGATTGTTTTATTTGAGGTACGGTTAGTGCGCCGTAAGTTTACTCTTATGGTTTGTTTTAGAGTGTTACTTATATGTAGAGTAACATGTGTTAAGTAGTTGTTGGTATATTTTGTTTGTTTTATACTATCATTATTGTATGTTTGTGCAGGAGGGATTTGTGTTATTTTTTTTTCAGGTACTGTTCATTCCAGACTTGGCGTTGGAAGAAGGTTTCGTTTTTTTTCTTTTAAGGAAATGTGTATTACTTTCGAGTAAACTAATAATTATTTTACATTTTCTTTGATTTTCAAGTTTTCATGGAGCGTTTCTTTTTTAAATCTATTTTTTGGGTTTTTTATGGTTCTACACTATGGATATTGTGTCGGAGGATTTTGTTTTGGACAATTGTATTTTTCCATTTTTGTTTGGGTTCTTTTTATTTAAGTTATGAATTTTCGACAACTTTGGATTTTTTCCTTGCTTTGTGGATAACATTCTTCAGCTACGAAATCGTAAGTAGTTTTAAATTATTTATAGTGGGTGGGAAATGTTAGTTATACATTTGTCACTGTTATTTATTTTAATGATGTGTTTATATTTGTATTCTATATAGGTAGGATTGTTATATATTTTGTTGTTTTTTGAGCTTTTAGATGATATTTATATTTTTATATAGTTTCAAGATATAAAATATTATTGTTATGTCAAATAATTTTTTATTTGAATATATATTGTTTGACATTGTAATTATATTTTATATCTTACACATTATTTTAAGGTTTTGTTAGAAGTTTAATTTAGAAGTTGGTGCTTTTTATGTAGGTTTGGATTTTGCAATGGTTTCTAAGTATTCTAGGATTTGGGTGGAGCCTTACTTTGAATTGTAAATGCTCATACATTGTTATAGTTTCTTTTGTTAATTTCGGACATAGTTGTGTTACAGATTGCTCTAGTCTTAACTGTTGGTAGCTTTGTTCTTTTTGGATCGATTCTAGTAAATTATGGAGGGTAGGTTGGGTTCTTCCCATTGTGGCTTGGAAGGCATTATGCCATCCTTCCACTGCATTATTAGTTTTGGCTTCCCGGGTTAGTGTGGAATGTGGAATTTTGGTTGTCTTCTATGTCCAGATCTATGTAGTCTTTCTACCCAGGTATCCTCATAATAGTCTAGTAGGGGACTTCATTTTTGCTCATTGGTTTGGTAATAGGGGTTTTCAATTAATACATTTTTGTGTTCAGCAACTTCTGTTAATGGGACGTAGGCTTGTGCAATTAGTTTTTTAATTCGTATGCAAAGTTGGTGTTAGTTGCATATTCTACACTAAGGGTAGATTTTTGTAGGTGTCTCCATATGCTTTGATTAAAATGGTAATAGCAACCTTGTATTACTGTGTGAGGGTAATATTTCAGAATAGCTTGTATCATTGACTGTTCGAAGTCTATGATAATTTTTTGTGGATAGTAAAAAATTAGTTTCTTGCTTTATTTTTGTTAGTAGTTCTACATAGGTAGTTGTTTGTTTGTTGTTTGTTTGTTTGTTAGGTAATAGTGCATACATGAAGGGGATGTTGCTATTGTGATACTGTCCATTGATTGTGTATAATTGAAAAAATGGTTTGAAATATTTTAAATGTACCATCCATCAGCCATGTTTCGCACATTTGAAGTTTTTGTAGGTTAGTGGGAGTTGCAAATATAAAAATTCTTTTGTCATTTGATTTGTTATCATAAAGAAGGAATTGTTCTTCGTTATGAGTTAGAGTAAGTTCAGGTGGTATTTCAACTTCACTGAATGTTTTGGGGGCAGGTGGGGTGTGAGTAGTAGATTTTTTTAGTTCTAGCAGTTTATCTTTTTAAAGTTGAGATGGAGGGTAATTGTCCAGTTACATGTTCAGGAAGGTAAGATGTCCTTTAGTATTTCTGTTGTGGGTTTCGGAGAGATAGTGCTAGCTTCATTAAGAGTTTCTAAAACATCTTTTACTTCTATCTCTGCTATGTTAGGGGATAGGTTATACTCTTTGACATTTATTACAGTAGTTTCCCTTGTTGTTGCCCTCCCATAACATGCATTGGAATAGTATTTGGTGCATTTCCAATTAATCTTGGCGGCTGTTTGTTTCTCTTGGGTGTAGACATATCCCATATATCATAGTAAAACATTTCCTTTTTGTGATGTTATGAACATTGCACCTTCAGTCATTTTGTCATTTGAACTGTCATGAGATATTTATTTAGAAAATGTTAAATATGTTATTCATGTTTTTATTGTATTAATAATAGTAAATGTTTAAAATATACTTACATGTTTGGTTTTGTAGAAATCGTTGGTTTTTTAGATGTTTTCTGTTGGTCTTTGGATGCACTGTGTTAGAAATGGGATCTCTAGTTGGCAAGGGCTTGCACCTTTGTCCAAGTAGGGACCCTTCTTCCTAGTCAGGGTAAGGGTGTTACACTCGTGAAGTAACCCCTGCTCACCCTTGTGGTAGCTTGGCAGGAGCAGTCAGGCTTAATTCAGAGGCAGTGTGTAAAGCATTTGCACATAACCAACAGTAATACAGTGTAAGCACTACAAACGGACACCACACCAGTTTAGAAAAATAACCAATGTTTATATACTCAAGACAAGACCAATTACGACAAAAATCCACAATACTATACTTTAAAAACGAATGCTTGATAAGGTAACTTCTTCTTTGCAGGAATAGTTCAAAAACAAAGTTTGTACGAGTCGGTAGCTCCGTCCGAGCCTACCGCGATGCTGAAAACCACAGAGTCTAACAGTTCCAGCCGACCGCGTCGATACGGGCCAGCAGAGTCGTGAACAGACTCGGTCACAGTACCTTTCTCGTTGTGGCTGGTAAAGAGTGTACGAGCCGGTCGGCGTTCATCGCGGTTGCGGTGCAAGACAGAGCGATGTAAGGTGCGGTGTCCCTCGATGCGGTGCAGGCAGCGGCTCGGTGAGCGTCGTGCAGACGGAGTCGGTGAGTCCAAGGCGTGCGATGCAGGGTGAGACGATGCTCGATGCTGTGCTGACAGGTTGCGATGCAGGCGACCAAGCCGGAGTGCGGGAGCTGGCGTCTGACAGCGGTGCGTGTCGGAGCGGTGCGTCGCAGACGTGCGAGCGGTGCCCCCAAATGCGATGCGGTCACGACTCTTGAGCCAGTTGCAGCGACCGCGTCGGTCGGGTCCGGCTGGTTCAGTGAAGCGATGCGATGCGAACTGCGGTGCCCACAGGTTATGGTGCAAGCAGCGGCTCAGTGTTGGTGGCGTCGGACGTCGCCCACGGTGATACCAGGGTTGCGATGCGAAGCGGGGCGATGCGGTCTGCGGTGCAAACAGGTCACCGGCCAGGGATGGATTCGGTTGACGGAGTCGGTTGCAGTTCCCTTCCTCTGTAGCAGCTGACACAGCGTTCCAGAAGTGGTACCCAGAGGCTTGTGAAGTCTTTGTAGTCCCTGAGACTTCTTAACAGGAGGCCAGCTCGGTTCCAGGCCCTTGGAGATACTCAGCACAAGTTTGTAGAAAGTTCAGTCCTTTCACTGCCCAAGGCAGAAGCAGCAGCTGCAGGCCAACCCAACAAAGCAACAACACAGCAAAGGGGCAGTACTCCTCCTGGCAGCTCTTCCAGCTCTTCGTCTTGGCAGGTTCCTTGATTCCAGCGAGATCTAAATTCATGGGGTCAGGGCCCCAATATTTATATCCCAAATTACTTTGTTCTCTGAAGGCAGAGAGGCCTTTGCGTAGTCCAAACCAGTTCTGGAGCACTTTGTTGACAAGTCTCCGTCCCTTCTTTCAGTGAGTAGGCCAGGGACATCAGACGCACCACAGGAGGTGGAGCCAGCATTGTGGAGGGAAGGCACTGTCCTATTCAGGGCCCAGGTGCAACCCCTCCCACCCATCTACATGTAGATCTTGCTATTCAGCCCTGTGCTGACTCACCCTGTCTCCTGGCATCCCCCAGCCCCTGTCACTCACATTCCAGACAAGGAATACACAACCTCGCAGAGGCAGGCTTGGATGGTTAGACAAGAAAATACCCACTCTCTAAAAGTGGTATTTTCAAACACAGAATGTTAAAACCAACTTCACTAAAAGATGCATTTTGTCATTCTGAGTCCAGGCATACTAAACTCGAATTTCTACCATGTTCCCGGGGTCAGTTAGGATTATAAGCTGTAATAATCAAAACTGCCCGTTCTGGCCTATGGGGAACAGGTAGCCTTGCAATAGTGAAAAACGAATTAGGCTGTAATTCACTATCAGGACATGCCACACACACCAGGGCATGTCCTACCTTTCGCATACAATGCACCCTGCCCACAGGGGTACCTTGGGCCTACCTTAGGGGTGACTAACATGTAGCAAAGGGAAGGTTTAGGGACTTGCAAGTGTGTGCACTTGCCAAGTCGACATGGCAGCCCCAGGCTGCGCACAGGCTCTGCGGTGGCAGGCCCGAGTTACACTTTATGGGCTGTTTGCGTGGGTGGCACAATCCAGTGCTGCAGCCCACCAACAGCATTTGGTCTATAGGCCCTGGCACTCGCAGTGCACTTTACAAGGGACTGACACATAAACCAAATAGGCCAATCATGGAAACACCAATCCATAACACATTTTATACAGGAGCACTTGCACTTTCCCACTGGACAGCAGTGAGGAAAGTGCGCAGAATCATTACACCAGCAAAAACAGAGTCAAAACCGGGAGGTCAGAAAGCAAAAAGTCAGGGGAAACACTCCAAAAGATGCCAAGTCTAACACATGTCCCCTCCAGCTGAAAGTAGGGAGAACTACCCAACCCCATTGGAGTTCTCTTCACTAAGTCGGAAGAACCTGGACAGACCATCTGCGTTGGCGTGTTCTGTACCAGGACGGTGTTCCACCATAAAGTCCATTCCCTGTAGGGAGATGGACCACCTCAGCAGTTTTGGATTCTCACCCTCATTTGCATCAACCATCTGAGGGGCCTGTGGTCTGTCTGAACCCGGAAGTGAGTCCCAAACAGGTATGGTCTCAACTTCTTCAGTGCCCAGACCACAGCAAAAGCTTCCCTTTCTATGGCACTCCACCTCTGTTCCCTGGGAAGTAGTCTCCTGCTAAGGAAGACTACAGGCTGATCCAGGCCCTCTTCGTTCAGTTGTGAGAGCACCGCTCCCACACCATGCTCTGAAGCGTCAGTCTGCACGACGAATTCCTTGGAGAAGTCAGGTGCCTTGAGCATGGGCGCCGTGCACATGGCTGCCTTCAGGGCATCAAAAGCTTTCTGGCAGGACTCAGTCCAGATCACTTTCCTGGGCTGCCTCTTAGAGGTCAGCTCTGTTAAGGGGGCAACGATGGTGCCATAGCCCTTAACAAATCTCCTATAGTAGCCGGTGAGACCTAAGAAGGCTCTCACCTCTGTCTGGGTCTTGGGGAGTTCCCAAGCCAGAATGGTGTCAATCTTGGGTTGTAGGGGCGCCACCTGGCCGCTTCCTACCTGGTGTCCCAAGTACACCACAGAACCCTGCCCGATCTGGCACTTACTGGCCTTGATTGTGAGGCCTGCACCTTGCAGAGCCCTCAACACTTTCTCAAGGTGCTGTAAATGTTCTTCCCAGCTGGAACTGAACACAGCAATGTCATCCAGGTAGGCGGCACTGAAACCCTCCAGCCCAGCCAACACCTGATTGACCAACCTCTGAAAGGTGGCAGGGGCATTCTTCAACCCAAAGGGCATCACCCGGAATTGGTAATGACCTTCTGGGGTTGAGAACGCTGATCTCTCCTTGGCCCCATCGGTTAAGGCAATCTGCCAGTACCCAGACGTCAAATCAAACGTGCTGAGGAACCGGGCAGCTCCCAACCGATCAATGAGCTCATCAGCTCTGGGGATGGGGTGCGCGTCAGTCCTGGTGACGGCATTGAGCCCACGGTAGTCCACACAAAACCGGAGTTCTGGAGTGGCACCGGGCACTGCAGCCTTTGGGACCAAGACCACTGGGCTGGCCCAAGGGCTGTGGGAGGGCTCAATCACCCCTAACGCCAACATCTTAGAGACCTCCTCCTTGATGCTGGCTCTGACCCGGTCAGTCAACCTGTAAATCTTGTGCTTCACAGGAGGGCTGTCACCAGTGTCCACGTCATGGGTACACCAGTGAGTAACACCGGGAGTCAGAGAGAACAGTGGGGCGAACTGTCCCAACAACTGGTGACAGTCCCCTGCTGCTCCTGAGTCAGAGTAGGGGAGAGGATCACACCTTCTACTGACCCATCATGCTCCTTGGTAGACAGGAGGTCAGGGAGAGGCTCACTCTCCTCTTCCACCCCATCATCTGTCGCCAAGAGCATACTCACTTCGGACCTCTCGAAGTGGGGCTTGAGGCGGTTCACGTGAAGGACCCTCAAAGGGTTCCTTGGAGCCTGCAAATCCACCGGGTAGGTGACATCACTTTTGCGCTCCTTTACCTCATATGGCCCAGTCCACTTGTCCTGCAAGGCACAAGGTGCCACTGGGGCCATGACCCACACTTTTTGCCCAGGTTGAAATTCGACCAGAGTGGCGTTCTGGTCATACCATCTCTTCATTTCTTCCTGGCTTGCTTCTAGGTTCGCCTGAGCGAGTTTCCTGAAGCGGGCAGTTTGGTTTCTAAAGGCCAGCATGTAGCTAAATACATCCTGGGAGTTTTCCTGGGAGCTGCCTCCCAGCCTTCCTTTACCAAACTCAGAGGTCCTCTGACAGGGTGGCCATACAGGAGCTCAAAGGGGCTGTACCCAAGAGACTTCTGAGGCACCTCCCTGTATGCAAAGAGTAGGCATGGCAAGAGGACGTCCCACTTACGCCTCATGGGTTCTGTTAGACCCTTGATCATGCCTTTCAAGGTCTGGTTGAATCTCTCCACCAGACCGTTTCCTTGTGGGTGGTAAGGAGTGGTGAACTTGTAGGTTACACCACACTCCTTCCACAGGGATGTCATATACTTGGATATGAAATTGGTCCCCCTATCAGAAACCACCTCTCTGGGGAATCCCACACGGGAAAAGATCCCCATTAACGCCCGGCCCACCACTGGCGCCGTCGTTGTCCTGAGAGGGATTGCCTCCGGGTACCGGGTGGCATGGTCCACCAAGACCAGGATGTACCTGTTGCCCATGGCTGTCTTGGGATCCAGTGGCCCCACAATATCCATCCCTACCCTTTCAAAGGGTGTTCCAACAACAGGAAAAGGTTGGAGAGGAGCTTTGACCTTCCTCCCACTCTTACCACTTGCCTGGCAAGTTTGGCAAGACCTACAGTGTGCATCTGACTGCCTTCGCATTTGGGGCCAAAGAAGTGGGTGACAAGCCTGTCAAAGGTCTTGTCCTGCCCCAAATGTCCTGCCAAAGGCACGTCATGAGCCAGACCCAGTAGGAAGGTCCTGAAGCACTGGGGTACCACCAGCACACGGGCTGACCCAGGCTCAGCAACCTTAGGCTCACTGTATAGGAGACCACTCTCCCAGTAGATCAGATGTGACCCGGACTGATTACCAGCTGCCTGGTCTGCAGCCTGCCGCCGCAGACCCTCCAGAGTAGGGCACTCGCTCTGCTCCCTGCAGAACTCCTCCTGGTGGGACCCCCTTCTTGCTGCCAATGGGTCAGCTCAGAGATGTCTCCCAGTCCGGCTACCTGCTCCCCTGTAGGCACTGGGGCATCCCCCTCGAGGTCCGCCTCCCCCGGTCCGTGGGAACTTCGGGGCCGGTTTCCCGCGCCCCTGCCCTTTCTCTTGGCAGGGACTTGGGCCACTGTTCCAGGCTCCAAGTCCTCTTGATCACCCTTTCTGGCTGCCATTGACCGAGTAGACACGCATGCCCACTCTGGCAACCCAAGCATCTCCAAGTGAGACCTGAGCTCAACCTCCTTCCATAAGGACTGCTCCAGGTCGTTTCCTAGCAGACAATCTACAGGCATGGTAGGGCTCACAACCACCCTCAAGGGACCTGAGACCCCCCATTCAAAGGGAACCTGTGCCACCATACATTGGCGCTCTGAGTTGTCTACAGCAACTACTTGGTGGAATGCCCCGGGGACTACTTGCTTCTCAGACACCAGGTGACACCGGATGGAGGTCACACTGGCTCCAGTATCTCTGAGAGCCTCTACCCTGTTCCCATTGATGGTCATCCAGGTGCTATATTTCTTTGTGTTAGGGGGCACCTGGTTACCTGGGACCATCTCACTGTCCCCTAGTGAGACAAGGGTCATTTCTGCGGGATCCCCAACCTCCTGTGGGCACCCCTCCTCCCCAAGCGCTACACTAGCCAACACTTTGGACTGCCCACCGGTGGGTGGCTGTGTCCCCTTTGGGCACTTGGGGTCCCCCTAAAGTGACCTACCTGGTCACATGCATAACACTTGTGGGGCCGGTCTCAACAGGCTTCCCTGTAGAGACCCCTTTCTTCTTATCACCGGGGGCTGGGAACCTTTACCCTGGGTACTAGTTTGGGGCCCTTTAGAGAACTCCTGTGCTTTACCCTTGTCCCCCCACCTTTCTGCTGGGGACCCTGCCCACCTTTGGCTGAGTCTCCCCAAACGCTTTCTTGTGGACCCTGGTACTCACCCAGCGGTCCGCTTCCATAGCAAGCTTCCTGGGGTCAGTTAGCTTACTATCAACTAGGTGCTGGCGCAGATCTGCAAAACATAGACTAGACAAGTGCTCCCATGCAATCAAGTTGTAGAGCCCCTGAAAATCTGTTACACTACTGCCCTTTACCCAACCATCCAGCGACCTGCTTAACACATCCACACATTCCAACCAAGTGTTGGCATCAGACTTCTTACTGGACCTGAACTGATCCCTGTACTTTTCAGGAGTAAGACCATACTTAGTGAGAAGGGCATCCTTCATGTCAGCATAGGTGAGGTGATACCCCTTACCCAAAGCTATCAGAGCATCCCTTGCTTCTTCAGGGAAAAGTGGCCACAATCCTGCTCCCCAATTCTCCTCAGGGACCCCATTCATGTGTATGGCTGCCTCATAACCCTGAAACCACCTTTGTATGTCATCCCCCTTCTTGAACTCCTTGCCTACATTCTTGGGAATGTGCACAATCCTGTCTGCCTTTCTGGACGAATTGCTGCCACCATCTGAGCCTGACTTACTCCTAAGTTCTAGCTCCTTCAGTTCTCTCTCATGCTCTAAGAGCATCTTCCTCTCCTCTATGGCCAATCTCTTCTCCTCCCGCTCACTCTCCAGCCTGAGCTTCTGCAGCTCAAACTGCCTTGCCTCCCGCCTGTCCTCCAGCTCCTCTGGGGACAGACTGCTGCTGCCTGACCTGGCGGGTTCCCCCCTACCCAAAAGCATATCCACCCCGGAAATAGGCTCCTCCACCTCCCCACTGAGATTACCAGGCTGCCCACTGGCATGTCTGGCTGCTACCCAGGCCCTCAGCGCCTTCTGTAGCTCCTCCTTCCTTGTGAGGCCTTTAATTTGGACTTTCAGGTTTTTACAAATTGCTCGTAGTTCCTTTACGGCGTAGGTTTCCAACCTATCCTCCTCAAAGATAATTTCCAGAGATGCAACGGATGATGCAGCTGTGTCAGGCATGACAAAAGTAGTGAGTTGAAAACTGGCAAGATCAAAAATAGGCCAAAAGAAAAAGAACCAGTATGTGGTACGTAATGGTCTGCGATATGGTAGTAGTGCACACCAATCACTGTAAGTCAAGTGCAAACACAAGTCCTATCTTCACCGCTGACAACCAATGTTAGAAATGGGATCTCTAGTTGGCAAGGGCTTGCACCTTTGTCCAAGTAGGGACCCTTCTTCCTAGTCAGGGTAAGGGTGTTACACTCGTGAAGTAACCCCTGCTCACCCTCGTGGTAGCTTGGCACGAGCAGTCAGGCTTAATTCAGAGGCAGTGTGTAAAGCATTTGCACATAACCAACAGTAATACAGTGTAAGCACTACAAACGGACACCACACCAGTTTAGAAAAATAACCAATTTTTATATTCTCAAGACAAGACCAATTACTGACAAAAATCCACAATACTATACTTTAAAAACAAATGCTTGATAAGGTAACTTCTTCTTTGCAGGAATAGTTTAAAAACAAAGTTTGTACGAGTCGGTAGCTCCGTCCGAGCCTACCGCGATGCTGAAAACCACAGAGTCTAACAGTTCCAGCCGACCGCGTCGATACGGGCCAGCAGAGTCGTGAACAGACTCGGTCACAGTACCTTTCTCGTTGTGGCTGGTACGGAGTGTACAAGCCGGTCGGCGTTCGGCGCGGTTGCGGTGCTAGACGGAGCGATGTAAGGTGCGGTGTCCCTCGATGCGGTGCAGGCAGCGGCTCGATGAGCGTCGTGCAGACGGAGTCGGTGAGTCCAAGGCGTGCGATGCAGGGTGAGACGATGCTCGATGCAGTGCTGACAGCTTGCGATGCAGGCGACCAAGCCGGAGTGCGGGAGCTGGCGTCGGACAGCGGTGCGAGTCGGAGCGGTGCGTCGCAGACGTGCGAGCGGTGCCCCCAAATGCGATGCGGTCACGACTCTTGAGCCAGTTGCAGCGACCGCGTCGGTCGGGTCTGGCTGGTTCAGTGAAGCGATGCGATGCGAACTGCGGTGCCCACAGGTCACGGTGCAAGCAGCGGCTCGGTGTTGGCGGCGTCGGACGTCGCCCACGGTGAGACCAGGGTTGCGATGCGAAGTGGGGCGATGCGGTCTGCGGTGCAAACAGGTCACCGGCCAGGGATGGATTCGGTTGATGGAGTCGGTTGCAGTTCCCTTCCTCTGTGGCAGCTGAAACAGCGTTCCAGAAGCGGTACCCAGAGGCTTGTGAAGTCTTTGTAGTCCATGAGACTTCTAAACAGGAGGCCAGCTCGGTTCCAGGCCCTTGGAGATACTCAGCACAAGTTTGTAGAAAGTTCAGTCCTTTCACTGCCCAAGGCAGAAGCAGCAGCTGCAGGCCAACCCAACAAAGCAACAACACAGCAAAGGGGCAGTACTCCTCCTGGCAGCTCTTCCAGCTCTTCGTCTTGGCAGGTTCCTTGATTCCAGCGAAATCTAAATTCATGGGGTCAGGGACCCAATATTTATATCCCAAATTCCTTTGTTCTCTGAAGGCAGATAGGCCTTTGCGTAGTCCAAACCAGTTCTGGAGCACTTTGTTGACAAGTCTCCGTCCCTTCTTTCAGTGAGTAGGCCAGGGACATCAGACGCACCACAGGAGGTGGAGCCAGCATTGTGGAGGGAAGGCACTGTCCTATTCAGGGCCCAGGTGCAACCCCTCCCACCCATCTACATGTAGATCTTGCTATTCAGCCCTGTGCTGACTCACCCTGTCTCCTGGCATCCCCCAGCCCCTGTCACTCACACTCCAGACAAGGAATACACAACCTCACAGAGGCAGGCTTGGATGGTTAGACAAGAAAATACCCACTCTCTAAAAGTGGTATTTTCAAACACAGAATGTTAAAACCAACTTCACTAAAAGATGCATTTTGTCATTCTGAGTCCAGGCATACTAAACTCGAATTTCTACCATGTTCCCGGGTCAGTTAGGATTATAAGCTGTAATAATCAAAACTGCCCGTTCTGGCCTATGGGGAACAGGTAGCCTTGCAATAGTGAAAAACGAACTAGGCTGTAATTCACTATCAAGACATGCCACACACACCAGGGCATGTCCTACCTTTCGCATACAACGCACCCCTGCCCACAGGGGTACCTTGGGCCTACCTTAGGGGTGACTAACATGTAGCAAAGGGAAGGTTTAGGGACTTGCAAGTGTGTGCACTTGCCAGTCGACATGGCAGCCCCAGGCTGCGCACAGGCTCTGCGGTGGCAGGCCCGAGTTACACTTTACGGGCTGTTTGCGTGGGTGGCACAATCCAGTGCTGCAGTCCACCAACAGCATTTGGTCTATAGGCCCTGGCACTCGCAGTGCACTTTACAAGGGACTGACACATAAACCAAATAGGCCAATCATGGAAACACCAATCCATAACACATTTTATACAGGAGCACTTGCACTTTCCCACTGGACAGCAGTGAGGAAAGTACGCAGAATCATTACACCAGCAAAAACAGAGTCAAAACCGGGAGGTCAGAAAGCAAAAAGTCAGGGGAAACACGCCAAAAGATGCCAAGTCTAACACACTGCTTGCTTTTTTTTCTGTTGAAGAAAAATGTATTTTTAATGTATTTGTTTAACAGTATTGTTTGTATTTTGGGGAGTGGATAGTTAGTGGGGTTTTTGGGTTGGGACTTTTAGTTATTGGGTTAGTGTTTTTTAAATTTATACTTACTTTGTTTTGAGGAGTTTCTTGAGGTTGCTGGTTGAGTGTACTTTGAATATTTGGTATAGGAGAAATAATTTATAATAACATTAGGTTAATTGTTTAGTTTGTTTTGGTTTAGTTTAGTTTTCTTTTGTTACATTATTAAATAATTTTCATATTTTACTTACTTTGTGAAGTTAAATTAGAAATCTTGGATGTGGCAGTGTGATGTTGTAGAAGAAATCCGGCAAAGATTTTGCTTCTTCTGGTATTTTGCTGGTGTAATACAGATTTATGTTGATTTTTCATTGGTTTATATAGTGTTCATTTAATTGCATTTTCATTTTTATTTGTTTATTAGTTTTGTAGTTGTTTTTCATTGGTTTTTGAAGCATATCTTCAAATGGTTTTGGCAGTTGTTTCCTTTTTTGGTAAACGCTAATTAATGTTAAATTATGGTCTTTTAATATTATGGGGTCGATTCCGATTCGGGCCGGAAAAAGCACCGACCGACTCAGATCCGGAAATAATACCGACCGACACGTACCTGTGGCGCCCGACACGCCAAGTACGATGCGAGGCGTGCAAAATCCGACCGACACGTACCGAACCCAAGTCGACCGACCGAGCCGCACGGAAAACAGCAATCCGGTCGGAAAAACACGCGAATCCAACCGACCGACACGCACCCGGAACAAATCCGACCGAAACGTACACGCGAACTCCAAACCGCAAAGTACGATGCAAGACGCGAAATCCACGAGCGAGTCGGACGGAGGCCAAGCCGCACGACCGACACGCATACAAAACCGAGCCGAAGCAACACAAAACACCGTGACCGACGCGTACGCAGCATAGAAAACTGCACATACACAGCGTGAACGAAACGGAGAAGACCGTACGAGACAAATGCAGGGTCCGACTCGGTCACAAGAACGTTTCCAACATACACAGACAGTACAAAGGAAAATTCACCCCAAAAAGGCCAAACAAGCAATTACCAAGCCAATAAATACTGGGGGTGGGGACAGAGAACAAAGACACACCCACAACTCCACCCATATAAAGGACACAAATCACAACCATGAGCCTTTGCAAATGCCAATCCACTGCCAGCACCCAAGAGAAAGCAACCACACACCCACAGCTCATCCCTCACACAAGCCACACACCATCAGCACACCAACAAATACCTACCTCACATACACCCAGCAAAACACACACTCACACACCCTCACCTGCACACCAACACACACATCACTCACCATCACCACCCATCACCATGCCCCCAAGAAGAATCCCAAGTTCCTAGATTGTGAATTGGAAGTCATGGTAGACGAGATCCTCAGGGTAGAGCCACAGCTGTTTGGCACACTGGTCCAACAGACCCCCATCTCCCAGAAAACCAAGATGTGGGAGAGGATCATCAACAGGGTGAACGCACAATCACCATGTCGGCGCACAAAGAGCGACATCCAGAACAGGTGGTATGACGTGCGCAGGAGGGTACGGGACCTGCTAAAAAAGACTACATCAACAGCCAACACACCGGCAGTGGCCCTCCTGCCAAGCCAATATACCTCAGGCCCTGGGAGGAGAAGGTGCGGGCCATCCTTCCGCCAGTGAGCGTATATGGACTAGAGGACATCCCAGAGCCTGGTGAGTACACTACAAATGTACACAATATACTGCCACAAACACACACACATCACTGTCAAGGGGAGAGTCAAACCATGCACTCATAGCAATTACACAGCAACCAGAACAGAATCATCCCAAAATGTGTATGTCAGTCAGATAAACACAACACATGCCATCAAAAAGTCACATCCAACTGTGCCATCACATGTACAAACACAACTACAACTACAGCTAGGCAGTGGCACAAATAGAACTATCAAACACATCCAGACATGTAGCCACCACAACAACACCAACACACAGTGAAGACCACTCAAAGGAAGGAATTCTGTGTATGCTGGCCAAGTCAGTGTAGCCAATAGCATCATGGGAGTCGCAGTCACACATATTGCCCCCCCACAACTGTCCCATCAACACCACCATGAACCATGCGCACATCACAGGGAGTGGAGAAGGACTCACAAGATGGCTGACACTGGCAACTGCTGTGGGGAGCACAAGGCCCTGCTGGCAACTGTGCACCAACAAACAGTAGGACACCACTGACTGACATCCTGAGAGACAACTTCCACTCCCTGCAATGCAAGCACGTTCCATGGTGGGATATCTGGCTAGCTGGGTGGGAAGGAGGACTTGCAGCACTGACCATAGTCACAAGCACCTCCCCTCACACACACCCCAACACAAACTCCACAGAACCCACCTGGTAGAATGCAATGCCCCCCATCCTAACACAAGATCCCACAAAGAACCACCACCCTGGGTTATGTTGTGTGAAGCACAGGGCCACTCTTGGGACTTTTAGCCAAACAACTGCCAGGACAACACTCCCAGCCATCCTGTCAGCACAGCCAGCCCACCCCACAGGGAAGCAGAGTCAAAAGGAAGGAAGCATGGGCATGCTGGGAAGGGGGTGGAGGCAATAGCATGATGGGAGTCGTAGTCACAGCTCTACATCCCCCACCACATGGCCCAGCAAGCTCACACTCACGCATGCACATCCCACAGAGAGTGGAAAGGCCCATCAAAGATGTCTGACACTGTTGCTGTGTCGTGGGAGCACAAGGGCATGCTGGGTACTGCACACCAACCAACAGCAGGACACCACTGTCAGCCATCTTGCCATTGCTCTCACACCCACACACACTGAACTCCCCACAAAAGCAAGTAAGTATGGGAATGCTGGGAAGTGGGGTGGAGGCAATAGCATGATGGGAGTCGTAGTCACAGACATAGCTCACCCCCACAACTGTCCCATCAACACCACCCTGAACCATGCTCACATCACAGGGAGTGGAGAAGGACTCACAAGATGGCTGACACTGGCTACTGCTGTGGGGAGCACAAGGCCCTGCTGGCAACTGTGCACCAACAAACAGCAGGACACCACTGACTGACATCCTGAGAGACAACTTCCACTCCCTGCAATGCAAGCACGTTCCATGGTGGGATATCTGGCTGGCTGGGTGGGAAGGAGGACTTGCAGCACTAACCATAGTCACCAGCACCTCCCTCACACACCCCCAACACAAACTCCACAGAACCCACCTGGTAGAATGCAATGCCCCCATCCTAACACAAGATCCCACAAAGAACCACCACCCTGGGTTATGTTGTGTGAAGCACAGGGCCACTCTTGGGACTTTTAGCCAAACAACTGCCAGGACAACACTCCCAGCCATCCTGTCAGCACAGCCAGCCCACCCCACAGGGAAGCAGAGTCAAAGGAAGGAAGCATGGGCATGCTGGGAAGGGGGTGGAGGCAATAGCATGATGGGAGTCGTAGTCACTGATATTGGTCACCCCCACAACTGTCCCATCAACACCACCCTGAACCATGCTCACATCACAGGGAGTGGAGAAGGACTCACAAGATGGCTGACTCTGGCTACTGCTGTGGGGAGCACAAGGCACTGCTGGCAACTGTGCACCAACAAACAGCAGGACACCACTGACTGACATCCTGAGAGACAACTTCCACTCCCTGCAATGCAAGCACGTTCCATGGTGGGATAACTGGCTGGATGGGTGGGTGGGAAGGAGGACTTGCAGCACTAACCATAGTCACAAGCACCTCCCCTCACACACCCCCCAACACAAACTCCACAGAACCCACCTGGTAGAATGCAATGCCCCCCATCCTAACACAAGATCCCACAAAGAACCACCTCCCTGGGTTATGTTGTGTGAAGCACAGAGCCACTCTTGGGACTTTTAGCCAAACAACTGCCAGGACAACACTCCCAGCCATCCTGTCAGCACAGCCAGCCCACCCCACAGGGAAGCAGAGTCAAAAGGAAGGAAGCATGGGCATGCTGGGAAGGGGGTGGAGGCAATAGCATGATGGGAGTCGTAGTCACAGCTCTACATCCCTCACCACATGGCCCAGCAAGCTCACACTCACGCATGCACATCCCACAGAGAGTGGAAAGGCCCATCAAAGATGTCTGACACTGTTGCTGTGTCGTGGGAGCACAAGGGCATGCTGGGTACTGCACACCAACCAACAGCAGGACACCACTGTCAGCCATCTTGCCATTGCTCTCATACCCACACACACTGAACTCCCCACAAAAGCAAGTAAGTATGGGAATGCTGGGAAGTGGGGTGGAGGCAATAGCATGATGGGAGTCGTAGTCACAGACATAGCTCACCCCCACAACTGTCCCATCAACACCACCCTGAACCATGCTCACATCACAGGGAGTGGAGAAGGACTCACAAGATGGCTGACACTGGCTACTGCTGTGGGGAGCACAAGGCCCTGCTGGCAACTGTGCACCAACAAACAGCAGGACACCACTGACTGACATCCTGATAGACAACTTCCACTCCCTGCAATGCAAGCACGTTCCATGGTGGGATAACTGACTGGCTGGGTGGGTGGGAAGGAGGGCCGGCTGTCAACCAAACACAACCAATGCAGACCATGTTCACACCCCAAAAAATACATAGAAATGCCCAAATAATGCAGGACAATGTGCCACACCAATATCAACCCCTGACTGTGACGACTTAGGACAATGCAATGTACAGGCCCGCACCCAGAGGCACAGTCACAACTGTCATGTGTGTCAACCATTGATGCCTGCAGAAACATAACATACATTGTGTGTGTCTCCCAAAAACAGGTGATGATGGGGACACAGCAGCAGACGCTGAGGAGTCCCAGTCCCAGGCTCAAGAGGATGCGGAGCTCACTGGCGTCGTACAGCCTCTGTCCTCCTCGGACGATGAAGACCAACCTGGCACATCCGGTGCAAGTCTCACATGCAGCACCAGCAGGACCACCAGCTGCAGCACCAGCAGGACCACCAGCTGCACCCCTGCACCCACCCCTCCAACGACTGTCACCACAAATACCATCCCTGCCGACATGGACAGAACAAGGAGCAACACCAGCACAGGGACCCTGGACCAACCTGGGGCCATGGACACCACCACCACCACCAACCCCCAAGGTGGACCAGGGTTATCTGTGCGTGCCACTGAACACACTGCACATGTCAGCAGGGGTGGTGGGAGGGTGGGAGACAGAGGTCGCTGCTTGCAGACGTTGCTGGTGTGCATGATGACCCACAACTGGTACGCATAGCTGATGCGTACCAGTCCAGCACCCGGAGACCTCAGCCAGGTAGTGGGGCTCCTCAGAGACATGAAACAGCAGCAGGCTGCCCATCATGCCCGCTTGGATTCCCACATGTCCCACGTGGAGTCACACATGTCCCGCGTGGACTCACACATGTCCCGCGTGGAGTCCAAGTGGGATGCACTGCATGAGATGACGGCGGTGCACAGGGACATTTTACAATGCCTCCGCCAGATGAACAGCAACCAGTCCACACCTCCCTGTGTGCCAACAACATCTGGTGCCGAACAAACTGCAACTGCCACAGGGAGGGAGGATGACTCTGGCGGAGAGTCCCCTGCACCGCAGCAGCCTGTA